>CM070037.1:20727331-20738933 GCA_036250615.1 Ptychadena robeensis
ACAAAAAGTCCAAGCTAAAGGAGTGTCCAGGGTTCAGGTTCAGGTAAGGAGACAGGACATGACATCAAGACAGGAAATCGATGAACAGCAAGTGTGGTCTGGATGAAGCACACCTAAATAGCCCTGAAGCTAATGAGGCAGGTTTGTGCTCCACCCAGCCCACGCTTGCAGGGAGCCACCCGCTGGTGACTGTGGGACCAACCCATGGAAGGGCAAGCACAGTGCCACCAGCAGGAGGTGACCAGAACAGCCGGGGTCCTCACACCTTCATTTTGCAAATCGGCACTTGTACACACTCATATTAGGAACGCAATGCATGTATTTTCCACAGATTACCTTTATTGTGTGAATAGGCACTTGTACATGCGCATATTGCGAACACAATGCACAGTAATTCCGGGTACTGATGTAATAAATCTCGATATAGCATTATATTCAAGATTTTTGCAGATTAGAACGTTTAAGATCAACACTAGTCATTGGGTCTCCTTTTATAATGGTCATTCATTTCCTATTATGTCTCCCAACCCTGGGCAACCTCTTCACAAGGGGGATAGGTTTTTCTTCCTTATATAGAGACATAATACATTTCCCCTCCTTTGAAGAACTTTCTAGTCACTGTTAGATTACAGAAAAGGAGATGAGAGGTAAACTCTGAAAAAGGGGCAAATGCCAGCTTGAATCATCCCCTATTGCTGGGGTCAGCAACCTGTGGCCCCACATACAGCTCCTCAACCCCCTTGCTTTGGCTCTGTTCGCAAACCCTCCTACCCCTTCCCACTACTGCATACATTCTGGAAGGAAGAGAGAGCAGAATGAGAAGAAAAACCAGCTATGAGAACAGAAAGCCACAGTTGAGATCTTGGCTGATCGCCTCCCTTCCAGCATTTGGGTGGATGAACAAGAACAAGGAGCCTCAGTAGATATCTGCTGATTGGGGTGGGGTGGTAAGGGAGGAACTAGATCAAGGAGCCACAGCAAAAATCTCCTTTTGATTACTCTTTATTCCACCCTCTGGCCCGTGGGGGGAGCAGCCAAGATCTCAACTTTGGCTTCCTGCTCTCATAGCTGCTTCTCCAGCCTTTTACGGTCTGCTCAAATCAACCCCAAGATTGTGAGGAAACCTTTTTACGGACAATGTATTATGTCCTCAACTCACCCTGTGTCCTAACCTACATCTGTGTGTCATTTTGTTTTGCATGCTATATTAATAAAAGTGAAAAATAATATACATACATAATAGCAGAGGCTGCAGCAACATAGTCACAGCCACTGAATCTACTGCTCCTAACTAAATCATACACTGCTAGTATAATATAATGTCAAAGCTGTTTTTTGGTTGTGGAAGGAAATCAGAGTATACAAATCAACTTAAACACAGGGGGAACACACAGTGTCAAAGCTTGGACCATTTTACTGCAAGGCCACATTGTTGGAACGACATATAAAATAACTGACTGTACAAAAAATGGACAACATGCATCATGGTATACTGTTACAGATCCCCGCAGGGCAAGGGGATCTATATCTGCTGCTTCTCTGTCTGTATCCAGCTTTGCTTCCTATTACTTTCCCTACTTCAGAGGGTTAAGTGTCCAGCAGGAGAGCTCCCTCTGCTGGATACTAGTGGTGTTCTCCACTGTCAGGTGCTCCTCCCTCCTGTCCTATTTAAGAAAGTCTCAGGCAACAGGGAGTTGCTTGAACAATAGGTCTTTAACATGTTTGCCCCCACCCTACTTTGTTGACTCCTTAACTACCTGGTTCCAGACTTTCTGCTCATTCTCCCTACCTCTTGATTCTTGGCACTTCATCCCAGTACCTCTCCTGACTTCCTGACTCCAGACTCTCAGGTCGTTCTTCAAATTCTCCTTAACACTTTACCTTTGTCTCAGTTCACATCAGCTGCCAACTTGAACGGGTGCTTTCCAGGAACCGCAACTTGGGGATTGTCTGCAGAAATGTCAGGCAGTCCCTAAAGGCCCCCATACACGGGTGGGATTCCCACCGGATTCCGGCACGATCGATTCCGGGCGCGTGCATGCGAAACGATCGTGCTGGAATCGCGTGCAGCCCACCTTGTCCGATCGTTCGTGTCCGATTGATCGGGGGCTCAGAATCGGATACGACGGAGAACCAACATGTTGGTCTTTCTGATCCGATTCTGCACACATCAGGGGGAGTTGCCATTTGGGAAGTAAGCGATTGGACACGGAATCGTCCAGGAATCCGTGGGACAAGGTGGTATGCAGCGATCGGATACCCTTAATTGGCTGATTGATCGGAGCTCCGATTCCCGCTGAGATCGCTGGAATCGATCGGGTGAGTGATAAATTGGCCATGGAATCCGACACGTGTATGGCTAGCTTTAGACTCTGCACCGCAGATTGCACCTCTGCCAACTGTGCAAGTTGGTCCAGTGGATCTACGCCCTTGAATCACTGGTTTCACCCTTGCACTGGTGTTACCCACTGTGAAACATACATCCTGTTTGGCAGGAAGCAAGATAAAATTAATTTTTAAGACAAAAGAAATAGTATAGAGTTAGGCTTTCTCCCCTTCTACCAGAATACCACTTGATATTGTGGTATATATTGTGCTGTTATTCTGAAATGCTTGCATGCGTTTTTGTCCCTATTGGGAAAACTGAAATGTTTTTTAATACAACCTTCAGCAGATAAACCACTTCTAGTTTAACTACAATAAGCTTTGCAATAAATGGTTAACATGGCTGTATATAATTTAGTGATTATTACTGCCTTTGCTATGCATTGGAGAAAAAAAAACATCCGAGCTATGATATCGATCTTCCAGCTTATTGCTCTTGTGCGATTGCGACTTTTATGAGTTTGCAATTATGTTTATCTGAGACATAAATATGCGCGAAGCACATTTGTAGTCTGCAGCAGGAAGAAAAAAAAACTGATGCATTGGGCTTATCTGCCCAACTAGGCTTTTCATTTGTCACCGTGCATGTGCTAAAGGGATGGACTCATTAACGTATAAATAACACATCTTTTAGCCTAATTATTTTCTTGAAACATATCCCATGCATTTTAGTGATAAAATATCCCTTTGCTCCGGTTTGTAATTGTTACCTTTCACAACTTAGTTGCCTGAAGGCTTTGAGATATGGCAAAGCTGCCTGGAGCTAGGTTTGGAGTCTTCGCATATGTAGACACTGCGATTTCTAGATTTCAGTTGAGATTAAATAGATTTCATACAGCAAGGTCTCAAAATATATCCAGTTAAAGTTAAAAGCAGTGTGAATTCTAAGGTGTCCATGCTGTCAAGGATTCTTCATTTGTATGGACATTTTAAATAAACTGCACTTTACAACAAGTCCTCTTGAGGCTCTGAGGCATGAGGGGTCTAAAGCTGGCACAGAGGAAGAGGAGGATCAGTCCAGAGGAGTGAGACCTAATGAGATAGCAGCAATTTGCCTATCCAGCTGTCTCCAGTTTCACCGCCCTCCCCCGTTTATACCAGTGTGCGGGCAGCCTGTGGACCTAAGAGCACGTGCTCAACTATTGAATACTCAAGTGGGGTGGCATGAAGCGTGTCTCCCAGGAGCTGACCAGTGGCGTTACTGGTACCCGCATCCTCTGCTGGACGAGCCCTGCCGTCTCCATCACCCACCCCAGTCAGGGACAAGCGGAATCCCTCAGGAAGTCCAGGGATTGGCTGAAATGCATTGGAATGAAATTTGAAGCATTTATAGACCCCTTTGACTTTAAGACTGCCTCTGGTGACTACTACTAAAACAAATTTGGCATGTGTGAATATTGGCATGTCACAGATCGCCGTGTCACCCAGCGATCTGCAACCAGAGAAGTGCCATCCACCAGTTCTACTGTGTCTACTCCTAAACCTCAGAGGACTTTTCGCAGATCGGCTCCCTCTGCTGGTGGAAGAGAACGTGGAACATGATTTGGCTCCTGCTAACTCTGCTGCATTATCACACACCTGGAGCCCTGTCCAAGCAGACCACCTGACCTGGGTCAGGAAGTCTGAGACAACAGTGCGTTGCCTGAACAAAGAGTGTTTTATGCCTCTGACACACAGGTTCTGTTTCTATCTATCGCCTTATTGTTACCGACCCCTGGACCGTCTTCGACCACCCTGTTTGCCGCCTGCCCAGACTACCGCCTGTCTGATTACGTCTCTGCCTGCCGACTTGATACCGCGCCTTCGATATCCCGTTGTCAGCAGCTGCCAAGTAAGTGTAGCTAAGGGACCGCAACCTGGGGCTCCCCGCAGCAAAGTTCCACCATTCCTTGCGGAATGCTCTGGTGAATACCGGGGGCTCCTTAGACTCTGCGCCCTGGTTTATGCTTGTTTGGTGGCACGGTGGGTCCACTACTCTCATGGTTCACCCATGACAAGCGAATTGCACCAGTTGGGGTCAATATCTGGCCCGTTTAGACACCTTGGTGTCAAGATGCTTTGACCCCCTCCACTCATTCCTTGCAATAAGTGGAGATAATGCCTAGAGGAAGATTATTCTGATCTCCTTCTAGAGGCCATAGTTCACCCATGTCTCCAATAGAATGTTTAAATTTACTATCCAAAGGCTTTATTTTTATATGTTTATTATTTAATTGGCAGTGTTATTTTTTTTTTCAAGCAGAACAATGTAATATGTTTAAATTTCCCACCCAGGATGGAAGGACTTGGGACACTTATGGCAAGTGGCCCTTACAGGTTCATTGTCCAGCCCCTCTGCCAAATTTAAAAACCCATTGTGACCCATGAGTCAAAACGTTTGCCCACCTCTGCCCTGGACACATACAGTTGTGTTCAAAATTATTCAACCCCCACTGAAATTTAGTGTTTTGGCCATTTTGACATTGATTTTGATCATTTCAGTCATCCTTGTTTACAATGAAATGAATGAGGCGCTTGTAAGACAAATATAACATAACATCAATAATGAAATAACCACAAATATCTTTTCTTTGCTCACATCATTATCAGTTTTATTCAACCCCCAAGTGACATTCATTCTTAGTACTTAGTACAACATCCTTTTCCAGTTAGAACAGCTTTTACACGTGAAGCATAGCTTGACACATGTGTCTTACAGCAATCTACGGGTATCTTAGCCCATTCTTTATGGGAAAAAGCCTCCAGTTCAGTCACATTTTTAGGCTTGCGCGCTGCAACTGCATTCTTCAAGTCCCACCAGAGGTTCTAAATCTGATTTAAGTCTGGTGACTGCGATGACCACTCCAAAATGTTCCAGCCTTTATTCTGCAACCATGCTCTAGTGGAATTGGAGGTATGCTTGGGAATATTGTGCTGTTGAAAGGTCCAACGTCTCCCAAGCCTCAGATTTGTGACAGACTGCATCACATTTCCTTCCAATATCTCCTGGTACTGAAGAGAATTCATGGTACCTTGCACACGCTGAAGCTTCCCTGTACCTGCAGAAGCAAAACAGCCCCAAAGCAAGATTGACCCCCCCCCACCATGCTTCACAGTAGGCAAGGTGCAAATTTTCTTCATAGGCCTTGTTCTTCCTCCTCCAAACATAGCGTTGATCCATGGGCCCAAACAGTTCTAATTTTGTTTCATCAGTCCACAGAACACTATCCCAAAACTTTTGTGGTTTGTTCACATGACTTTTGGCATACTGCAGTCGGGCTATTGTATTATTTAGTTATAGTTTATTATAGAAGCATGGACCCTGTACTGGAGAGCCTGGTGTTCCTTCTCTATTTTCAATCATAGGAAGTACAACTAGAGCTGTGACAAAGGCAAGCACTGAGTATAATAAAATAAATACTGTTCTTTCTATCCTTGGGAAAGCTGAGCAGTGAGCATAAAACCTTCATATAACTACCCATGTCAGAATACATTACAATCTTTGCCTCTTCCAGGAATATGCCTATTATCCAGCAACGCCGCTTTATGGAGAAAACACCTTTGTCATCGACTTTTTCCATTGTAGCAGGTTACTGACATATCAACATAATTAGCTTAATGAAAAATCCCTCAAATGTCCATTATGGTTATTAGCAAATGTGTGTCATGATTGGATCAGCAATGTGTCATCAAGACGGCTCATCATGGTCACAATTTAAATGGCCACCAATTTACCAGTGTTACCATTACTGTCATAGGAAACATGGTGGGTATGGTAAAACTAAACAGCAAGGGTTTAAAAAAAAGGTATGTGAATACACAAAAAATTGGTACACTGGGTGCCTCTTTTAAAGGGCCCATTACCAAAAGAGGATGCAGTTCCCCTGACATGGGCAATGACTTTATGTTGCTCTTGGCCAAAACCAAGTGGATCCTGTGTCTCTAGGTCAACAGAAGCCTCGGAATACTAGGAGTGAGCTCTCCCAAATAGAGACCCCCTGAGATATCAGAGGAGTATAGAAATCTACTATAGCCACACATCCTTCCCCTAGAAATTAAGGCAAATGTAGACAAACATGTTATTCCCATTCCACCTTCTACTGGTCTACCACGATTGCATGTAAAAATTTTGTAGACATCCAACAGCCCAAAGTCTGGTATGCAATGCCAATATATATAAGTAATATAATAATATCTAGAAGAGCTGTAGGTATAGCAGGGGTCCCTCAGGCTAGGGGGGGGGGGGCAACTATAGCTTGAAAAACAATAACACATAAACAATCTCTTATGGGCAATGCACATAGCATTTTTTGTCGAGCAAAAAACATAAAAGAACAAAGTATTTGCCTATTTTGGTTGATGAGATAGTTGGGTGCAAGTAGTTATCATGTCTTCAGCAGAACTTTCTTCTAGGTATTTAGTGACACATGATAATGTCCTGTGTGTCTGGGTTCTGGGAGACAGATGCTGCTGAACAAAATAAGAAGTATACTAGGTACATGTTGGAGCCAGGGCAAGCAAATATTTATCAATACTATAACAAATAATGCTGCAACCTTATATTAGTTATTTGCTTAAGGTTAGTCAACTGACATAAATTATATACGCTTCAACATAACAACTAAAACAATTTGTGTAGTCTAAAATGTTTAAACGTTTACGGTAGTCAAACTATTTGAAGTGTCCAAGCTCTAATCTCAATCGGAAAAAAAATTTATTCTGCAATACTGTATCCTGCCACAAGATGCCCTCAGTCTACCCATCCAGGGCTGAGATAGAAGATAGATAGATAGATAGATAGATAGATAGATAGATAGATAGATAGATAGATAGATAGATAGATAGATAGATAGATAGATAGATAGATAGATAGATAGATAGATAGATAGATAGATAGATAGATAGATAGATAGATAGATAGATAGATAGATAGATAGATAGATAGATAGATAGATAGATAGATAGATGTTTTGGATATCGACCTTCTTCAATAAAATCTGGATGTGAGGACACTTGATGTTTGGTCTAAGATACCCTCACCATCACTTTATAGATCGCATTGCTGGATTTCTGGAAACACTGCTGGTTGGGCCTCATTAACAGCCTTAAATGGCCATATACAACTGTCTATAGGATTCTACATTTCTCTTTCACTTGCAACTACAAAAAAAAGTTATGTAGAGAGGTTAAGGAAGAGGCAGAAGAAATAGGCCAACACAGTCTGTAATTAGACATTTCTAGAAGCGGGAGGGAGATTTAACATACAAAGATGGTGAGGGAAGTGTTAGGGATTTAACTAAGTGTCCTCCTACCCTGCCAGCTGTTTAGTATGGAGCCAAAAATGGTGAGCTGTAATTATATGGCTGGATTTCTCTGGCCTGCAGAATATCGGCCTACAACCTTTTATTTTACAGGGTAATGTTTCACTGAAACTCAGAATCATAATGTGTGAAGGACTGTATGCTGCCCTAGGCCACCGCCTATATTGGCAATTCAGAAAGCTATCCTTGATGGCACAGTTCATTCTAATTCATAAGCCCTAGGTGCTGTTTGGATGTAAAACCCCTGTGGCTCATACCCTGTCTTTATATTGTAAGGTGAGCATGCAGGAAATTATGTTAAGTCAAGGTCATTTAAAAAAAAAGAAGAAAAAAAACAGACGAGCTGATAGATCCAGATCCTTCTTTTGTCTGCTTTTGTTTCTTCAGAAAAAGCCAAATCAATTTGTCTGCCCCAATTTATCATAACAAAACCAAGCTGACATTAATTGGGCTGTGTCATTACAACAGAGGGTCAGATGTGCTCCACTTTAATAGACTTTACAGATTCTTAGTTTTATAGATATACCAAAAGGGCTCCAGTGCATTAGAGAAAGCTGAGGTCAAGCCTGGAGTCAGCCTGAAGAAATAAAAAGAGAAGGATTTATATGGCATGTACAAGGATTGTTGAAAGGAAGCAGGGGCCGCAAACAGCGATTGTGCCAATAGAATCACAAATTGGGATAAAACAGCTAAAACACCAAAGGGTTATGGCCATGCCCTGCAGAGTAATAATTACTCCAGAAGAACAGAGCCATGTGTTTGTCTCTATACAACAACTTCCCCCTACTTGGACTTTTTCAGAAGGAAAAGCTTCAAGTACACAAATATGCTGAAACTGTAAGGACAGGTGTCAGGTAGTAAAACCAGGAACTACACGGAGAACCAGTGCTTGCAGACTTTAATTGAATGTCAGTAGTAACAGTTTATGCCAGCTATAAAGTCTTAAGCCCCCCATACAGGCTTAGATTTCCACCCTATTTTTCGGCCGGTCGACCGTCATGCAAACTGAAAGTTTAATTAGGGCAGAAATCAGGCCGCAAAAAGCCATTAAGAACATATCCCCATCCAAAGTAAGTGTCGGCACACAAAGGGTGCACAACCGATTGTCAAATGGCAACAGTTTTAGTCCCGGGCCTCCAGCTCCCTGGCAAATGGACCGCAGGTGAGGCCACAAGGGACCCTGTTTTTTTGGCGGGATCCCGGAACAGTTTAGTCTCTATGCTGCTACTTGGACTGCAGGACAAGGCAGAAGGTGCCAACCCACTTTCTCCTGAATAAGGGCTGGCTCAGTCTGATCAGCCATAGCCAGGGTTCTACAGAAGGTTGTACTGCTCCGGAGCCACCCGCACGCTCCCTACCGTGGTGTCCTGATCTGAGGATATATAAGCATAACAGCGGGGAGTTTAACCCCCCTGGCGTTTCTGACGGCCCCATCTCGTCCAGTGCTGTCCTGTTAGTACTGCACTGGACGAAATGAGGCTGTCCGGCGGAGATCAAAGCCCCGGCAGCGCAAACTCACAATCTGCGCTGTTCTGTTGGCTCTAATCTGATGAGGGGGCTGCTGCAGGAGAGCGGACCCCTCAACCCCAACCCCCCCCATGAAGTTGCATGATGGCGTCACATTGGGGAGGCGGCAGGAGATTCAAGCGTAAATTGCATGATTGAGAAAACATTTTTCAGTTTTCAGTGTGATTCCCCAGATGTGCCCCTTTGAAGTTAACCCATCACAACAGGGGAACGAGGGTGCCAAAGGGAGTTGTACTGGATGCAGTGATAACTGTATCCAATACAATTCAAAGTAAAAAAACCACATAACACATTTCCAATTGAATAAAAAAAATTTATATAAACAAAACATAGGAATACATACTGTTTTGAAATCTATCATACAAAATAAGTATTCTAAAGATTTTATTATTCAGATGATACATTTTATTATTTTTACATAATTGTGTCTTTCGAACATGATTATAATCAGGAGGTCTACTACTGTACGGACATATTTTGGGACATTACGTTACGTTACAGGCCTACAACATAAAAAGAATCCATTAAAGACTATGGTGCGCTTTTGGTACAGAAATCTGGACCTCAGCAGACCATTAGGGAGTTTAAAGATCAGTTTTGTACATACATGTAAAACAGTTTAGACAAAATATAGTCAGTAGGTCTGTATTAAATATTGACAATAAATAAAAGATATGGATGGTTATTTCCCTTTAATATTTGGTACAAACTACTGTAAATGGGTTCTTTTCAAATGGGTATTAATCTTCAATGCAATTTTGGGCTTGTAGCTGTGACAAAGTTTTTGCACCCCTGGCCTAGACAGATGTCCATGGAACCATTCAGCAATTCATTTTACTGTATATTTAGCTGGAGCTGCCGAAGTCATAAATGATGGCGAAATTAATTTTCCTGCCCTGCAAGGGAAAATCCCAACTGAAACATGTGGATTTAATAATGACCTAAATCAGAGCCAGAAAATCCTAGTTTGGCAAAGGCTGGGCTTCAATAAGGACACCATAAGTCATTACTAAATCTTGCTGAATACGCCTTAAGGCCTCACTGTGTGTTGAGACATTATAGCCTCAGTAGGCACAACTGGAGGGAGATCCTACCATGTGTTTGTTGCACTTGCAAACCATTAGTGTAATGTGACCTAATAATCACTTTAACACTTTGCAAATGTTCGAAGTAAAGCCAAAAGACTGCCAAGAACATACTAAGGAGCCTTAGCCTTGAGTCCCAGTCTAAAGCTGGCCATACACCTTTAGATCTCTCTTTATGTAATTTATAGAAGCTAGTATGGAAAACACTGAAATAAACAGGAATTGGGCAGAAGACACCTTTCCATTGTTTTCAGTCCCTGTATGCAGTCATTTTGCAGACAAGCTGAATATAAACACTGCATTGTTTATGTAAGCCTAAACACTGTTAAGGCAGCGATTACGGTAAAGTAGAGGAGAACACAATACACTTGTAATAGGTTTAATTTTCCCTTATATATTAATGTTACACTGCCCACACACCTTTAGATCTCTCTGTCAGATATCCTTTAGATCTACCAACAACTATGTAGTATAGGGTCCTCTGAAATTGAACACAAGTAGACTTGATTGTTTAGAAAGTCCCTCATATTACATGGTTTTGGTAAAACAAAAGGAGATTCAAAGGAAATCTGACAGAGAGATCTAAAGGTGTATGGCCAGCTTAAATGTTTCATTATTCTTGATGGACCAACATCATTAGTTTGATCCACATGTCTGTTGGTGAACTCACCATATAGTTTGCCCACAAACCCAATTTGAGTTAACCAGAGGTGAGTTTTAATATTTCTTGTCTTGTATTTTAAAGGCTAATAGCCAGTCCAAACAGAGAAAAGTATTGTCAGAGATCCCCGCATGGCCAGGGGATCTTTGCCTATCATTTCTAAATTGCCTGCATCCAGCTCTATCTCATATTACTTGCCTTTGCCTCAGAGGTCTAGAGTGTCCAGCAGCAGAGCTCCCTTTGCTGGATACTAGCTGTATCCTCAACCTTGTCAGGTGCCCCTCCCTCGGGTGCACCGCAGGTAAAAATCTAAACATGTATGGGGGACTTAATTACGTTTAGTTAATTTAATTAAGTTAATGTTAGGGAATGGTTTTAGAGAAAGAAGATGTAATTTTAATCATTGTCAATTTCTACAGCAAAGTCATCATACTTCCCAGCAATAGATCTCTGGCTCTCAACATATATTTCAAGTGTTACACAGTTGCAATTTGCCTCTTTAGTCGAATATGGTTGCCTACCACTGACCTAGGTCAACAAACAAACTTTACATATGCAAATATGCTTGACTACTTTCAACTGATAGTTTAAGCGGACCTACCACCAGGAATCTATGTTTTCATGAATGGCACTAGAAGTGCCAA
>CM070037.1:20739033-20749714 GCA_036250615.1 Ptychadena robeensis
TGGCACTTCTAGTGCCATTCATTAAAACATAGATTTCTGGTGGTAGGTCCACTTTAAATTGACGATAGGATCTATTGATCCAAAATCAAATGGTGCCATGTTTACATGCATTGATCTATTTTCAATTGATTGTGGATTTGACGATTGAAAAGTACAATCAAATCTAGGATCGATCTAAACTTCAAGCTCCTTTTTTCTTTTTTTTTAAGATAAAAACTTTACCTATAGAAATGATACTACAGTAAATTCTGTGTTGCTGTTAAAGCAATATTAGTGTTTATAGTAATTATTTGTGAATGCCTCAATCTTGTACTGCACCGAGTCCTGACAATTCTAAATAGTTCTTTGGACCTATAACTTTTTTCACCCTGGAAAGAAATAATAATTACAGAAAGAAAGAAATAATTACAGTGAGGAGATAGGGACTGCATTTATTTCTACAAAGTAACAACGATATTTTAGAGCCGAGGGCTTATATGGTTAAACCCTGGCTTGGATACTGTATGTCACCTGGCAATGACTGAGTTGGCACCGTGGATGTATGGCAATACTGGAGAGCCTAGAGAGAGCAGCAGATGGACAGGGTAGTTATTTCAATGCCATTACTATGCATACAATCTTCAGGTGCCCTCTGCAAATACCTTCAAACAGGTAATGAGGCCACAAATGGGAATGAATGGAGCTATTCTCTTCTGGTAATCATATACACATTATGCACTATCACCTATTTGATGAGATGGGAGCAGAGTCAGGGCGTAAATGGTGGCTACTCTGCCTGATTCACCTAAAACCTCTTTGTACATTTTAAACTTCTGACTATTTCAGCATAAGCAAAGTGTAAGCGGTAAAGTCACCTTTAGTAGCCAATAGAATTCTCATTGCTTAAAGACTAAAGCTGGCCATACACCTTCAGATTTCTCTGTCAGATTTCCTTCAGATCAGATCAGATCAGATCTACCAACAACCATGTAGTATAGTGTCCTCCCTGATAGAATACATAGTGATTGGAAGGTGTAGAAAGGTCCTCATATTCCTTGGTTTTGGTAAAACAAAATCTGATCTGAAGGAAATCTGATAGAGAAATCTGAAGGTGTATGGCCAGCTTTATATTGCAACGTATATTTGTATGTTACTAGGCAAGAAAGAAGGGCACCAAACAGCAGGAACCAATCATCCACTAAGGTCCCCCAACATCCTTAAATTATTTTTTTTTGCAGTTATCACCCCACTTTTGCATGGCAGAGCATAGGACCCTTGTTTCTACCACTGGTTCCACAGACCCTGAGTGCTGAACATTGGGATAGAACAAATAGGAGTACCCCTGTGTGCTCCCTTACCCACAAGTATACCATTGATCTTTACTGTGACATATTGGGGTAAATGGGATTATAGGCCATGGGTAACATCAGGTCAGTTACTCTGCCTTCTCATATATAAATGTACATCATTATTTGAAGGGTACTGTAATACCCAATAAATAACATTTTAATGGCTTCCATCATTAAAATGTTTTCTATTGGGAAGAATATCTTCCACCATTCTAGGAATGGTATGCTGATGGGAAATCTTCTTCCACTACTCTAGATATGGTATACTGATGGAATATCTTCTTCCACCATTCTAGATATGGTATACTGATGGAATATCTTCTTCCACCATTCTAGATATGGTATACTGATGGAATATCTTCTTTCACCACTCTAGACATGGTATACTGATGGAATATATTCTTCCACCATTCTAGATATGGTATACTGATGGAATATCTTCTTCCACCACTCTAGATATGGTATACTCATGGAATATCTTCTTCCACCAGTCTAGATATGGTATTCTGATGGAATATCATCATCCACCATTCTAGATATGGTACACTGATGAAATATCTTCTTCCACCATTCTAGATATGGTATAATGATGGAATATCTTCTTCCACCATTCTAGTATGCAGATGTTATATCTTCTTACACTATTCTTAAGGTGGTATGCTCATGGAATACATCCTTTCACTCTTCTAGATGTGTGCTGATGGAACATCTTCTTCCACCTTTTCCACCTCTCTGTCAGCATTTCTTTGGCTCATGCATCTCTGCAGTGTTCCAAAACTTTCCACATTTTTTTTAATTCAGGTAGGAGTTGGAGGACCTTTCTTGGACAAGGGGGAACCACTGTTTTAGAGGTAACACAATGGTTTTCTACTATTTTCAGTTAAATTAATTGCAATTAAACACTATGAACATGTGTTAAATCTCTAGATAAATGGCGGCAATTCTGTACTGCTCAATGAAAACTGTCGGACAGATCAGAAAGTCTAACCAGTAAGGTTGCCCTTTTGTTTTTATGTTTAACTTTGTGATGATGCCTACTGCAATGGTCTGCAGGTCAGGCTTGGAGTCCAGTGGCTGAAACAGTGACTCAAGTAATGGCAGGATCAACAGTGGTAGCAAGAGGCAGCAACTTGGAGCATAGTTAACAACAAGTGAAGTTTAAAAGTCGATGGTGTCATGTTACAATGGAGCAAGATGGAGAGCAGTTGGGTTGTCAATAGCCATGGGCCGGTACATGGATAATGATGATGAATGCAAAAGTAGCAATTATAAGGAAAAGCAAGATTCTGGCAAAGAGCACAATAATTTGGCAAGGAGGAAGTGCACAGGCATTGGTTTATAAAGGAAGTACTAAGGAGGGGCCAAGAGTTCAGGGTTCACCAACAACTAGGTTTCATGGTAGTTTGTCAAATGGATCCAACAAGGTGTAAAGTCAAACTCGCAGGTGGCTCAGCAGACAGCGCTGCAACCAGATACCGAAGCATCTGTGGGTTTAAATTCTGACCTACACAATTATTCATGTTGACATGCAACATATTTTTATAATGACTCCTCCTGAAGACAGCTTATTTTATGTAAACATTGTGCAGCCTTTTCACACTATGAAAATCATGTTTTGTCCTGCCTGTAGGGTTTGCTATGGATTGGGGTCAACTGGGCGATTTTCAATCCTATCAATGGGGACAAGCCCATTGAAAGCAGTGTAGCCTATTGGCAGGCGATTAATCGCCTAAGCGGGAACATAGCCTAAGGCAGGGTTGTCAAAATCCGGCCCAGGGGCAAAATCTGTAATTAAATTTGGGCCGCAAGTTAAAAAGAATGAAGTAAATGCCACAGATGTGTCTTTTATGTGATATTCAAAGTCACATGTTACTGTATTACACTTTGCCTGTTCCCTATTTAATGTTTAATCAAAACTTACATTTGTTTCCATATGAAAAGCTCATTGTTGTATTGATGAAAAGGGAAAAACTTTCTCAATTGTAGAAATATTTTTCAATAAATACCAAGGTTGGGTGGGGAAGTTGTCTATAATTTTGGCCCTCTGTGTGTTTGAGATTGACACCCCTGTTCTATGGTAGGCTTTTGTACCTTGCAAATGCACAGTCAAGCCTTCTTAAAACAGAAGGTACTTACATGGCCCAATCCATCACAAATCCCAAAAGTTTAGGTAGAAACCCTTGTTTCAGGACAGTGGGCGGAGCCATGCAATTTACTCCTTTACGCCCCGTCAGCCAGATGCACATAACCTTCATGGTTGTTCCTCTTTGTACCTTGAAACTTTTCCAAGTCTTGTATCATCTGCGTGTGGCGACAGTAATCCAAACTTTGGTGTTGGGGTATAATTTTGGTTTGCATTTGGGAATGTGCACAAAATCATAAAGCAGGCCATACCAAATAAAATGCAAAATATCCGAAGATCTAAAGTTAGGGTGATAAATGTGTTCCTTAAAGATTTAACTGCATAGTGTTAAGGGTCAAACCACATGGGTCATTTTATTCCTGTGCTCTGGAGTTATTAAATAAATGGGGGCGACCAACTCATCAGAAGTACAGTGACTTACGGCCCCTATACACGTAACGAACTGCGGCCAATTTTGCCGCTGATGTGCGTGCATGCTCGTGGCCGTCGGCAGCAAAATCGGCAGGGGGTCGCAGGTGCCCACATGGGACGATAGATCCCTGTCGCCCGAAAGCTCGATGGACCAGAAAATGGACATGTCCGTAAATCTCTGGCAATGCCATTATTTTGAATGGGGATCGGCGTCCCCCTTCAAACTAACGACCGGCACACAAAGGGTGCCCACCGATTATATGAGCGACGGTATGCAGCATGATGCAGCTGCACTCCACCACTCATCTGTCCCCACTTGACACGTGTGTGGGGGACTTTAGGACCCCCATACCTTTTAGATTTCTGTCAGATTTCCTTTAAATCTCTTTTATTATACCAAAACCATGTAATATGAGGGACTTCCTAAACCATCAAGTCTACCTGTGTTCAATCACAGAGGACCCGGCACTACATAGTTGTTGGTAGATCTAAAGGTGTATGGCCAGCTTTAAAGGTTAAAACATTTGGTAGCATAAGAATGAAATCACCCATAGAGCTTAGCTTTAAGGAGTCCATGCTGGCATGAAATGGTTAAAACCCAGCTCCATCTGCCAGGAACACATTGAGCGGCTTGTGGCTATTACCGAGCGCGCCGAGTTAGACGTCAATCACCTGAGCAGAGTGCCCAGGTGCTCAGCTCATAATCTGCAGCTGCTCTTAGCTTTGGAGCCTACCTAGACTTGGCGGGGTCTGTAACATCCTTGGACCAGGAAGAGATTTGGTCTGATGTCAGCATAGCAGATGTGAGTTGGACATGGGCTTTGGCTGGGAGACGTTGCAAGGTTAACATGGGCAAATGAGCACTCAGTAAGTGAGCAGGCCAGGAATACTCATAATCAGAAATGGGTGTCACTAATGAGCTTCTAGCCACATTCCCTTTTCGAACTGTCTCTTTTATAATATTTTTCATTAACGGAATAACCAGTTTCAGGACGTCGGCTGCTAAAGGACAATGTATGTAGTAAAATCGAAACAATAAAACGGATTTAATATCCATAAAATGGATATATCCTGTTTGCAAAATAATTTTAACATACAGAATTGCTATTTTAATGCATGGAGACAGAAAAAGATTACATAGAAAATGTACAATTCTATGTTATAGGTAAAATCAATATTATAAGGTAGTCCTGTGTGATCCATAAAATGGTTTGGTCTTGTGTTAAGCTGGCCATACACCTTTAGATTTCATTGTCAGATATCCTTTAGATCTACCAACAACAATGCAGTATAGGGTCCTCTGCGATTGAACACAGGTAGACTTGATGGTTTAAGCTGGCCATACACCTTTAGATCTCTCTGTCAGATATCCCTTAGATCTACCAACAACTATGTAGTGCCGGGTCCTCTGCGATTGAACACAGGTAGACTTGATGGTTTAGAAAGTCCCTCATATTACATGGTTTTGGTAAAACAAAATCAGAGAATGACAGAGAAATCTAAAGGTGTATGGCCAGCTTTAGACATAAATTGCATTGGAAATGCATCATGCTGTTGGCCAGGGAAGTATGTGGAAGGGCTCGCAGATTTTCGATGGGCATTGTCTATGCATTAGAAAAACAGAGATTTAAAAATGAGTCCTTGGGTAAAGCTGACCATACACCTTTAGATCTCTCTGTCAAATATCATTTATTTATTTATTTATTTTTACCAAAATCAACTTTATTGAGGATATAAAGTGAGAGATCACTCCCCATGTGTACAGAATACATAAGATATCATTTAGATCTACCAACAACTATATAGTGCCGGGTCCTCTGTGATTGAACACAGATAGACTTGATTGTTAGAATGTCCCTCATATTATATGGTTTTGGTAAAACAAAAGGAGATCTAAAGGAAATCTAACAGAGAAATGTAAAGGTGTATGGGAGCCCTAACAACACCGTGAGGTTTATATTGTGAGAGTTACCTCATTTATAAGATTAAAAGTCGATTCAGTATAATAGTCTGCCAATGTATGTGTAGTATCTGGCAGGAGATGAGCTGTCTGAACCTCATAACTATCCAAAGTATTGGACAGGGACCGATTCCCCAGGATTCATTGCCCAATGTTGTGTGATCATTCAGCGATTCTTACGTCCCCCCCCCCCCCCCCCCCCCCCCCCCCCCCCCCCCCCCCCCCCCCCCCCCCCCCCATTGCAATGGATTGCACATGATCGCTGGGGAATTGAGCCATGCATGCCCGGCTTTAGTCTAGACTCCATCCTAGATCCCTTATATCCCGTGCGCTGTTTCTTCAGTGATGGTTCCTGTTGGTGCAATCACCAATGCTTGTTCCCAGTCGTCATGGGTGCTGAGTGCTGGGATAGGGCAATTAGCCACCCGAGGCTGAACAGGAGCTTGCCTACAGGTGAACAGTGCAGTGAAGATGTGGGGGATTGATGTTTCCAGTCTAGATAACTGTAGAATCAGAAGCGGCTTATATTATTTTGATGACTGTACCCCTTGTATTAATTTTTATCCTGATGACACAAATATTTGTTTTCACAAAGTTTTTACAAAGTTTGCTGCTAAACTGCTCTTAGATCTTTGTTGCAGTTGTTTCTGTGATGTACTGAAATATAATTATAAGCACTTCATACGTTTCCAAGGCTTTCATTGACAATTACATGAGATTTAAGCAGAGTCAGTATTTGCAGTCTTTTTCAGGACCTCTGCAATTCCACTGGGCATGCTCTCAATCAACTTTTGGGCCAAATTCTGACTAATAGCAACACATCCTTTCATAATCACTTCTTTGAGTTTGTCAGAATTAGTTGGTTTTTGGTCCCCGAGCCACTTAGTTATCACTTTTGCCTTATGGCACGGTGCTCCATCATGCTGGAAAATGCATTGTTCTTCACCAAACGGTTGTTGGATTGTTGGAAGAAGTTGCTGTTGGAGGGTGTTTTGGTACCATTCTTAATTCATGGTTTCTGTGTTTTAGGGCAAAATTGTGAGCGATCCCACTCCCCTGGATGAGAAGCAACCCCACACATGAATGGTCTCAGGATGCGTTACTGTTGGCATGACACAGGACTGATGGCAGCGCTCACCTTTTCTTCTCTGGACAAGCCCGTCTCCAGATGCCCCAAACAATCGGAAAGGGGCTTTATCGAAAAATATGACTTTGCCCCAGTCCTCAGCAGTCCATTCACCATACTTTCTGCAGAAGATCAATCTGTCCCTGA
Organism: Ptychadena robeensis; assembly: GCA_036250615.1. Lineage (NCBI taxonomy): Eukaryota > Metazoa > Chordata > Amphibia > Anura > Ptychadenidae > Ptychadena > Ptychadena robeensis. The sequence continues at coordinate 20,746,149 of CM070037.1, forward strand.
TGGTTTTTTGGGAAAGAAGTGGCTTCTTTGCTGCCCAAAAGTCTTCCAAAAGTCTTCGCCTCACTGTGCATGCAGATGCGTTCACACCTGTCTGCTGCCATTCCAGAGCAACCTCTGCATTGGTGGCACTCGGATCCCGCAGCTGAATCCTCTTTAGGAGACGATCCTGGCACTTTCTGGACTTTCTTGGATGCCTTGAAGCCTTCTTAACAAGAATTGAATCTCTTCCCTTGATGTTCTTGATGATCCTAAAAGTTGTTGATTTAGGCGCAATCTTAGTAGCCACAATATCCTTGCCTGTGAAGCCATTTTTATGCAACGCAATGATGGCTGCACGCGTTTCCTTGCAGGTCACCATGGTTAACAATGGAAGAACAATGATTTCAAGCTTCACCCTCCTTTTAACATGTCAAGTCTGCCATTCTAACCCAATCAGCCGGATATTGATCTCCAGCCTTGTGCTTGTCAACATTCTCACCTGAGTTAACAAGACGATTACTGAAATGATCTCAGCAGGTTCTTTAATGACAGCAATGAAATGCAGTGGAAAGGTTTTTTTGGGATTTTGTTCATTTTCATGGCAAAGAAGGATTATGCAATTTATCTGAACATTTATCATAACATTCTGGAGTATATGCAAATTGCTATGATAAAAACGTAATCAGCACAAAAACGTATCGAATTTCAAATATTTTTTTTCAAAACTTTTGCCCAGGACTGTACTTGAAATAGAAGCCATGTACATATGTACAGACCAACCACCACCACATTCTCTTTTATACATTGTATGCAGAAATTTTGTGGTATAAGTGATACTACTAAAACTAATTAGCTAACTAAGGGCTTGTTTCCATTACGTCGGGAGCCCTCCGCTAAGCGTACACGCTTAGCGGGGGTCCCCGACGTAGCAGATAGATTTACCTGCTCGGCGGATGGGGGCCTGTCTTCATTGCGCCGACCCGATCCGCCGGTGTCAGGCTGAACGTAGTCGAGTACGTTCAGCCTGTACACCGGCGGATGTCTAAACAGACCATCCGCCGGCAGGCTGAGTCTATGGGATACGTCGGGACCCCTGCTTAGCGTATACGCTTAGCGGAGGGCTCCCGACGTACAATGGAAACAAAGCCTAAAGCTTGCTGGAGTTATCAGATCGTGTCACCAGGCTTAATATGATTCTGTATTCTGAGATTCACCTTTTTATAAATTTTATTTATAGCTGTATGATTAATATGTCTGTATTGACCAGGGCTTATCATTTATTATATATTTATAAAAAGTTAGAGAAATATATATTTCCTTGTTTGTATACTAGTATTTTATATCATTCAAATGAATGCTAAATCACAACAAAGTAGTGAGGAATAAACAGGTAGAGGCCAGTAAAAGCAGCAATTGTAGTGATAGAATGTGACCACCAGATGGCAGCACAATACAGAACTTCAAATACTGAGTTTTTAGAGTTTGGAGTTCAAGTGATACTCTTTATGCCAATAACTTGGTAAGAGTTTGTGGAGAGTTGATCAAATAATTATATCTGATCTGTGTCCTACACCTTCTTTATCTAACTCACTCTGTACCCAGACAGTTTTGTAATTTGTTTTACTTATTATGTAAGAGAAAAATGGTATTTTAGACTATGCATATGGTAATATGTTTTAGGTTTATTTTGTTAATTCTTCCAGCATTCAGAAAAAAAAATATTTGTTATTGACATTGTTGTTAGTGATTGAGAACAGATCACGAGCTGTTGATTCTAGCTGTAGGCTGAAAGCCTGAAGTAGTGATATGGCTTCATATACTAAAGGTACGCCCTTCAATTTTCCGTTTGATCAATGAACGATTAAACGGTGTGTGCATTTGCAGCAGTAAATCTATGAGATAATCGAACAAAAAAAAAAACTTTCCTTCTAATGGGAACGTTCAATCCCACATTCCTCCTTTATTTATTTAACTTTGAATAGGTTAATTTAATGGTTGATGTGTAGCTAGCAGTGCACCTTATATATACACTGATATGGCCATAGCACACAGCATCACAGACTTCAGTGTCTCATGCTAATTTTTGATGGGGTCCACCATCCCAGTGGTCGCTGCTGGTTTATCACTGGGGTCCACCATCCCAGTGGTCGCTGCTGGTTTATCACTGTGTCCACCATCCCAGTGGTCGCTGCTGGTTTGTCACTGGGGTCCACCATCCCAGTTGTCACTGCTGGTTTATCACTGTGTCCACCATGCCAGTGGTCGCTGCGGGTTTATCACTGGGGTCCACCATCCCAGTGGTCACTGCTGGTTTATCACTGGGGTCAACCATCCCAGTTTATGGTTTATGAATGCCCTTCTTATTTCCGTAGATTCCGGGCAGATGTACACTGTGGGTTCCAATTTATAAAAGTAACTTCCAACATACTAGTGGTGAATCAGTCGACATCTTTAAACCACATCACATTAATCAAACTCAGAAGATTACCCTGTTAGGTAAATATCACATGTTAATTCAAGTTGCCCATTTTTCAAATGCTAACTTTTGATAAGACATATATATATATATATTATCCAAGATAAGACATTTCTTCAATGGGCATAGGTGCACATCCACAAATTTTACTGGAGAAAGAAGACTCAGTTTTAATTAAGAGGACAATTAATATGATACCGCTCATTTACAAAATGCCACAGTTATCCAATTAGCTAATTCAGATGAAGACCCAGTTAATGCATTCAGTGCTTCAATTAATTACAGTCAATAAAACAACAAATTATTGAAACACTACAATGAATTAGCGCAGTCATGTAATGAGCACAGACAAAGCTCCACTTGATTATTACAGACATTATGCCAATCAATGATTCCAGGCAATGCTCCCAGACGTTCCTCTGGTGATGACTTGTTGGTACATTGATGACATCTCGTGACATACACAACTCTCTTCCTACTGCCAACTCTGAGCCTTGGGTTCCCTACCCATTTATGTCCAATCATTATTGTATATAATGGTCATCTTGTGTCACAATGATTGCTGTAATACAATGCTTACCATCCTGGTCTATGATTTATGATGATGCCATCCTTAGAACTGTTTCATTGCATTTAGCTTGTACTGGAAAATGCAGCAAAATACATCATGGGGTGTCTGGGCCCTTACACTAGCATTTTATTGTATGGAGATCATGGTATGCAGAAAATACAGAACAATGAAAACATTCAAGATACATCATGGATGGAAAAAAATAGAGAATTATTTTTTAAAAGTAGCCAAAGGGGTAAGGAGTCAGGTAATGTTTGTTATGCATAAACTCTCCTTCCTTCACACCCACAGTGTTCACACCCAGTCTTCTTTTAGCTTCTGGAACAATAGAACTCCATGGGCCCTGGTGGATCTACTACCGTAGGCTTGTAGCAATGGGCATAGGTGCACACTTACCTTTTCATGTAATCTTACCTTTTCATGTAATCCCTCACCATCACCTTCCCTGTAATACCCCGCCATCACCTTCCCTGTAATACTCAACCATCACCTTCCCTGTAATACCCCACCATCACCTTCCCTGTAAAACCCCGCCATCAC
>CM070037.1:20749814-20761221 GCA_036250615.1 Ptychadena robeensis
CATCACCTTCCCTGCAATACCCCACCATCACCTTCCCTATAATACCCCACCATCACCTTCCCTGCAATACCCCACCATCACCTTCCCTGTAATACCCTGCCCATCAGCAATGACACCATTTTGAAGTCTCCAATGACCTCCCATCCATAGTCATCATACTTCAAGGCACTCAGCAACATCTCAACACTGGTGTGGTCCACTTTGAGATGCACAGCGTGGGCCATAGGGAGAGTCAGAGAAGACTCACCTCCCCCAGCATCCTCTCCCCGGGAGTAGAGATTCTTATTGAGGGAGAGGCGGGATGTGGATAGGGGGTAATATAGACATAACTAGCAACTCCACCCCCCCCCTCCTGAGGGGAGACGAGACGCAGAGATCCAGAGTCTCACCTCACTCCCTTGGAGGGGGCCAATCTCCCTGCTTGTATGACTACTATTGGACAGTCCGAGAATGTTCCAGAAGTTCTAAAAGATTCTTCAAAGTTCTAGATAATTCTGGAAAATTCTAGAAACGCCTGGTACAATTCTAACAGTTCAAGAATATTCTGGAAGTCTACTCAGTATTGAATGTGAATTGAGAATATTCTCAAAAACATTTTTTTAAATATCATTGTCCTGATCACAAAAGCAAAGTTTTTTTGAAACAACTATTTTCTATTTGTTTCAGGCATAACAGGTTAGGAAAACACAATTTGTACCCAGGAACAAAATAAAAATTTGTTATGTAGAGTTATTGGTGACATAGATTGTAGCTAAAATAGGTGGAGTTGTTCTGTAGTCTTTTGATATCCGCTGTCCTAAAGTGACAATATTTCTCCTCTAGAGAGATGTATAATGTCGCACTAGAGCAGGAAATGTGTTTAAGAATGGAAGCACACATGTGTGGAGTGGTAAACCATGATATGATATCTTTCTCTTATAGATCCATACATAATTTGAGGTGCACAGCCTGACGAAGCTCAAGAGAGGCGAAACAATGCACCTCTAGAATGTAACATTGGTTATAAAATACATGAAGTGTATGGCATTGTGCTTATGACCATTTATAAGTGCGCCTACTGTATCTTGTGTGGCATTCACTGTCATTAAAGAAGAATTAAAGGTTGAGATAAAAAAATATCTGCCTGTTGGACATTTATTACATCCATTAGTAATGTGCCACAGAGGGTAATTTTTTTATGATAACTTTGTGATTTAGAAATGAAAGCCCCCCCATACACCCCATACAATTACCATGCAATTTCTGTACAACCAACTTTTCTTCTACCAAAACCATGTAATAGGAGGACCTTTCTACACCTTCCAATCACTATGTATTCTATCAGGGAGGACCCTATACTACATCGTTGTTGGTAGGTCTCATGGAAATTGTATGGAGGAATCTAAAGGTGTATGGGGGGCTTTATACCTTTGTACAATGATGATTATACAAGCTCTCATATTTTATAAGTAAAGCCCCCCCCCCCTATACACCTTTTATATCACTCCATACAATTTCCTTTAGATCTACCAACAACTATGTAGTGCTGGTCCTTCCTGATAGAATACACAGTGATTGGGAGGTTTAGAAAGCTCCTCATATTACATGGTTTTGGTAGAACAAAAGTTAATTTACAGAAAATGTATGGTAAGATAATATGTTAGGTGTATGGGGACCTTTTAACCTTCTGCATTATAAATGTTTTACACTATATAATGGTGAACGGTGAGAGGCTGCACTACCCCAAATCGTCCGCTAGATGGCAGCATCGCCCCCATTGCATGTACATGAGGCAGCACAATGTATTCCTTTCCTACTTCACTTCCTCTTTGTGGAGGTCACGTGAGCAGGCAATGCAGCCCAGGCTCAGGATGTGCAATGCTCATTGACAGTAAGTGTCCTTTGTACCTGCACCTGGCTGTGCCACCATGCTCCTCTCTACAGCCAGCCGGGAAGCTGTGGCTGGGCTAGCTGTGCTGGGGGTCACCTTTGTCACCGGTGTTTACATTGGTGAGTACACTGCAGCTTTCATTAACCACTTCAGAACCAGAAGCTTTGAGATCAAACCCTTCATATGTCCCGGAGTCCTGGACACATGCTTCATGTGTTTAATATTTGTGTTGTCTATTGTAACTTTATGTTTTTTATTGTGTATTGTAAACAAACAATGACATGCAAAGCATTTCCTCCTTGTATCTGTTATACATGTTATATATATAGTTTGATTAGGAATAGCGGAGTGTTGTCATGTGTTACCCATCAATCAATACACAAAGTTGGGAGTTTAAGTGACTCCCTACTATTGGCTAGTTGGAGATTAGCAAACGTCGAGGCGTTTATCCCCAATTTGATATAAATGAAACCGGCGCAGCATAAATGTCATTGAAATCTGCCACCAAATTACAGACATGTAATTCTGTCTGTAATTCTTAGATCAGTTGAATTACTTTGTATGGGGACCAGCGCTGGCACACAAAGGGTGTCCAGCTGATTTTTACAATGATTAACAATGACGTCATCACGTGGAAAAATCGGGTAAAAATCTAAACACGAATAGGGGGTTTATTATATAAGAATCTATTTTTCATCTCGGAAGTATTTGATCCCCTGCTGATTTTGTATGTTTGCCGCCTGACAAGAAAAAAATATCCGTAAGAGACAAACAAAATCACAAACCCAGTGCAGTCAAAGATTGCTGTTCGTTGCAAAGAGGTAAAAAATGACACCCCTGCATTTGTATGTTTTGCCTTTGACAAAGAAATGACCAGTCTATCGTTGTTATGAGGGCGCTTATTGTAAATGTGAAAGACAGATGAACAACAAAAACTCTTACAAACACAGTGCACAAAAGCCAGAGATTGATGTTCATTGAAATGAAGGAAATAAGCATTCGATCCCCCTGCTTTTGTATGATTGCCTTTGACCAGTCTATTATTGTTGTGAGAGGGCTTAAGCTAGCCATACACGTGTCGGATTCCATGTCCAATCGATTCATCATCCGATCGATTCCGGCGATTCTGCCGGGAATCGCAGGTGTGATCAATTGGCCAATTAAGAGTATCCATCGCAGCATACCACCTTGTCCGAGCGGATTCCGGCACGATTCCGTGTGCGATTCCATCTCCGATTCCACCTCACAAATGGCAACTCCCCCTGATCCGGGCAGAATCGGATGAGAAAGACCAACATGTTGGTTCTCCGTCGGATCCGATTCTGAGCCCCTGAACGATCGGACCTGATCGATTGGACAAGGTGGGCTGCATGCGATCGATCGTGCCGGAATCCGGTGGGAATCCGACACGTGTATGGGGGCCTTTATTGTAGATGTGAGAGACAGATGAACAACTAACAACTCTCACAAACACAGGGCACACAAGTCAGAGATTGATTTTTATTTCAGTAAATGAAAGAAGTATTTGGTCCTTCCGCAAAAGATGACTTCCGGCAAAATCCCTTGCTCTAATCATAGAGGTCAGATGTTTCTTGTAGTTGTCCACCAAGTTGTCTACACCTCAGGGAGGATTTTGTATCATTGCTCGTTGCAGATCCTTTTTAAGTCAATGAGGTTTTGAGAAGTTTGGCAGCCTTCATCTCCCTCCACAGATTTACTATGGGATTAAGGTCTGGCCACTCCAGGACCCTGATGTTGTTCTTCTTCTTGAGCCACTCTCTTGTTGCCCATATGATTTTGATAATTGTCATGATGATGATGGACCCATATCAATTCCCTGGCTGAGGGAAGGAGGTGCTCACCGAAGACAGTGCATGGTCCTGCCTCCTATGTGGTGAAGGTGTCCCCTTTAGCATAATATATCCACCTCCATGTTTGATGGTTGGGATGGTGTTCTTGGGGTTGTAGGCAACATTCTTCCTCCTTTAAACACAGGGAGTTAATTTGATGCCAAAGAGCATGCTTGTGGTGTTTTCTGGTCACAACACTTTCACTCAGTACTCTTCGGGGTCATTCAGATGTTCATTGGCTGACTGCAGATGGGCCTGTCTGGTGAGGAATTTAGTGTGCTTTGAGATTTGTCCTTCACAGTGTAGTGTGTTTTCTTGGCGACTACTAAACCTGATGGGCCAAGTTCTTTGCCAAGTCCATTACTTGTTCTGCTTTGCTTCATAGACGTTTTCATGTTCATTGCAACTCCACAAGGTGAGATCTCCCATTGAGCCCAGACTGAGGGACATTCACTGTTATTTTTTCTATGACTGCAGTTATTTGCATACATTAGGTACAAAGTGAAGTCAGCTGTGTTTCTGAGTCTTAGCTGCTGCACCCCCCCCCCCCCCCCCCCCCCCCCCCCCCCCCCCCCCCAGGCTTATACTCCCAATCATTTTGGTTTTCTGGGGGTTTTTGGTTACAATGAGGCTTGTATTCGGATCGGCTTATACGCAAGTATATACAATATCTGGTTTTGCTGGTAGATTTATTATATGTAAAGTAAATTTATGTATATGTGGCCATTGAGGCATATATCTAAGTGTCGTCATCTGACATCACTGCCTCCATAGTAAAGGTGTCCATACACACATAGATATGGGATAGATCAATGGCTGCTGTTCACGCTCGTGGCCATGACTATTTTCGAGCGGGAGCAATCAATCCCACTCAAAAACAGGGATATCGGACATGGATGTCTCCATCCAAAGCAGAAGTTCTACGGCTCGCTTCTCTTCTTACAGGACACAGCTGTGAGAGGGAGGGGCGTGGGGGTGTCACAGCTCCCCCGCTAGCAGCTCCTCCCCCTCCCTTCGTGCTAGGCTGCCAGCTCACTGACAGTCTCAGTGACCTGGCATCCTCTTCTCATGGCCAGTGTCCCTAGATGCTGTCCGCCATGTCCCCCTAGCTGCTCGGGCACTGACGGTGGCCCAAGCAGCTAGGGGAACATGGGAAGGGGCCCGGCCATGAGAAGAGGCTGCCAGGTCACTGAGGCTGTCAGAGAGCTCGGGTACTGACTGGCACACAAAGGGTGGCCGGCCGATTGTGTCCAGATGTTTCAGCCATTTGACCGCGTGTGATGACGTCATCGTGCATGGTCGATCGCTCAAAATATTGGGTCACAATCTAACGTATATGGGGAGCTTTACAGGCTCTACTGATAAATGTCATGGTCTCCCTGATTATATTAGTGTTTCTCTCTTTTATAGGAAAAAAGTATTATATGTACCGGAGGAAGAAGTCCCAGAAAATATTTGATGGACAGGATGACCCCCGTAGGGCGTACTTGCTCCGCCTCTCTCTCAGGGAGCACCCATCTGCAAAGAAGCTTAAACAGGTATGGAAAGGATACATAGCTGTTTAATGAGAGTTCAGCAAAAGCACCTGTCCACCGCTGATGGGTCTTTGTTTGGAATCTTAGGGGTTGTTTCCATTATAGCACATTGACATTACCTGCTGGCGGATGATCTGTTTACACATCCGGCAGTGCAGAGGCTCAGCGTAGTTAAGTACATTGAGCCTTACATCGGCGGAGCGGCTTGGCGCTGTGAAGACAGATCCTCCACCGAGCAGGTAAGTCTATCTGCTACGTCGGGATACGCTTACATATACGTTTAGCGGAGGGGTCCTGACGAAAGGGAAACAAGCCCTTAGAGCAGGAAGAGGAGGAGAGGCGAGGGACTTACTCAGGAGCCGTCTGGGTCGCTGATTGGCTTTCACGTACGCTTGCTCAGCTAGAGTCAGGCAAGTGCCCATACTCTCGCTATTTCACCAATGAACATATTGAGTGTATAATACAAATTCTGGCACATAACCTCAGAATAGGGGCATATAACCCTTGAATCAAAGGTTTTTGTGCCCCATAGATATCATCAGAGGGTTTGATGATATCTATGAGGCACATAACCTTTAACGATGTATATGACACAAAATGTAAATGAAAATGCTTATACAAGTCAGTATAGATTGAAAATGTTATATGAGGCCCTTTTGTGATGACGAGGGCCGCATTTGTGGTCCCCCATATCAACTTCAGTTTCCCACCACTGGTGTAGACTGTGTGCAGCACAGTGCTGATGTCTATGACCATTGAAGAGTGTAAATGAAGATTTGTGTGCCTGGAGTTCCCCTTTAAGCGACCTCCCTCTACTCACCCCAATAGAAGATTCAGTGGCTGTAGCTCGGCCGAAGTTACACATTTGTGAGATTGTATGTTGTGAGCTCTCTGACATCATCCTCAGGTATTTATGACATATTCCAGGAAGGCGTGTAATCACAATGTTTCATTTTAATGATGTGCCTTGGAAATATGCGTGACGGCTTCTTCTATAAAATGGTTATAGTCTTCTCATAATGATGATTTGTGTTTTCAGCATCTTTCAAAGATCGCTCCACAGGATATCAGCAGCGATGCCGTCCAGCTATTGGCCAACCTCGCAAAAATAATTAAATCGAAGAAGATTTTGGAAATGGGTAAGGATGTAGCTGGGGCATCTGATGGGTTAATCAGGATATGGTATCATGGGTCAGTATTCCCTTTTTGGGGTGATATTGCTGGGACCCTCGGATGTCTCTGGAGGAGAAGTGATTTAAATTAAAATAAAACGGTAAATATTCAATTATGTGCAGAATAAATGAGTCAATATACACAGTGCATTGAGGGAAGGTCATCAACTCCTTTAGTAAATGATTATCTTTTCATTAGTGGTTGCCTGGTGCTGGTTCTCTTCCTTAGTATGTTGTACTTTGATCCTAGAGCTGACCATCTGTCACATAAGCTTTCATTTAGCGTGGATCCTCTCTGCTCTGTACCCCGCTGTTCTGTCTCACATTCATTATTTACCTTCATCTGATGGATCCTCCCTCTCATTTCCCACTCACCATCTGTGACAGTACAGATTCCTTCTGTTATGTGTCCTGCGCTGTCATAGTTATGCTATAGAACATAAACCCGTTATCACTTGGTCTAGTGGTCTCAGGAGTGTGAAAACCCAACTACGGGGCCCAAAAAATTGCTATTTATTTAAAGTGGTTGTAAATGGTAAAAAAAAAAACACTTACATTACCTAGAGCAGTGGTGGGCAACTGAGTTGATATAGAGGGCTACAAGTGCAGCCCTCTGTGTCACATTACATTGATCCAGACCCTCCCCCTGTCGACATATCTCAGCAGGCAGGGGAAAAAATCCAGATAGGCAGTCGATAGGCGACAGCACCCACCCCCCTCCTGCGCTCATATGTAGACCTGGTTTCCCTGATCAACTTTGGCCGTCCTACGTCAGTAAAATTGGCAAAGTTGATTAGGAAAGCTGGGTCAGTATGTGACCACTTCACAGGTGAGTTGCTATGCCCTATGCATTAACAGTCTTGTTTTGGGGGCCGCATGTGGAGGGCCATCGCACAATGCCCAAAGGGCCGCAGGTTTGGCACCTAGGACCTAGACATATTACTCACCTGCCAGAAAGTCCCACGGCCGTGACGCTGAAGTCACAGTCCCACGGGACTAGGTGGGTGCTACATCATACAGCCCCAGGGGCACTTGGGATAGATGCGACAAGTGCCCTTTTCGCTGTATGCCTTTGCACTCTTGGAAATCTCTTCCCTTCTGCTGTCAGAATGGTTGGTTTTTATTTTGGGGCAGTGATTACCCTAAATCAAAGTGACCTACCACGTGGTAGTTCCGCTTTAAAGATGTCTACAAGTTAGGATGTTTTTCCTTCTCATCAGATATAACAATGAACCGTTTCATATGAAAACGTTTTGATTAAACATTAAATGTGGAACAAGCAATATGTAATGCTATTACACATGTGACACCAAATGTCAGATAAAGGACACATCTGTGCCATTCATTTTCTAAAAAAAACGTGAGCCAAATATAATTACACCACAGGCCAGATTTGACCCCGGGCCTTGGTTTGACACCCCTGACTATTTACTATTATACTATTTATTTACTATTTCAGCTCCTTCTTTGTAGCCTTTCCTCTATTGGCCACCCCAGATGGGTACTTCTCAACTCTAGTAGACCTAACTAGGTGATGTATAGACTTCGCCACAAATTAAATGAAGGTTAGAACCACTAAGCCTGATGATGATGCCAAGCTCTAAAAACTCACCTCTTCAGTCTCGCCTACCCACCTCTCATTCCTAACCGCACAACCATCCTAGTCCCACCACCTATTCCACAATTTTTTAACCATTTGTTGTACTAGGTTGTGCGCCTCTGTCCTTGTTCTTATTTGTCTGTTACTGGGGGCCATACTCCTCCAGTTTGAGAGCTGCACACCTACACACAACTTAAACATCCATCCCTCATACTGACTCCATTTTACTCTGCAATCCTTGCTCAGGCCCCATACACCAACTGAGGGCCTTTCTGGCCACTGTTATCACTATAGCTGTGTAATCACTGCTGAAGGTTGTGCGCAACTACCCATCATCTTTCTTAGCTAGTCTCACCACCCACCTAATGTATACCTTGTTCCCCAACCTATTAGATTGTAAGCCCAACCGGGCAGGGTCCTCTACTCCTCCTGTGTCATAACCTTTACCTGCGGGTACTATCCTGTGTTGTACCTCCAGTCTAATGTACTGTACAGCTCTGCATAATATGCTGGCGCTATATTAATAGATGATAATAATATGGGTATTAGAAGACTGCTGTTAGGGAGTCTTAAATCTTGAAGATGTGGCCAGAACAAGGCACATAGAGGGGCAAGGACCTAGTTCCAGCATTGCCTGTGGCCCACCAGCAGAAGATTATTGACCGTTGCTGTCAATGTCAGGGGTCCTCAAACTGAATAAACCGTGTTAATGTTAACACATCCGTTGCCTGTTAAAAACACACAATGAACATACACAATGCACACACATAACCATATATATGCACACACTTACTACACATACATGCACGCAAACATATACACACTCGCTTGTTTAGAAACCAAAAGACTAGCAGCAGAGATTGTCAGCCTCACTGGGGGCAGACAGCCAACAAGTTGACAAACGCAGCACTTGTCAAATTCACCCTTGGTGCAATCACCCCCTGCAGATCACTCCTCAGTATCTGCTCCTGCGATCGACCTGGCTATGGCTTGGGTGTGCTTGGCCAGATACATTGCCCTGGAGGTCCCTAGTTTGAGGACGCCTAGGAACTTGCAAGTTTAAAATCTGTCCTGCTAATTACATATTAGGAACATAGTTTAGACATAAAATTCTAGAAACACTGCTTTATGCCATATGCACTATGCTTCTGCATATGTTTAGCTCCTTCCTATTATACCAGTACCATACATGTAAGGCTTAGGGTCCCCACTTACATAACGAGCCGCAGACGATTTTTCCGCTGACCCATGTGGGTGGGTGCTCGCGGGCATCAGTCACCCCAAAGCTTGGTCAGCCAGAGAACGGACATGTCCGTAAATCTCTGGCCGATGCCATAAGTTTCAATGGGGATCCTCTGAGCGATGGGGAGCAGCGTGATGACGTCATCAGGTTTCACTCCACAGCTTATCTGTCGGTCCCCGCTCAGTACGTGTGTGGCGACCTTTTAGGCTTAGGCTCCACTGTCTGTCAAAACCCCTGCTATAAATCCAGGGGTTTTAATGGATCGCATGAGCCGCCCATTGTCGCCAATGGGGCTTTGATGGGCCTGTCTTCACAGGCAGTCAGAGCCGCGGATCCGCTGGTCCGAGCTTCCGCAGCAAGCTACGTCTATGGGAATGCAACGGAGGCTTCAGCGGATCCCAACGGGCAGAGGAGCCTAAGCCAAATAGTTTATGTATGTTTGTTAACCAGCTCCATCTTCTCTTCTAGGGTGGAGCTATGGCTACAATCCTTTAATCCTGGCGTTGGTGCTCCCTTCTGATGGAAAGCTTGTCGCAAATGTGCGAGATACAGAGGATGTCGGCTGTGCGAGGGAATACTGGAGCGAGGTACCATATATCAGTGCTTTATTGGTGACTGTGGAGTATATTGCTACTTTTCAAATGTTTAAACCTAATAGGCTCATAAAGTTTATATTCATTTATAGAAGAACAGTAATAACAGAAACATATCCAGATCTACACTAACTCCCTCTCTGTTATAAAATATTCCTATAAGTTGCTTTAATATATCTATCAGTGTTAGGGCTGCTGCATCCAATGAATTGTGAGGGACTACAGATTTATCGATATCAGTGGTGATTTAGGCTCATACTTATACACACAGTGCTGACGTTAATCATTTAATGCTGAACATCTAATGCCTGGCATACACATGCCGATAAGCGGCTGATTTTTCACCTGACCGACGGGCGTGCGCGCTCGCGCCGCCGGTCAGCGGGAAAATCGGCCGCTTATCGGCGTATGCCCACATGAGGCGACAGGGCAGCTCGGCCGGCCAGAGAACGGACATGTCGGATGTTCTCTGGCCGATGCAAGCCGATGCCATTAACTTCAATGAATACCGGCATCTTCTTTAAAGCTAATGGCCGGCACACAAAGGGTGCCCGGCCGACTAAAGCAGCCCCATAATGCACCAGGATAGCTGCTTCGAGCGCCGTGCACGCTCACGATTATCTATCTGGCTTATATCATATGCGCCCATCTCTGTTTTTGAGCGGTATCAATCAATCACTGCTGCGTCTCCAGCTTCTCCACTATCGAGCAGCTATAATGACAGCACTGCTGCAGGAAACCTTGAATAGCTCCATTATTGAGCCATGTGCTCCTTGGCCATACACCTTCAGATCTCTTTGTCAGATATCCTTTAGATCTACCAACAAATATGTAGTGCCGGGTCCTCTGCAATTAAACACAGATAGACTTGATGGTTTAGAAGGTCCCCCATATTACATGGTTTTGGTAAAACAAAAGGAGATCTAAAGGAAATCTGACAGAGAAATCTAAAGGTATATGGGGACCCTTAGTGAGTATGGTTTTTGGTTCCCTTACAAAGTCTCCCCTACAAGTGTATGGGAAATGCCAAATGCTGCAGCACACAAATGCTTTACTGCAGGGCATTTATGTTGTGCGTTACCCCAAAACGTAACATTAAAGGTACAATGAGAAAGCTAAAAAAAAACGCTAGTGTGAAAGGGCCCTTATATATATACAAAATGCAGAATGATTGTATTTATTCAAATCAGACCATAAACCAATATTAATATAATTGACTTTATCTATGTTTCTTTGTTTTTTGAAGGCTAAAGTGGCGAGTAAGATTGATGTAAAAGTAGAACCAGAAGAGCAAACGCTGGGTAATGATTTTACTAAGATGAATAAATGGTCGTTCCTTTCATATATTTTATGGTGGCACTTTAAGCCCCCCCCATACACCTTACAATCTTGCCATACAATTTCTGTACAATCAACTTTTGTTCTACCACAACCATGTAATATGAGGACCTTTCTTACCCTTCCAATCACTATGTATTTTATCTGGGAGGATCCAGCACTACATAACAGTGATATATACCTTCCAATCACTATGTATTCTATCA
>CM070037.1:20761321-20773817 GCA_036250615.1 Ptychadena robeensis
AGCAGTGATTATATACCTTCCAATCACTATGTATTCTATCAGGGAGGCCACTATACTACATAAATATTGGTAAATCTAATGGGAATTGTATGGAGTAATCTAAAGGTGTATGGGGGGCTTTACTAATATAAGGACAGACAGAGTATTCATTGAAAAGGTTCATAGAGAGAACTATTGATAAAAGTGTTAAAGCTATTAATATAATAACCAAATAACCTTCATTTGAATGTACAATGTGTAATCTGACGATGGGGAAGTCGGTAGCTAGTTTTTGTTTTTGGTTCTGGTTGGGGTGGTGTAGATAGTGCATGGCAGACCGGACTCTTTTACATTGGAAGGAACACTGGTGTGGGACTATACTTGAAGTGTTAATGCGACATTGTGTTTGTGGGTGAAGCTTTATAAAATAATTCTTCACCACGGCCTCTTCCAGGTGCTACTAATTCTATGCAGAAGACATGTTGGGGTCTTTGTTATAAATGTTGTAGAAAAAAAATGTATTGGGATACAACTCGTACAAAGTTACTTATCGTTCCACCATTGAAAGTTTTAGGCCCCTGGACTCCAAACATATGGCATAACTTTTTTTATTTGAATTTCTCCTCCAAGTGCCAAAATGTTTCCCAGATGATAAGGCACTGTCTTATATTTGTTGAAACGCCCAAAAATATGTCCTAGGTCTTATTTTCAGGGGGATGTCTTATTCTGATCACTCTGTGCCATGCATTGTCCTCATCTGATTACTCTGGGCCAAGCATTGTCCCCTTCTGGTCCCTCTGTGCCATTCATTGTCCCCTTCACTGACTCACTTTTTTTGGGTTCTACCACGTACGGCCGGGTTCCTGCACTGCAGCCAGCCCAATGAGTCACATGGAGGCACACAGTTACCCACTGTACCACTTGAATGGGAGATTTGGGCAGGGGCAGGTATCGGTGGGTGTCTTATTTGCGGGGGGTGAGTTATTTTAACATTTTGGGCAAAAATCGGGGATGGGCTTATTTGATGGGGATGGCTTATTATAGGGGAAACAGGGTAGCAGTGACCAGACCAAAGGTCACTTCCATTCCTGGCAATTGTATCCTTATTATGAAGATAACCTCAGACTTCCTGTACAGCAGTGGTTCCCAAACTTTCCATGCAGGACCTTTTTCTAGAGAGGGACATTATCGAGCCCCCCTATTCAAACTAACCAGTTTCAGATGTGTTTGTGTCTAGTGTGAAATGGACCTCAAACTTTATTTGAAATACAACTTTATTTGGTTTTCACACCAATCATACAGAAACAATAATCATTCACATAGACACACATACTATACTCATGCAGAGACATGATTCATTCACAGAGACACACAGTAACAGAGACGCATGCATTACATGCACTCTACTTACTGCCTGCAGCACCTCCATTGTTAGCTTAAGGCCCCCCAAAGCAAGCCACGGGCGATTTTTCTGCTGGCCAGAACAAACATGTCTGTAAATCTCTAGCCGATGCCATTAGTTTGAAAGGGGACCAGTGTCCCCGTCCAAACTCTGAGCGATGGAGTGCAACGTGATGACATCATCAGGTTGCACTTCACCGCTCGTCTGTCGGCCCCTGCTCGCTACGTGTGTGGGGGCCTTTACTGCTTGCAGTTTGGGAACCACTGTTGTACAAGGATGCAAGTCACCTCCATCTATGATGCAGTGCATGCTAGGCCCCTGAATGGTCACCTAACAATGATTGACATTGCCGTTCCTCCTGAGCTCTGCCCCATTTCTTTTAGTAGTGTGAGAAACCCCAGTAAAACACTGGATTATCCAGTGATCATCACACATGATTCATGAGCTGTAAAACTATTCCTGATGATTTAATGAATATCTTATAAAAGTAAAAAAAAACTTGGCTGCTTTGGATAGGATCATATAAAACAAACAGCAGACAGGTTTGTCTAGTTTCAGGGTAATCGGATCCGTGTGTATACGCTTTAACGATTTTGGATTTTTTATGTATGTAGATGACCTGCTCTCTGCTGGAGAAGCTGAGACGTTTGACTTCATCTCTATGAATATGGTCGGGCAACAGAATTGCCGAAAATGCTACGAGAAATGTCTGCGTCTCCTGAGGAGTGGAGGAATACTTGCCATAGATGGGGTACGTACACGTTCTCTAGGTGTGATAATGGTAATGGGGGCCATACACCAGTGGTTGCCAAACTGGGGGGGGGGCACAAAGGTATTCCAGAGGGGCGCTGGCCCTCATTCCGGACCTGTGTTTGAATAGGGGGGGGGGGGGGGGGCTAGATAATGTTCCTAAATAGAAAAGGGGAACGTTTAGGAACCACTGCCATACACGGTTCGAAAACAAAAAATCGATATAGTTATCGTATATGTTGTTAAATTTGTATCGAATTGGTAACCATCGAATGTAAATCGAACATGTCATTTGTTCGTTCCAATAAATTTGAATGAAGACATTTCCTGTTAAAAAAGAAAATGTAACAAAATTTTATAAAATAGAATCTATACATTCGATATAGGCACTTTATTCAATCGAAATATGGAACATCCTGATCGAATCTATCGTCGATTGTGCAAAAATCTATATGTGTATGGCCAGCTTTAAGCCTGCCATACACCCACCGAGCGGCGGACGATTTTGCTGCCGACCGATGGGCGTGCGCACTCAAGGCCGCCGATCGGGGGTGCCCACATGGGGCAACAGATCCCTGTCACCCCACAGCTCGGCCGGCCAAAGAACGGACATGCCCGATATTCTCTGGCCGATGCCAATAACTTCAATGAAGACCGGCGTCTTCATTGAAGGTAACGGCCGGCACACAAAGGGTGCCTGCCGATGCTGTCAGCTTGGGATTGCAGCATGATGACGTCATCACTCTGCTTCCCAGAGCTGATCTTAGCAGCTCTGTCAGCCCCCACTCGGTGGGTGTATGGCAGGCTTTAGTTTAGCTCAGGGGTGAGCAATCTTTTTGATTCGTGGGCAAAATGGTTGTTAGATGTGGTAAAGGGGCCGGACCAAGAGCCTGTAATGGTCAACCCGCCATAAGTGGGCCAATTCCATGCATCGCCCGCATCACTAATGATGTCGGTGATGTGTAATAGGCCACGCATGACATGGATATTGTTACCGGCATCAATAATGACGGTGGTGTTGTGTAATAGATGACGTGTGACTGGGTCGTTGTTACCTTCTGACATTTCCTGCAAAATGCTCATTCATTGCAATGAGCAGAGATAATTCCTGGAGACGTCCTGTTGTCACCATGAGGATGCGCCCACGGTGTCATGATCACCCCACTGCATTGTCCCCAGGCAACGTTTGGACACCTCTAGGTATTATGCAGAGAATAAGCAGAAGGAAGCAACTTTTCAACAATGTGACGTGTCGGATCCGGCCCCGGGGCCTTAGTTTGCCCAGACTTAGCCCAGAATAGTGGTTCCCAAACTTTCCTTGAATGGCCCCCTTTTCTATTTAGGAACATTATTGAACCCCCCACCCTATTCAAACACAGGTTCAGAATGAGTGCCCTCCCCCCCCGGAATACCTTCGCGCCCCCCAGTTTGGGAACCACCGGTGGAAGTCCAACAAAAGGGTATCTCTGTTCTTACCATCCACATAGTTTCAGACTACTCAGCTTTATATGTGAAAACATGAATCAAGCTTGCTGTGCTGGTAAAGGTCTGATCGGAGAGATGTAACCATTCTAGCATGCCAGGGATGGGTCACTGCGCGGAAAAATATGGTGGGAGAAGGTATCTGTTTTGAATTGAGAAGACAATGGCTCCCTGGATGGCAGAGCTCTAGCCCTAGTTATCAGGTGGCAGTGGTTGTACATTGCCAGGATGGTGGCTGGGCAGGGGCGTTTCAGGTTCCTTGATCCTGCCAAATGATATGAACATTTTGGCTATAGGGCTGCTGGTTCCTGCATACCTGGTACAATCAATCATTTGTAAACTCTATCTGGCAATATTTCTAGATATTTTGATCGATTTACGATTGTACTATGGAACACATGCGTATTGCGATTGGAAGGAACGTAATACGCATGCACTCCAGTGAGATTGATCAATGTTCAAATGACACAAGGCAATCGAAACTCACAAGACGAGGCGATCGATCGAGCAAAAGGCGACCTGTATAGCTAGCTTTAGTATAGGATCCTCCATATACATGGTTCCGGTGACCTCTAACAGGCACATTGTAGTATTTTTTGTGTTAAAGCGGACCTACCACCAGAAATCTATGTTTTCATGAATGCCACTAGAATTGCCGATAATAGGAAGGATTGCACTAAAAAAAAAACAAATGTACCTGAAATGAGCAATTTAAGATAATCCCTCACTTCTGGGTTCTGGTCTCGGCAAGGCAAGAGGTCACAAGTGCTTGGTTTCTGGGTAATCCTGTAATTCACATTTGAGGAAAATTCATAAGAAGATCATTGAACTGGGGTGGAATATTGCACTGCTCCATGGGGAGCGTTCAATGATCTTTCTAGGATTTTTCCCACAATTAATTACACAAATCACAGGATTACCCAGAAAACATAGCGGCATTCATAAAACTCATTTTGGGGAGGTCCGCTAATGGTACTATGATAAGAGTTAAAACATGTAGATCATTTCAAAAACCTACACATGTAAGCCATAAAGCGGGCCTACCACCAGAATTTAATGTTTGTATGAATGCCGCTATGTTTTCTGGTATCCGTGGATTTGTGATAATTATATTGCGGAAAATTCATAGAAGATCTTAACGCCCCCACCCCCCCCAGGGCCATACCGAATATTGCACCCCAGTTCAATTATTTCTATGGCAGTTGCAGAAGATCAGCATACTCTGTTAGAGTTAAAAAATGAGATCATTTCAAAACCTACACAGAGTATGCTGATCTTTCTGCAAATTGCCATAGAAGATCATTGAACTGGGTGCAATATCGCTGGTGGCCACTGGGGGGAGCAGCGGTATGCAATTATCTTCGATAGTAATTGGCCTCAATATAATGACGTGATCAGAAGTTTACCCAGAAAACAAAGCGCTCTTGTGTTGCCTAACCTATAGACTAGAACCCAGAAGTGAGGGAGGGCTGCGGGATCATCTTCTTGAAATGCTCATTACAGATAATTATTTTTTATTGCAATCCTCCCTATTATCTACACTTCTAGAAAATTCATGAAAATAGAGATTTCTGGTCATGAAATGTGTACCTGAGAAATGACGGGCGTGTATTTTGTTGGACGCTGCCGCGTAAATAGGAACATGGCAAACCTGCATTTTGTTGTGACGTGGTGTACATGTAGGCAGTGACATGTATGTGTGTACAGGCATGTCATAACCCTGCTCCCATGTCTGTTTTCCGTGCTGATCACAGGAAAAATACATAGTCCTAAACTCCACAACATGGGACAAATTGCGTCTTCTATAGTGTTAGGCTTGTCCACATACCACGTCTTGGCAAAATGCAGTGAGATTTACTCATAACCTGTACCTGCGTTACATCTCAACTTATTGTACAGCACTTCGTAATATGTTGGCGCTATATAAATAAAAAGGTTACAACAGCCTCGCTGCGGATCTTGATAAAGGAAGGTGTTTTGTGTTGTTGTGCAGGTTCTGTGCGGTGGAGCTGTACTGAGGACAAGCCCGAAAGCTGAGAGCGTGCAGGCAATGCATCAGCTGAATGAAGCCATCCTAAGAGACGCGCGCATATTTTTAAGTATTCTACCTCTCGCCGATGGACTGATGTTGTGTTTTAAACTTTGAGCCAAAGGTTTTCTTTATTTTTATTACCTCAAACTAGATGTTGTCTGTCTTTAGTCTATTTATTTAAAGTCTCCATGCTGTACTAGCCACCTGCTGTGTGGGTACACCAAGCTTTAGGGCCATTTCACACTAGCTGTGGTGGTTGCACAGTGCGTGGCGGAGATCCTGATGGATCATGTACACTTTAGCTGGCTGGTGAATGCTCTGATTAGACACCTGCCGATGCAGGGGTTAATGTATTCCAGTATGTTAAGCCCTGCATCAGCAGAACGGCTCAGCTTCGTGAGAACACCGCATCCGCCGAGCAGGTCAGGACCTGATGTGCTGTCAGGACCTCCTGCTAACCAATGCACTTATCGTAAGGGGTCCTGGCAGTTGTGGAAACATACCCTTACAGATGTGTTAATGGTAATGTGTCTGGTTACTGTATTGCTCTGTGCTTGCACCTCCCATACAACGGTTTGGGAAATGCTTGCGCTGAGTCTACAAGAAGGAGTTTATGCTAACTTGTGGTGTTGGAAACCTGTATACCTTGCGGTAACGCTAGCCTCTGCTTTGCGGTACTGGAGTGAGACTAGTGTGAAATTTTCCGCAATGGTGAAACGTTTCTTTTGCATAAGTTACTGACTGAGCAATACATGACACAGCCAGCATGGTCAGAAATGCCGGGGCAGCTGGTTCAAGGAAAAACTGTGAAAATTCTGCGTTCACATCATTGAGTTCTTCCATTGGTCACTGCTCATAAGAGAGTTAAAGTGTATGTCCAGGAAAGTTGTCAGCTTGTCCTGTTCATACTTGTCTCATATACGCTCTGCTTTGTCCATAACCATTGGATCAATTCACTGCTGATTCTATGCAAGTTTCATCTGCATTTTTAGGTACTGAATAGAAAAATAAATACAATGCCTGCTTTTAACACTAACTTCCCTTTTACTTGGTGCTTCTTCCATTACTGTGTTTCTAGATAAAGCTGGCTGCTCTGTCCTCATTTGCCCACCTCTGTAGGGAAGGGGTGAGGGGGACTATCTATGGAGGGAGCGGCTCATGGTGGCACTACAACCAAGTTCCCTTTACACAGGTTCTGATCCTTCACTTTGCAGTGAGTGAAAGCCGCTGTTCAAGCTATGAACCCGTACTTATCCTACTTTTCCAGAGATACAGGGTTATTTTTGCAGGTTTGGGAGGATTAGGAAGGGTAAACCCACCCAAACCCCCTAACCTTACACACCCAAAACCTGTAGGCTCAACACCATCATTCAGAAAAAGTAGGGTTATCTGTGCAATTGTATGGGTGGGAACATATCTCAGCCTCCTCTCCCCCGTTGTGGAGGTTTTTAAGGCCCAGTATACAATTCATATATGTGCTACAATGGCTTTCAGATCCTTCTATATGACCCCTGACCCTCCTATTTTCTCAAGTTCACCATTTGAGGCCAAACATGCAACTGCACACTAAAGCTGGCTATAGATGTTTAAGATTTGCGGACGATTTTGCCACAGATCAACCATCACGTGCGGTCAATTTGCTGGGAGAGCAGCAGCACATTAAGCGTGTGTACCCAGCTTAAGTATAGTACATTTATCTCAGATTCATGGATTTAAAGGGTAGGCATCTGATCCTGTCTGAGGTATTTGGAAAGTTCTTTATTTCTCTCAAAATACAAAACCTTGAACAAGTTAAAGGCATTCAGTTTCTGTACTATGGAAACTTTAGGATCAGAAGATGCACAGTATTGGGAGTGCCAGGTGGCATACAGCAGAAGGATATGGATCACTATGCACAGGGTGGCAAGGTGTATAGTGGTAATGAAGCTTGCACCGAGGTATCCACAACAGGGAGGCTGAAGAGCCCTTTGTTGCAGACATCTGGACCCAGCATAAGCATACTCATTTACTCAACAAGCACTTTTTCCACTCTACATTTTGTCCACAGCAAAGTGGTGCTGTGGTTGTAGAGCCACTTCTTTTGAGATTTGAATACATGCAGCTAGGAAAAAAAGGTACATAAATGATGTGATATTTACTCCCTTACTGTCAAAGCATTAATGTATACAAGCCAAAACCTTACCTATAATTATGAACAGAAAGCACTTGTGCACCTACATTGTCTGGGAATTTATCCTGGGCATGCTAAAAAGGTGGGACAGCAGTTAATCACATGTATACAGAGTAAAAAATAAGTAAATGTAAAAAAACTGCGTGGATATACACGACTTGTATTATCTCGACCTGTTTCGCGATAATATAAATCGGAATATACAAGGTGGTAATACTGCATATAGAGAGAGTCTCACCTTTTTGGCATGCCCAGGATAAATTTCCAGGCAACCAAGGTGCACAAGTGCTTGTTTCTGTTCATATTTATATAATGGGACATTGGTAGTATACTATGTGGTTACAGGGGAATCTAAGATTTCATCGAACTTCCCTATAATTCGTAAAACCTAATTGTCTGTATCCCCTCCTCCCTCAAGTGTCTTGGCACCTTTCTTATAGTGCTTTCCTTGTGACTAGAGATGGTTGATTTTAACTAGCCACCTGGCCAGTCAGTTGCAAATCCCCTGTATATGGTTGTCATCACCAAAACTGGTGGAGATGTGGAGAAGAGTTGTGGGAAAAAAAGAAAAAAATTTACTTTACAAAATATAACTTTTTCTCTACATCTCCAGCAATGTTGGTGGTGATACATGTTTTTAGATTAGCTGACTGCAAAGCCCCAGAAAATTATAAGTAAATATTGGGAGCTTCGACCACCATTACTATACCATTGCAATCATCAGGGAGCCCAAGCTTTGTCGACAACTACTACTTAGCTTTGTCGTCTTTTAAGGGTATGGGGAATGGTTTTGTTTACTGCCTATCAAGTGGTGAAGACCAGGTAAATTATAATTGTGCGATCTGCAAGGTGTCCAGCACAACATTTCCATGTGGTTGTAAGACTAGCACAAAGTATAACAAAGAGGCAGAAGACAATGTCACATGTAAGTTTTAATTCATAATTCTTACAGTATGGGGGATATCAAAAATCCTCACTTGATAAAGGTGATTTACTGAAAACTGCTGTCCCTCTGGGTGATCTCATCCACGGCTCCAATAATGCCGAGAACGTCTATGAAATGTTAAAAAGGAACATAAAAACAAACATGCATACACATGTACATTTTGTGTTTCCCTTCAATCAGAGGTCTGGGTCACCATGATGGGAAGCACTACAAAAATAGTTGAATCCACATTTAAATAACGTGTAGGGGGAAGTGCTTCTCTGTAGGATCCCATAGAGGAGGGTTACCAGGCAAATGCAACTAGGCTCATCCAATATATCACCAATCAACTGCTACCTTGAAAACAGCTCCTGTCCTATGTCTGAGGTGGATTAGGGACAAACAGAGGGAGGCAAAATATAAACTTTGCTGGTTATGGTACTGAAAACTAAATGGAGGTAAGGCAGATTTCCTGGATATCCCTTGGCGCTGCTTGCAGGTAGGAGGAAGGTGTTTAAGCCTCCAGTTCTAGACCCAAGCCAAGTTTGTGGCCACCGACATTAATGTTCTTTCCATCGATCAGCGCAGACAGGGTCAGTTTTACTCCTGAACAAATGAGAAAGAAGGGTCAACTAGGCCAAAATCATCGGTCTAAGGAGCAAACTAGTTCCTATGGGCAACATTTGTCATTCTCGTTTACCACCCTATGTGTTAGAATAACAAAGGCAATTCTTACAAGACAATACAGAATTAAACAGGGTTATTGAAAAATCACACAAAATGGCTGGAGAACAAATATTCAGCCTGCTTAAAGTGTACAGTTTATATTTCGATAAAAAAAAAAAAACACGTGTCTAGTAGTGCCACACAATCCTATTACATCAGTTAAGCCGTTGAGGGAGGAGGAGCAAGCAGGAGGGGTCCTGGCTTCATTTTAAATTGTGATTGTAAGAAAAAAGATAGATGAGTAAAAGAAAATATCACAAGCCAAGCACGGCTAACAGTAAGAAAACAAGATTGCTAAAGTATACAGTCAGCCAAAAAACTTAAGTATCAGACATTCTTCTAGTTTGAGTTTAATGTTGGGAACACTTACCTGGCCTGAGGGTCTGGGTGTATCCTACACCAATAAGGCTGGCATTATTCACCTTAGCCTAAAGAAAGAAAAAAGTTGTAAGAACAATTTACCCTGAAAGTACTGGAATACAGTAACCCTGTGTTGTCTGCATGTTGAGAAATAAAGCACCATCATCACTGGCCTCTTCACTGGCTCCCATACACAGGTCACTAGATTTTTGACCAATCGATCACCGTTCATGATCAATCTGCAATCAATTGAGTTCTGCCCACCGTGAACGATCAACCAGACAAAATCAGAATCAACGAAATCAGATCGGACATTGAACCGACATGTTGGGTTTTTTTGGTTGATCGTTTGGCAATTAAAGTACGTTGGTGGACCCATAGCTCCTTATGCAGCAGCCTTTCCCATCGATGGATTTTGTGGAATCGGCCATTCAACCACAAATCGGATTCCCAAGGTGGTGTTTTATCAATTCCTGATTAATGACCGATTCCACGATCACCTGGAATGACCTGGAATTGATCAGGTTGACTGTGTATGGCTACCTTTAATCTCTTATTAACCAGCGACACCACTCAACAATAGCCCCCCAAACGTAAAAGTTTTCTTGTGCATTCAAAACTATTTCAACTTATTCCATGCCTTTGAACACTAGAGATGTTGATTGTTCAAATGGAAAATGTGGTTGTTCAACGTTATACATTTGATTAAGTAGATACAATTTGAATTTTATTGGTAAGCTAGACTATAAAAAAACTACTGAACTATAAGATGACGTGCCTGCAATAGTCTGTTTAGGCCTCTACACTGGTGACACATACTTGCCACCACTGGCTAGCCATAAACTCTCAGACACTAGTATGCCGCATGGACGACTGCAAACTGGCATACATGTCACATTCTGTGGGTGCTTTTAGGCATTTGCCTGAAAGGATAAAATGGAGAGGGGGCTTGTTAATATCTGACAAATGCCTCCCAAGCTCCTGCACACAGCAACAGCCAATCTCTTTCTGGGCACCTGCAGGTTGTCAGGCATCCTGAAGCGTATGTGTGGATGTACGCTTGGGCAACGATGCTCATGCAGGTGGACTTTCAAACACCCCTTGTGGTAGCAACTTGTGCTCCGAGCTAGATTTTAATTTTAAACAGTTTTGCAACTAACACATTAGCACTCATTTGCTAAATTATAAAACTGTATAGGCGATAAAATTCTATACAAAAGTTACCTACAGAGGTTGGGGATCTAAAGAGTAAAACATCAGGGGGCTGAAGAAACTTCATATGCAAACTTTTTAGGAACATTGGGCATATTTGAAAACTTTAAACACATTTTGGAGTCTTTATTAGTTATTTTTCTTAATCGCACATTTTAATCCTGCACAGGGATTGGGTCCTTTAAGTTGAATGGGCTTGTCCCCACTTTAACTAATAGGCACGGTCACACATGGCCGCGACTAGACCCACGATCAGAAAACACAATCCTCCTTATTATGATCACAGGCAGTCTGAGGTCGTGATTTTTTTCTCTCTGATGACACCCATAGACATGAATGGACATTTTTGATTGAGTGTGGACGCGAGCGGAAAAGCGATTTTTGAAATGCGATTTTTTTTTTTTAATGAGGAGCATGAAGATCACCTGGTCAATCACACACGATTAAAATCACGTCAGACCCGTTACTATACTGAAGTGTACTCGTATCCTTGAAATGAGCTTTCAGCAGAGGTCAAGTCAGTGAGCAAATGAAAGAATACATAGAGCAGAAATATGATTTTGAATAAAAAATAAAACAAAGTGCAGGGGGCAGCACACTTCCCTCGAATACTCACAGAGACAGATGCGTTCGAATCCAGCTGATATTTGGTACCAATGCCAAAGCGGGTGCTGTTGTTGCCAGCTGTCCAGGCCAAGTTAACTGCTGTCTCGAGTTTGTCGCTGACTTTTTGGTAGATGGAGCCAGCAAATTCTGAGCCATCATTGCTGGAGGGGAATAAAATATGGTCATTAATGTGAAATCAAAGAAAAATAACAAAACCAAACATAAAACCCTTGACATGGTGTCCTGCCATCTCTGACAGAGGCCGCAAGCTCAGCTCCGAGCTCTCCCTGCTCTAGTTCAATACTAAAGCCCCGCATACACTTTCTGATTTTTCTCCCATCACCGGATTTTCACTTACAATGTTATAGTCGATCGGCCAGCTAAGACGAAAAATCGGAATTCGAATTATCACCAATCGATAAACAGCAGATGGACCAAAACTTACGGACAGGCCCTAAGCGGTCCCGACCGATTTTGAGAAATCGTGATCGGTCAGGTACATAATTCCGCATCTGATTTTTCTCCTGATCGATCACCCTGACCGATCTGGCAAAATTTGTACGCCATAAGCCGCTGGCCTGGCAAGTGGCAGGGAATCCGCCAGCACGTGTCTTTTCCCTAGGCTGGACACAGGGAATCAGCAGTGGACACATGGCCTAAATCACATTAAGCGGAGGCGGAACCTGGCAAATATTATCGGACTATTCTGCTGGGGAAAAGTCAGAACAGTCTAGTATTCTGAATTGGGACACTCAAATTTGGAGGGCATCCCATTATCACCAATAGACTGCACATAATACAAACAGTCCACAAGATGCTCCATGTTCTCCCTAGATGTGTGGCATGAAAATG
>CM070037.1:20810979-20823860 GCA_036250615.1 Ptychadena robeensis
GTCCCAGCAATGTCTCCCCTACACTTCCCCCACAATCACCTCACAGATGACACTTCCATGAACAGACAGAGAGGGGAGGGGGAGTGAGGGGGAGAGCACACAGCACACAAGACACAGGGCTGTGAATCGCTGTGATAGTGACGTCACAGAGGCACAGCAGTGCATTATGGGGCCCCACTCACAGCTGATGGTTTCCCAGCAGTCTCAGCTCTAACAGGTGACCTCGGCGCCGTGGCGCAACGTCAAAGCATGGGTTGTGCTACCTCGGAAAAACTGTCTTTCCTGCTGTAAGATTTATTATTTTTTCTTTTTGGACAGTGATTGCCCTATCTATTGGCAGCCTGATGCTGATAGTGCAAAGTGACCTACAACGTGGTAGGTCCGCTTTAACTTGTTGTACTAGGTTGTTGCGCCTTGTGTCCTTGTTCCTAGAGTCTACACCCATCCCTGTTTAATTTGGCTCATCCAAAATTATTGGGGAGAAGAAAGTATGGGTGGAGATCGTGTGCCATTCAAACCCCTCACTGGCATTTGCCCATGGTTATTTTCTATATTAGGACAATGTAGGATATCTCACTACCCAGCTGGCCTGGGATGTTTAATTTGTGTCCATTAGGAATTGTGGAAAGCCACTGTTGGTTATTGGTGTGAATGGTAGTGCAAAGACCAGGCAAGCTTCGTAACCAAAGGTGAGAGAAGAAAGATGGGAAAGATGGGTATATAGGATATATATGCAATGCTGACTAATGGCTAGAATGGCAACTGGTTTATCTTAAAGTACAAATATCTGTAGTCAGCAGTCAGACTATGTGACTACGTGGTAAGCCAGATAAATTATTACAAAGTACTACTGATACAGTGGCAGATCTGGATAAAACTTGGATGACCTACAAGTCCTTCAAAGGAGCTTTTACTTATGATTTCAGTGCTCTGTACTGGCATACTTAGTGTTGTTACATGGTGGTCCCAAACTTTCCTTGCAGGGCCCCCTTTTCTATTTAGGAACATTATCAAGCCCCCCCCCCCCCCACCCTATTAAAACACAGGTTAAGAATGAGGGCCAAAGCCTCCCAGTTTGGGAACCAGTGTATACAGCAAAAGGCCTTAGCTAACATAGACTACAAATAGCCAAAAGCCAAAGATAATTTGTTCATGTGTATGTGCTAACATGCTAATAAGATCTGTTTTATTGAGAATTCTGTTGTATTACAAATATCACAAACAAATTTAGAAAAATTACAATTCCACAAATCCCATTTGATAACCTGACACACCGGGAATACAAAGCGCACCTGGGCAGTATGGCGGCATAGCATAAATCTGAACTAGGGTACTGCACCAAATTGACATGACATGTGACATGAGAAACATGCCTTTGACTGCAAGTTTTGTGGAACTACAGAAACCCCAAAGTTCTCCGAACTGTTCTCTCAGCAGCTCAGTGCACCCAGGTCCCCCCAGCGCTCCTGTTTTCTATTAACATTACATATTAGAAGGCTGACAAGTTACGGCTGGGAGGGGGAGCTCTGCTGCTGAGAGAATGAAATTGTTGGAGCTCCATAATACCAAGCAGTTACAGAGGTCAATTAACTTAATAATAAAAAAAAATTACCGTATTTACGAATTAATAAGATATAATATGTTAATCATGCAAAGAACTGCAATGTTAAACTTCTTTTATATTTCATCAATCTTCAAATTTGAATGATACTAAAGCTGGGTACACCCGTGTTGATATGGGCCAGATTCCTTTGAGCGCCCTGCACACTGACGGCCATCTATCTGGCCTATGTTATATGTGGCCACCCCTGTTTTCAAGTGCTCGAAAACAGGGATATCCGACATCACCGTAAACCATGGCCGATGTCCATTGCTTTGCATGGGGAACGCAGGGTCTCCATGCAAAGCATTGGCTGAGCTGGAGACACAGCAGCGTGATGACATCATCGCACTGCTGCTGGGAACCTCGAACGGCTCCAATATCGAGCTGTGTGTTCCCTGCTCCAGTGGTTTGTAACTTGGAAGATTAAGCATTTACTGAGAGCTCAAGGTATCCTCCACCGTCTGCACGACATAAGTGCATCCATATGGACAGCTGAAAGTAAATAGATAGTGAAGATAAAGAGGACACTGCAGCTAAACCAAACAATGGGAAAGGGTTAAAGACATAACCTTAAGTTGAGATTTATAGCACAAAACAATACAGCAGTACTACATGGCCACATTTAAATAGTGAATACAGTCACTACCTTGCCAACTGGCTCTAATAGGTCCAACACTCACCAACTCCTCTAAACAAAGTTCCTGTATTTCTGGTTTCAGCCACTTTCTTAAAATGGCAACTAAAGTATAATTAGAGGTTGTTTGGGTAGGTCTAACAGTTGTAGGTGACTTAATTTATTTTTTTTTAAAACACCCTTTAGGATGTCAACAGACAGAAAAGGGGTGACGGCAGTTACACACATACCATACGAAAAGAACCTCAACAATCTCATACTGTTCTGTATAAACCAAAGTAACCCCAGAGGTCGTATAGGAGACGTGTGATCCTTCCAGTGTAATATTTCTGTTGACTTGGAAGTAAACATTCTGCTGAGTGTAGACAAACTCTATTGCGACAGATTGTTCCAGCTCACACCCACAAGTGTACATCATATGCACATACACAACGTCCTACACAAAATTAGATCAGTCATTCCCTAATCCAGTGGTTCCCAAACTTTCCTTGTAGGAGCCCCCTTTTCTATTTAGGAACATTATCGAGCCCCCCCCCCTATTTAAATACAGGTAAAACATGAGGGTGGGTGCCCCCCTGGAAGACCTTCGCGCCCCCAGTTTGGGAACCACTGCCTTAATCCATCAAAAAACAAACCTGGCAAACTAGACTAAAGGTGGCCATACACAGTGCGACGTTTCCGTTCAATAGAAAAAACTATCGATATTTAGGTCCACCTGGTGCAATCAACTAGAAGGGATTGAAATCAACCATAAAATAAATCAAAAAGTGATCGGACATGTCGGTAAATTTCGGTCAATCGAAGTGGAATTGATTCTTATGATGGAATCGATTAAACAGGAATCAATTCCTTTAAAGGAATTGATCTACGAACAATCAAAAGAAAATCAAATCGACAACCGAATCACAAAATAATCGACCGTGTATGGCTAGCTTAGCTCAGACTCCACTAGTGTTTTAAGCGTGCATTTTTTCGATGCGTGCCGAGCGTGGCCATCGATTTCAATGGCCCAGACTCTACTTGCACATTGTGCTCTTGTTGCGCCACGCTGCACGTTTAGAAACACAGCTTACCACATTTTTTACATACAGCAGGAACACGCCCATAGAGAATGAATGGATTTGACAAAAAAAACACACACCCAAACTGGATAAAAATTGTCCCAAATAAAGAATGAATGGATGCTCCAAAGAAAGGCGCCCAGATGCACCCTTTAAAAAGTATGCGTTTTAGACGCATACGTGGAGATTTACCGACATGTCAGATCCCCATTCAAGCAACATTTTCTAGAAGCAATCGCTCCAGGTGAGCAGAGCACGATTTCCGAATGATCGTTCACTGTGTACACGCACTGCAATCAATCGTTCGGGAATCGAACCCTAAATTTAACACATTCATTACCCAGTTTGAGTCTTAACCATCTCGGTAACAAACCCTTCAAGTAAGAATAATATGATATACGGTATATACTCCTATATAAGCAGAATTTTTCCTCACCTGAAATGTGCTCAAAAAATTTTATTTGGCTTATATTCGGGTCAAAAAATGAAAATCGCTGCATTTTGTAGATGGACTGCAAAGTCCCTGAACATGCTATCACCACCAAATTTGCTGGAGATGTAGAGAAGGGTTGTGGGAACATTTGAAAAAAAAATATTGCTGTGGCATTAGTTTGCAGTAGTTTTTGCATAAATTTGGTTCAAAGTCAAGTAAAATTTTAACATTTTGTGCAAAAACTTGATATGCTAGAACAACACTTTTTTCTTTACAATGTTCCCACAACCCTTCTCCAGCACTTCTTGTGATATCATGCTCAGGGGCTTTGTAATTAACTTACTAATCTGCTGAATTAAATAATTACACCTCAAAACAAAAGCACATTTGCTGTGTGTTTCTGTGTCTTATGCTGGCCATACACATACCGATAAACGGCCGGATTTTAATCTGACCGACGGGCGTGCGCGCTCTCGCCGTCGGTCAGGTTAAAATCCGGCCGTTTATCGGCATGTCCCCACATGGGGCGACAGATCCCTGTCGCCCCACTTCTCGGCCGGCCAGAGATCCGACATGTCGGAAAATCTGAGCCGATGGGAGCCGATTGCCATAAGCAGCAATGAAGACAGCGACTCCATCGCTGCTTATGGCCGGCACACAAAGGGTGCCTGGCCGATTGTGGGGCCCCAGAATGCAATGGGAGGCTAACGTGATGACGTCATCACGTTAGCCTCCCGGAGCGACATCGGGGGTAGTCTGCCTGCACACATCGGCGTGTGTATGGCAGGCATTCATTTCTGCATTTCCCTCCCTAGGCTTATACTCGAGTCATTCAGTTTTTCCAGATTTTTGTTCTAAAATTGGGTACCTCGGCTTATGTTCGGGTCAGCTTATACTCGAGTATATATACGGTAATTCAATTTCCAGGAACATCTGTTTGTGTATCAAATAATGCCCATTAAATAAACCAACCCCCATGTTAAATACAATATCCACCCTATCAATGCTCAATGATCAATATATTACAAAATAAACATACTAATGGTGCAATGGCTGCTAGTTTTTTGTATAACGTATACTCAATGAGTCGAACACTATACATCACTTTAGCGGTGAAAATCCAACCAGCAAGTTTACTCAATATACCAATATACTGCTTCCACTGACTTTAAATCACAGTCTATAAATCTGAACCACATGAATCACAACCTACCTGAGGAGTCATCTTTGGAGTGCTAGCCCTGCCGTTAACCATCACAGTGAAGGTAGAAAGTATGCTGCTCAGATTCTCATGGACGGGTGAGAGTACAATGTCATCGTCCTTCCACTGAGAAGGTCTGTGGCCAAGTGAGGTGAAGGACTATGCGAGTCCGTGGTCATAAACAACTATGAAATAAATTCTCCTGTGAATGTTCATTGATAAGACTCAGCCCAGAGGCCTCCCCCAGTGTATTAATGTTCCTGTTATCACTGTCAGATAAGACTTGCTGGGTATGAATTCCAAGTGTGCTGTGCCTGGTCAGATCTGACTCTGCAGTGTGTTCTACAAACTTGTATATCTGGCTTTGCTGAGCACTCCAGAGACGTGGAGTAGGCTGTGTCAGGGCGGAACTATATATGAATTATGGTACACTGGGTGATGTGAGCTGGGGGGGGGGGACCAACGTCACCTGAGTAACTAGGGAAACTTCCTCCTTAGCTGCGGACGCTTTCCCCTTACTATAGCAGAAAATCTGACAGGCGGCAGCAATGCTGTCACACCGTAAGGGTCATGTGAGCTGTAAAATCAATGTGTTTCAGCAGTGTACGAATCAGGGCTAAAAGAAACACACACACCAAGAGGACCCCCCATAGGCATATGTATTATTAACTATAACTTGTATTACCAGTCAGTTGGCATATTGATCCACGATTTGCCTTATCGGTTAAAGCAGAGCTCCAACCACAACCAAAGATGAAATATAGCATTGGGCTAAATTATTTACCATCAATCCAAATCCCCCCGCACAATACTTCTCTGCCGCTGGATATCCTCCCAGCACCAATTAGCCTATTCTCTCTAAAGCTAGCCATACACGGGGCAATACCTGTTTGATTGACCCGCGATCCACTGCAGCATGGTGACGTCACGCTGCAGGTCAATCGAATGGGAATCTATGTGTACCACTTTGTACATCAATTCCCGTTCAATGGGGACCCTGGTCCTGTGTACCCTGGAAGGTGCTGACAGAGACACATGGGACTGGCTGCAAAGGGCTCTTCCCCCGCGTCAGTAGAGGACATGCTAGGCTCTGAGCTGACAAGGGGGCAGAGCCCAGCAAAACTGCTAGAGAAAATCCTGTGTGCCTCTCTCATCTCTTCCTCCACGATTGACTGGGATTTACAGACATGTGCGTTCCCGGTTCGATCGATCCCGCTTGAAGGAAGGTACCTTTTTCTAAATTTTTCGTTCGATGATTGTGAAGGCACGTGCGGATCGATCAGCCACGGCCCAATCTGTCCAGACAAAGTAAGGACTTGTTTCCACTTGTGTGGCTGCCGACCACGCGATTGCAGCCACTTAGATTCACCTCTATGGCCGCGGTCAGTGCCAACCGCGGTCAACCAGGTTTTTAGGCGGCGGCCGCCCCCTGACCTCGGCCGGGGTCTGGCCCATTCAACTACATGGGTGCAGTTTCGTCCGCCCTGTAGTCAACCGCGGGCTTCTGCATAAGTGGAAACAAGCCCTAAGGCTACCTCTACACTACAGATTTCTGCTCAGTTTTCGCGCACATAGACTGTGCAGCCGCCCTCTTTAATCCCCTATAGGAAATGACATACCGGTCTATACTGGCGCATCATGACCGCGTCTGGGGGCGGTGTGGCAGTGAATTCGCAACAGTATTGCCGACACGGCTAATGCCGCGCACTATGCTCCCTGAAACAGTGCCCAAACAGTAGGCAGGCGCTATGGACATGCATACGCCGTGGTTTCTGGGGCATCATAGTGTAGACCCAGCCTTAAAGTATAAGCCCACCTAGTATACAGCACCCATCCTTTACATTCCTGGTACCAATAGCCACCCCCACCTAACAAAACGCCATACTCTCATTGTGCTCACCTTATACCCACATCTTCCATTAATCTTGTATTTATATAGCGCTAGCATATTATGCTACACAAGATAACACACAAGTACAGGTTATGACACAGGAGGAGATGAGGACCCTCCCCGATCGGGCGTACAATCATGGAGGCTCAACAACATAGGTGACCATTACCTAGTGCAATCTGCAGTCCGCATAGGAATGCCCACTACCCAAAACTAGTCTAAAAAAAATAGCCAACTGTGTACATTAGGACCGGGGGCTAATTCATCCCCTCTTTCCATCATGAAACACCAACTAAACTTTCCCTTTATTCTGTTCTTCATTACCAGCCATATCATTAATGATACATCTCTATTAACTCTTCACATACCAGAATATAAATCCCCATTCTCTGCAAACACTGGGCTTTATAACCCCCTACACCCAACCATTCCTAGGATGACCCGGTTGCAGGTTGTGTAACTCTGCTCTGTGATACTGTGTGTTAGTGATGCGTCACACACCTTCCATCACACCCTGCCCTATATCTACATGACCATTTATCTGAAGGTACACCGCACGGCAAGCACTATTCAGATGTGTAAGCGAGTTAATAATTAAGTAATAATCTTGTAACTTTCATTTGGAAAGCACATGTGTCAGCCAACACTTAATAATGTAAAGATCATGAGATAACTTTACTAGACTCAAATCCTTCAATGCCCCTGACTTTACGTTTGACCTTCATACGTGCGTAAAAATACAAAACAAGTATTGAAATATATTCCTCTATAGACTCGTATAATATATCAATGTACTCCGAGTGCAGGAAATGGCTTTGCTTACCTGTTACAATACATATCTTGTGTCTTTAGACCAGACTTACACTTATGCCTGGCATACACATGCCGATAAGCGGCCGATTTTTCACCTGACCGACGGGCGTGCGCGCTCGTGCTGTCGGTCAGCGGAAAAATCGGCCGCTTATCGGCAAGTGCCCACATGTCTTCATTGAAGCTAATGGCCGGCACACAAAGGGTGCCAGCCGACTGAAGCAGCCCCATAATGCACCAGGATGCAAACGTGATTACGTCATCACGTTTGCATTCCGGTGCATATCGGAGCATGTCTGTCGGCACCCATGGCAGGCAGTAGGCTATGTTCCCACATGTAATTGAATGGGGCTCTTCCCCATGCTGCAATCAGGTGGGGGGGGGGGGCTGTTAATCAGGAGTGCCCACTGCGCAAACCCAAAAATTCGGTTCACTGCGTTTTTGACCTCCTGAGACGCAGTTTTTAACTGCGGCCATTCAAGTCTATAGCCGTGGTTAAAAACTGCGTCTTAAAAATGACCTTATGGTGTCAATCCACTGCTCGATTTTTTTATAGATTCAAGCACAATCGAGCAATGTGTGAACGTTCACGGCGCTCAATCGTGACGGCGCTCGAATCCATAAAAAAATTTAATAAATAAAATCGAGCCGAGGATCCCTTTCTTCAAGTGGGATCAACCGATCCAGCTCGAGGACAGGTCTGTCCAACAGGTAACGGATGCGTCCATAAATCCTGCTCAAGTCTCATTAATTTATGTTGCGCCTCGATTCCCGTCCAATCCATGGACACCCGAGCGCAGCAACACCATCGTGACGTCACCACGCTGCACTTGAACGGTTAATTTGTCTAATCTGTTTATTACTAATAATAAACAGAATAGAAGACATAATAAAAGGAAGAAAGAAAGACTCCAATAAAAGATGAAAACTTAATATCGGTTCTCAGTTTTAAACCCCCCATACACCTAGATTAGATCAATCCATACAATTTCCATTATATCTACCAACAACTGTGTAGTATAGTGACCTCCCTGATAGAATACATAGAGATTGGAAGGTGTAGAAAGGCCCTTATAT
The DNA here is from genome assembly GCA_036250615.1 of Ptychadena robeensis. NCBI lineage: Eukaryota > Metazoa > Chordata > Amphibia > Anura > Ptychadenidae > Ptychadena > Ptychadena robeensis. The sequence continues at coordinate 20,819,690 of CM070037.1, forward strand.
TACATGGGTTTGGTAGAACAAAAGTTGATTGTACAGAAATTGTATGGTAAGATGGTGTATGGGGGGCTTTAGGATTTTAAACATAGAATTTGATGAGGACATCGTCCGGCCACATGGAGCTCAAAGTTGCCTCAAAACTTGTCAATGAATTCCATCTTCCGGAAAGGGCACCTGTCTCAGTGTAACACAGACCACATGTATGTAGACAGGTGAAAGAAGCTAATGTAGAAAACATAATTGTTGGGGAACACCAACAGGGAGGATTTGATTTAAATCACAGTTTAAATCACTGGTCAGTAAGGGTCCCCATACACCTTCAGATTTATCTGTCAGATTTCCTTTAGATCTCCTTTTACCAAAACCATGTAATATGAGGGACTTTCAAAACCATCAAGTCTACCTGTGTTCAATCGCAGAGGACCCGGCACTACATAGTTGTTGGTAGATCTAAAGGAAATCTGACAGAGATCTAAAGGTGTATGGCCAGCTTGATTTAAATCAACGTTTTCTACATAAAGACTAATTCTTGCTGGTATAACTCTAATATGCAAGTAGATGAAGATTTTTAGAACAACGACTTTTCATATTCATTTTATTCCCAGTTGAGGTTAATCATTCATATTTGGATAACGTTTCTGTTGCACTTAAGCTAGCCATACACTCCGAGATTAAAATTACGATCCATTAAAACAGACCAATGTATCCCAATGGCGGTATCGGTTTGGATCGTAATATTCAGCAAAAAAGCTACCACATTGAAAATCCAATTTAGGATCGTATTTTTTTTTTCTTTACGAGAATGTCATCGAAATTAATCGCCGTTTATATCGGCCATTGTGATGTATTTTTATTTATTTATTTTTTTAAAGGGGAAGCCTCGCAGTAATTGGTCGGTAAACACTATGAAAACAGTATGAAGTTTCCCGATGTTCCCAGACCAATTAAAAATTTTCAACATGTCCAATAAATTACGACCGTAAAAAAACGGCAATTACGATCGTATTTTATCGGTTGTACCATGTGGACATGCGTGGATTTCAGGCCGATAAAATGCGTTCATTGGTCGGTTTTAATGGATCGTAATTTCAATCTCCGAGTGTATGGCCAGCATTAGGAAGGAGAAAAATAATCATGACCTTAATAATAACTAGTTATTCAACTAAATGCCCCTCCCTCCTCACACTTAGTTCCACTTACGTTTTGTGCAGATCTATTACACTCCAAACAATCAGAAAAATATTGTTTCTATTCTATTCACTGAAGGTATTGAAACTTAGCACTGAAGGGGGTGATTCTGTATTCATAGGTTTGTAGAACAATAGGATTAAGGGTTTTTTCTCAACTCTGTTCATGTTATAACATTTTTGCCATGAAGAAGAGGCATGTGGTCTCTGCTGAGTCCAATTTAGTTTTGAGAACTGCAAAAGTAAACCAAGCACCTGTGATAATATCTTGTAGGTAGAGAAACTGCCCAATAATCTTACACAAACCTCTGGAAGAGCATGATATTGTGAATGGATTAATGGGATTTATTTACCAAAAAAAATTAACTTATACAGCCTTATATCTACATAATTAAAAACTAATCTTTATTTCAGGATTGAATAACCTTTGGATGGTAATATATTTTCCTCAAACAGTATTTTATTTTTTAAAAAATCATTGGATTTTATCCACCCTGAACACCAAGAAGAACACAGGAACCTTCCAACCCTTCAGACCGTACTCAGGAGGTGCCCTGTCAACAGACTATGAGACAAAAGAACTGGAAACGCCAGTATAGTTTGAGTGGGACTGGGTGTTCCAGGTAAGGAATGGGTCACGGTCTGGAACACATAACCTGACTGAGAGGAAACCATCCATGAGACTGAAGAGCACCTCATAGAGCTGCATCAGTGTCGTCTAGTGTGGTGACCAATGAGGGAGACTAAAGGTCCAGTTCTGACTTTGGTCTACCATAATGAACACCATACGGCTCCTTTAATATTCCTTAATTTAAAAATAACAACAAAGCTACTGAGTACTCCTCAAACGAGATCAAGAAGGTGAACTTCAGAAGCCTTCTTCTAACCTAGAGGATTGTCCAGAGTTCCTTCCCTCAGCATACCATACAGCGGCGGCTCTTGTCCATACATGCCAAGGGAAATACTCTGTTCAGACACCAAATACCTTGTTATTGAAATATTGTTCTCCATAGGCAAAGGTCTCACTACTAGGGATTGTAAAAGGTACCCATACACGGCTCGATTTTTTCATTAGATAGCCGAACCATCGTTTGTCGTAAACGTACACGACGACCGATCGTTCACTCAAATGAAATGTCAATCGAACAGGACATGCTGGAAACTCCCAATTTGATAGACATTACTTTGAATGGGGAGCGAGGGTCTGCATCTAAAGTATCGGTCAGGGATCGATTTCCCAAGGTGGTGCGCATCAATTCCGCAGTTGCGAGCGATCACACAATGATCGCCAGGGAATCGAGCCGTGTATGGCCATCTTTATAGTTTTCCAACTCGAAGCAAGCCTATAGGCTCTATGTTCAAATGGGTTGTCCTAATGACTAACAGGTATGGTAAGTGGCTCCTATTTTCCCTATAAACGATGCAGGGTTTAGCATAGTGCAGTATGTTAACCCCTGCATCGGGAACCTGCCAAGCAGTGTGGACGGATAACAAAATGCTGTGGAAACTTAGTCCAGTTGCTTTGGCTTTCTCCTGGAGACATGAAACCACAACGATGAACCTTTACAGATATTATTATCCTTATTTGCATTTTATTTATATGTGCTTACAATCCTATGTTACTTCCACACTTAGCAGCTGGTCAGAAAGCCATTAACCCAACCAGAGTACACTAGCACCGGATGCACATTCACTTTTATTTGGGGGGGAGGGGGTGTATTTTTTATGCAGTGTTATTTTTCTGTGAAGTTTTTGCAATGACCGGTGTAGACATGTAAGACCAAAGCTGCCCGCATAGCTCATGGCTATGGAATTCCACACATATGTCTATAGCAGTGACGCAGCACCCTCCCGGGATGACATGTGCAGGACACAAGGTTACATAAAGCAAATATTTGTGACCCTGTTACAATGTCCTCTATCACAGGCCAAGGGAATGGCGAGTGTTGGGGTTAAGGAGATAACTAGTACAAGTTCTTATTGGACAGAAGCCTGGGATGTGTCCACGCTCAGCGGAGATCATCTGAACCATCATGTTTACCATTTAGAGGGATACTTATCTGGGGAGCAGGAGGCTGACTGGTCTAATATTGAATCTTTTTATCATATATTATAAAACATAATTCACCTTAAAACCAACTTAGGGTCCCCATACAGATTTCCTTTAGATCTCCTTTTGTTTTACCAAAACCATTTAATATGAGGGACTTTCTAAACCATCAAGTCTACCTGTGTTCAATCACAGAGGACACGGCACTACATAGTTGTTGGTAGATCTAAAGGATATCTGACAGAGAGATCTAAACATGTATGGCCAAATTTAAGATGTAAGATATAATGCATGCAACATCAGTAACTACCAGCATTACATGATAGTACCACTCCCCCAACCACCAGAGTCATGTGAAGGTCCCCTTGATGGGTGGCAATACCATTCCTGGTTGATGGTTGTGGTCCTTCCACTGGCTATATAGAGGTATCAGAAGCAGAGATGAATTATGTGATTGTTACCCCCCTGCTTTGGGGTCCAGGGCCCCCCTCTACTTATTGGAATGGAAGCCTCACCTTACATCATGGCAAAGATGGCCCTAATTTTCTATCCAGAATGTGTATTATTTGATATCCTATTTTATGATCCTCCTTTATGACTTTCTGTAAGCTGATGTAAAGCTTTGGGGTCCAGTGACCCCCTTAAGGCCTCACCTCACGGTAGAGCCAGTGTTCTGAGATATTTTCCTACCTGTAATATTTTCATACCCATACAACGCATGCACAGAAAGCCCTAGTTTTCAGGTGTTACAGGGTAAATCTTACAGTTTTCAGGTGTAAAAGTTAGGGGTTTGAGTGGGGTTAAGGTAAGAGGGTTCTGAGGGTTAAGGTTCGGGGAATAGAGAGGTTAGGACCTCTACCTCTCAACCCCTAAAGCTCAACCCTACAGTCAAGCATCACTCCCATTAACCCAAACAACCCCCCCCCCCCCCCCCCCC
>CM070037.1:20829282-20842141 GCA_036250615.1 Ptychadena robeensis
TATATACCTTCCAATCACTATGTATTCTATCAGGGAGAACCCGGCACTACATAGCAGTGTGATCTAAAGGTGTATGGGGGGCTTTATAGATTAGATTGTAAACCAGACCAGAAAGATCCATCCTATCCTGTGCCATAACCTATACCTGTGTGTGATCTTGTGTTGCATCTTCACTCTTTTTTAATGTACAGCGCTGCGTACTATGTTGGCTGTATATAAATAAAAGTTAATACTAAAAGATCAGAAGGAAGTGTTTTTCCTGAATGTTATTATGGTGTGCCTTCTGATGTCATTATGGTGACATTTAGTGTATACATTTTCATTGTCATCCAACCGGCTTCCTTCCTTTAGTTTCTGAATTCAGAAAGCAGCCACTTAACAAAAAACCAAGAAACTTCAGCAAATCCAGTACTTTGACTTACTACTCCAGATGTTTTGCTTCAATGTCATAACTCATGTTCACTAAACAGAATGTTGACTTCTTTCTTTTTTTCCTCAAAGTTTTTTTGCTAATAACCGATACGAGTTGTGGAAATTGGGCATCACACATGTCCTGAATGCGGCCCACGGTGGGAGGCACTCTGACGGCTGCCATGAATTCTATGGAGCGAGTATAACATATCATGGAGTAGCAGCCAATGACCTGCCAGACTTTAACATCAGTCAGTATTTCTATTCCGCTTCAGAATTTATTCACAAAGCACTGGAAACCCCTGGAGGTAAAATCCTTATATTCCATTTAATTGTAGCAATATTGTCGTCATCAGTGACAATTAAGAAATATTTGTGCTGAATGACGTTAACTAACAGGCAGGATAGGTTTTAAATATTTTGAAGATTTATTACCGTGTTTCCCTGAAAATAAGACAGTGTCTTATATTATTTTTTGCTGCCAAAGATGCACTAGGTCTTATTTTCAGGGAATGTCTTATTTTTCCATGAAGAAGAATACGTCACAGGGGGGATCAGAGGGGGGAATCAAAATGGCACAGGGGGATCAGAGGGGGGGAATCAAAATGGCACAGGAGACTCAGAGGGGGGATTACCATTTTAGTAACCCCTTCTGATCCTCCTGTGTCATTTTGATTGCCCCTCTGATCCCCCCCTGTCCAGAGTTACAATACCGTATCGTCAGGGGTTCCTCATTTTCAGGGGGATGCCCTATACTTCAGCATGAGGCAAAAATGTAAGGATGCCTTATTTTCGGGGAAACAGGGTAATAGCAAACATTTTATTGCAGTTGTCAACATTATTTGAAAAAGAGCACTGTGTATATTTTAGTATAAACCGACCCAAATATGAGCCAAGGTACAGCACCTAATTGTAACCAAAAACCGGAGCAACTCAAGTATAAGCTTGACTTTTTTCAATGGTTGTGAAATTTCAACTGTATGAATTTGTGAGTTAATTGCAAAGCCCCTGAACAAGGTATCATCACCAACATTGCTGGAGATGTAAGGAGGGTGGTGGGAATGTTACCAAAAAGCAAGTATTTTTCCTTAAGGCCCAAGACTAGCCAGGTCCCCCAAATCCTACATAATGCATAAAAATTATTTTTCCCGGAAGTGACGACACCCCTCCCGCTCTGGGGTTATGTCCAATCCCTCTTAACTTGCATGCACACAACCCTTCTTTATACCTTCAGCGATTGTGTCGATGATGATACAATTTTCAGGGGCTTTGTAATAAACTCACTAGTCAGATTTTTTAAAAATTCAAAAAAAAAGTCCACATGACGAGGCTGCCTGATTGGGATTACCACTTTCTGTAAACCGAATGTGAGAGTGAAAAACAAAGATGAGCTTCCAACTCCTCTTTGTCACCCCCACACACACACACAAATCTTAACCTCCTGGGTGTTTGGCCCAACTAAACTCGGGCTGAGTTTCATCCTGAATAACTATGGAAAAACTACCTGTCCGCCAGAGACCCCTGCCGATCGGGAGCATCTGCATGTATGTATCGGCACTGGTGACGCGAAGGGGGTGGGGGTAGGCAGCGCCATATACCTCCATGTAAATGGAGGGGCATTGCCTTTTCCCAGCATAAGTTATGCACGTGACCTCCGGGCTGGTTTTAAAAAAACACACCACGTGTGTAAGACCCAGGAGGTTAAACATCCCCCTGAGTGGGGGAACACTGGTCTTTAAACTGTTACATTTTTGCAACAAACATTCTCTACATCTTCAGATTATTTCTTGTTCAGGGGCATTGCAGTGAACTCCCAAAGTTAGATTTTCATCTTTTGGCTTCAATATATTTAATATGTAATTTTTTTGGCTTATACTTGAGTGTATATAGTACATGCATCAGATGTAAAGCTTTCATTTCAGAAATAATGATTCAATGCAAAATTTAACTTGCTTTTATGAACACTCTGCATATTTCTCTGCGTATCATTTATCATAACTGAGAAGAATGTGCATGCTGAGTTACCAATGAGAACACTCTGCCCTCTGCTGGACAGACTCAGCTCTGCAGGTTACAGTGGTCATAGGTTAGGGCCCTTTCACACTATATGTTTCCTGACGGCTCCATGTTAGCATACACAATGAATATGCTGACATGAAGCGCGTCAGGAAAGGAAAATTATGATAATGATAAAAAGTATGATAGGAATTTTTCGTTATATGTATATACGCATATATACAAAAATGCATGCATTTTGCACACATCTTCATTTGAATTTTTGAACAAAGCATGAAAAATGCATGCAGCTGGGTGTTTTTTAAAAAAAAATGCATGCGTTTATGCTGCGTTTAAAAAAAACCACATGCGTTAAAAAAGTGTGCGTGTTCGCAGTGATCGTTATCATTAGGCTTTATTTATAGAGTTTAAATGGAAGGATAATGAAATGTCCAAATCCCATTGGACTTACCGTAACTAAAAATAACTGTCACTTTTATGTTTCAATAGTAATTATCTGTATGTCAGTAGTAGTTTTGCTAAATTACATATTTATATATTTGGGATTCTGTAATCCTTAGTGGGCTGCAGTCATCCTATTTGTACCGCTGCCACTTGGTGAATGTGCATGCATGAGCAGAGTGTCCTATAAAGTTGTCATTCTGTGTAATAAGCATTTCATGACCCTGTCAGTCAGAAGGCTTCGGAGGCCGGCTGATATGTGTTGCATTCCTATTCTGTGTCTTCTGTTATGGTATTTTGCTCTTTTAGGGTGTCACTCTAAAACAGTGGTGGGCAACCCAGTACATATGGAGAGCCACAAGTGCGGCCCTCAGAGTCAATAAAAGGCCGCACATTACAACAATCCAGCCCCCCCTCCATCGACAGATCCCAGCAGGGGGTGGACCAGATCATGGCAGGCAGTCAAAACATGATGATTGGCTTTCATGTACGCCAATTAGAGCTTGTCCCCACTTTGGTGATCGCCCGCGATCACCCACGATTTTAATCGTGTCTCTCACCATGGCCGAGCGTGCCCATTCATTCCCTATGGGCGAGATCAGGGGCAATCATAATCGTGCCAGGTAGCTTGCCATAGAAATCGCTAGCGATCACCGCCCCGCAATCAGAATCGCAGGAAATCGCTAATGTGGGGAGCGATCTAGAGCCACGATTATGGTCGCCACTGATCGTGCCTATAGAGAAGGAATTGGGACACGTTAAAAAACTCACATCTTAAACTCATGATTTTTAAACACGTCCATTCATGTCTATGGGCGCCATCGGCCGCGATCGTTGAGCAGCATTTTAGATCCGAGCACATACAATCACGGCTGTGGGGAAGAGCACATTGAAATGCATGGGTGTGATTTTAAAATGCGGCCATTCATGTCTATGGGAGCGATCGGGTGCGACCACCCGCAATCATAAACGCTGTGAGTCGCGCTTTAGATTGCGGGTCGACTTGCGACATAGCCTACGAAGATCCCAGATGAGGACACGTCGGTGGATGATGGGTGAACACTTTAGTTTCTATGCCCTATGCCTTAACAGTTAGGTTTTGGGGGCCCAAAGTGGAGGACCAAAGGGGGCCACCGAACAACACCCAAAGGGCTGCAGGTTGGGCACCTGGGCTCTTAAAGATCTTTACTTCTCGCATGAAAAGTAGTTTGTGTCCTGAAAGTAACTTCTTACAATTGCCACATAACAGAAATGACAGAAAAAAGTGCCCAAATTGTGGACTTTTAACAACATTAATATGTCATAACTTAACAATAAAATGGTTTCAACCTTCTGCAGGTTTCTTGGTGGCCACTTCTTTGGAATAGGTCATTCCTGTCAACCCTCCCGTTTTGGCCAGGAAAGTCACGTTTGTTTATTTATTTATTTATCTCTTTAAAAATTCGACCATTTAAACGATTTTGAGTTAATTGCAAAGCCTCTGATCTCATCATCAAACTTGTGATGTAGAAAAGGGTTGGGGTACACTACGAAAAAAAGCATGTCTCTAACACAAATAATTTGTGCACAAATGAAGTCAAGTACAAATTTCGAAAATCTGAATTTCGACTTTGATTTTGAACTTAATTTATGCAAAAACTACATGTGCTAAAGCACAACTTTTTTTTCAAGTGTTTCCAAAACCCTTCTCTACATCTCCAGACATTTTGGTGATTATACCATGCTCAGAGGCTTTGCAATCAGCTCACAAAGTTAGCTAGACAAAAAATTCGACCATCTCTAGTTCCCACCTCGCTTGTACAGATGATGTGTGGGGTGGGACATTACTAGGGAGAGTTACGCCCCCTCACTCCCATATCAGGCAGGAACTAAATAGGAGGGAGGGGATTTTAATCATCTGGTATCTGGAACGCGGAAAATTCTGCCGAAAAACAGAAAGTGAGGTCACGTCCCGATTTCCTGGCTGTGGAAATTGACTGCTATGGAATAGGTGTCTCTCTGATAAGCCTACAGGGGATCCCCTATCAGAGAGACACTCCTCTAACTGCCACAAACCTAAAAGGGTGAAACGAGACTGAGGCACCTCCCCTCGGTTACTGTCTTAGCTTAGTAAGTAACCAGAGCCCAATCATCACCACACTGAGTGGGGGCAGTAGCAATTCTCCCCACAAGCTCAACAAGGACTAAAGCTAGCCATACACATGCCGATAAGTGGCAGATTTTTAACCTGACCGACAGGCGTGCGCGCTCGTGCCGTCGGTCAGGTTAAAAATCGGCCACTTATCGGCATGTGCCCACATGGGGCGACAGATCCCTGTCGCCCCACAGCTCGGCCGGCCAGAGAACGGACATGTCCGATATTCTCTGGCCGGCGCAAGCCGATTCTGTCACGGACCCCCCTAGTGAACGGACCGCGCAGAGGCCTCCCGATCGATTTCAACACACAGAGAGTCCAACTAAGTCGGTACAATCAGTGCGCCGGAACCGCCGGAATTGGGCCGCAGCCAGACCCTAAAGGGGGAGAGTGCAAATTACAGGACCAGAAATAACACAATATTTTGGTATCACTGCCACCATCCCATTTAATTCGGGAAAAGGGAAACCCGTTCTAATTAACACTATAAACGTCTAGGTAGCGACTCTTCGGAAAGCTAGGGAAGCGTTCTGCGGTATTCAAAGCAGGTATGAGGCTGAGAGAAATGACTTAAGAGTAATTTATTTTATGCAATACAAGTTATTAAAATATACAATTGAAGAGAGTGTATGCCAGTGTAAATAAAAAGGGAAAAACAGAAGAAATGATACTTAAGGTTGCTGAAGGAGAAGGGTCCGTTTGTAGGGGAAAGTCCAAAAAGAATAAGTCCAAGAATTATAAGTCCAAAAATGGCCACCAGCCCTGTGGTTCTCGGCTGGGGTTCTTCAGGTGATGGTAAGATGGAGAACTCCTTAGATCATACTTTGTTCGTGTATTAAGGATGAACAATCCTGGGCGGGTTTTGAGATCCGGCCCCCATGGGCGTTATTATACTTTTGGAGGGAACCTACGTCCCAAAAATATGACACAATCCATATCTTGGCCCATGGCCGTGGTACACAGATGATAATGGCAAATCCAAACTCCCCAGAAATTATCGGTCACATTAATACCAAAACATTAATGAAATGGCATATCCAGTCATGAAGAAAGGTTATAACTTTGAGCCCGTCCATGCCAGAAGTACATATCTTATATCAGGGTATGCGGCTGGGTCAGACGGATACGCTGATATAGGTTTCATAACTCAGGTATGATGTCCACTAAAATTATTACAGACTTTACTAGTGTGGTCGGTGCCGGTTTATTGTACTTTTCTTTGTACGATCAAATGTAGAGATGTACTGAGAACCTTATCTTATCTTATCCAACAGACTATATGGCAACACCCCAGCAGGGGGTTGGCGTTGGGCCTTTTGAAGCCATCACTGGGGGAAGAAATGACACCTCTATGACACTTCTACGAAACCTAGTTACATATGAAAGGCCTTAGTGTCAGGGAAATATATATCATATTCCTACAGATTCAATACAACTATGATGTATTACACAGGGAGGCTGGATGACCTCACGATTCATCCGTGACAGATTCCATAAGCTTCAATGAAGATGGCCAGCACACAAAGGGTGCTGGCCGACTGAAGGGGCCCCATAATGCACCGGGGTTCCGGTGAATATCGGAGTAGGTCTGTCTGACCTACTCGGCATGTGTATGGCTAGCATTAGTGGAGCAGTATACTGCACACCAACAGATCTGGAACAACCTTCTGAAGTAAGTAATCAAAGCGGACCTACCACCTCGGTATGTACTTCCTCTTATCAGCAGATAAGAGGTTAAAAAAATACTTACCTGGTAAAATCTGTTACAATGCGTCAGCCCCACAACCCTGCCGCTCCTGTAACATTGTGCCGCGGTGGGCTCCAGTCACAAGGAGACTTGGGGGAAGGTAAACGTAAGAACTGACGCTCCGCCGACACTGAAAGGGCAGAGCATCGCCAGATTCAGATCTGGATTGGTGGGTGGAGATATTGGCTACTGGATTGGCCTGTATATTTGTTTGTTTTATTTTGTTTTTTAAGTTTAAACCCACTTTAATACAACGCTTGTTCATGTTTGAACTAATCACTATTCAGGAGTACTGCTCCTGATCTCTCCCCTATCTAAAAAAAAAAACCTTGGATTTTCTTCTCCTAGTGACGATCTGAGGACCAGGCCCATTTCCTTTGATGCTCATTCTTACCTTCTCTTTACGTCCACAAGCCTTAAAGCGGTTCTATACTCAATAAAAAAACTCACCTGGCAGCAGTTCACATCTGTGAAAACTGCTACAAAATAAAAAAACAACGTACTTACCTTCCTTACTTCCTCATTCTTGGGGAAGTCATATTTGTTAAGGGCAGATAGAAGCAGTTCCGCCCACACTTCAGGAATACTTAATTCTGACTTTGGGGCTGTAATTCGATGGAGTTTTGATTATGTTAGATTCTGCAGATGTGAAGCTACATTCCAACTCACACAAGACTTCTGCCCAGCCTGTACCTGCCATGATTGTTTTACAAGTTGCTGCGGCGGGTACATCACACAGTGGAAGAGAAGTGCCCGAAAATCGCCTCTCCTGCTGTAAGGAAAATTTTTTAAATAATTTTGAGCAGTGATTGCCCAATTATCAGCAGTGCTGCTGCTGATAGTGTAAAGTGCCCATTGAGGTGAAAGGTCCGCTTTAAAGATGTTATTTATTAATAATAATATTAGTATTAGTATTAGTATTTATATATATATTTTTAATATTACTACCGTTGCCATTTATATTCTGATTTAATAACCAAGCTCTCAATTACCTGTGTAACTACATATACCATGGAACAAGTGTGGCTCAGAGTAGATTTTCATTACCAATATCGGTAACCCCAAGCCACACTCAAGTAGCTTACCTTCTGTGCCATTGCTTTGTGCCATTGCTCTGTGTCAGCATCCTCCAGGCTCCTTGCTGGACCTAACATCAGTGATAATGACAGGGGAGGTGGGGGCTGCCTTCGACGCAATATTTCTAACCCTGAGCCACACTTGGGGTAACTTACCTTCTCCAGCCATGCCTGTGCTGTCCCTCTGTATCAAAGTCTTTTGGACTCCTTGCTGGACCCACCTCCCTGACATCAGGGATGACACCAAAGAGGTATAGGCAGGGGTAGAATAGATAATAATTAGTTTGTATTTGTTATCCAGCTTTAGGAAGCAAATGGGATAGCCAGGGGGTTAAGAAAATGACACAAACTTACATAAAATCTACTGAGCAGTAATGAATATATTGTATTATAATGTACAGTATTATATATCGTATTAAAATTTAAATATATGTAAATTTACACTTCATTGTGTTCTTTCTCAGCCAGGGTTCTGGTACACTGTGTTGTTGGAATCAGCAGGTCGGCCTCTTTGGTTCTTGCTTACCTAATGATTTATCATCAACTTTCCTTGACACAAGCCATAGAGAAAGTAGAAGAGAATCGTTGGATCTTCCCAAACGCAGGTTTCCTTAAACAACTTTTACATCTGGATAAAGAGCTTCAGCAGACCCGGATGAATCAAATTGAGAGCACAAATTCTGGTGAATAAGAAGATTGTCTGGCTAGAAGTGATTTGGTTCATCAATATATTCTCACCTCCATAACTACATACAGATGGTGGGCTTTGTATTGAATCAGTGTGTTGATTCATGTAATATTTCTCTGTTATTTCTGAATAAAGTTGTTCCACATTATAGCGTATTTATTATTGTGTCTGGCTCTGTAATTGATAAGAAGCTTCTATAATAAATCATCACAAATTTGCTGCCTTTTGTAAATTGATGATTCACTTCTCTGAATGTGAAGTCTATAGGATTCATCAAAATCATTTACTGAAACAAAAAAAACTAGATCTAGCGTGAGATCATTTATTTCGATTATTTAGAGCCCATTCAAGAGTGAGGCTATGTGCATTATGTCCTATCACTTGAGTTCATTATACACCTCTATGATACATAATTTATTGTAGCGCATTTTCCATCCATAGGCAGGACAGCCACCACCTTTCTTGTCACCTGTAAAAAAGTTTAGGGTTTCCCAGGGTAACAACCCTTTACGATTTTTCTGTGCCCCAACTCTGTCACACGGCTTGCCCACATGGAATAAACGGAAGGTCCACACAGCTGGTTAAGGGTAATAACAGTTTACTAGTGGGAGTATATACAGTAGAGGGGCTACAATTCAACAAGCCTAACCAGGTGCTCAGAGGATTTTGCTGATGGCTCTTACCTAGTAGAAGAATGACAATCATCAAGAGTTATCACTTCTAGTGGAGGCATCCTCATTCAGACCTTGGCTGGGAACACTCGTTATGCAGGCTACTGTAGGAGGATAGTTTCTTTAAAGTAGGGAGCCTTGAGCTCCAAGCTCTGAAGTGGGCAGAAGCCCAGGCAAAAGACACAGCACGCATGCACATTGGTCGGTGGCAAAATCGGCCACGGCTTGTTACGTGTGTGGGGACCCTTAAGAGTTTACCCAACCTTCCTGGGGAATACTGGTGACTATATTGTCTTAAGGGGCTATTCAAATAGGTTTAATAATCAGCAGCGATGTTATCAGCATTTGTTTATCTCCATTACATGATGGATTGATGAGTAGTCTGCAAAAGACATGGGTGTACTTACTTTCCAGCTTACAGAATGCAGCAACGACTCAACATTCACAAGATCAACAGGTGCCATCTGTGTTTGCTGAACATGAAGCCTGGAAGCACTGCAGCCGCTATATCTAGAGACTGGTAATCTGCAATATATGAACACGAGAGACAGAAAAATGACTGTTCCACTGAGGACATTACTTTCCAAGGCTGTCCTGTTGTACTGTATCACAATTAGTGAGACACCCACTGCTTGATATCCCACGCATTCCTGGATATATGAACAATGGTGTAAAGGACCTTTGTTTCATTTCAGCGTTCTTCTTGTCGCTGGCAGAACACTCCTAATATTGTGGGGACAATCGCTCTGTGTGTAAACCCACCCAGCCCCCCTCCAGTACCCTTCCAGCAGCATTTGGTGACAGTCCGTCAGCTGTTACGTGGCATCAAGTGTCTCCTCACAGAGATAGACAGATATATGCAACACAACTGTCACATCCAAGAATCTCCTTCTACTGCCGCTGACTTTACTCGGGAGCCTGAAATGAGGAAGCTATGCAGAGGCCCCCCTCCGGTCGATGAGTTAGAAGCACTTCTAGACAACTACAAAGGAGGGACACATCACGTGGACCAAGTCTTTCCAAACCTTTTCCTGGGGGATGTGTAAGTGGAAACGCCAAATCAATCCAAAGTGCATTTATATTGCACAGGACTAATTATTTTTTTATTTTGTTTTTTCTCAATGCCCCATAACAAGTTACTATGTCAGAGCTTCCAGTCTTGTGGGTTTAATCATTTGTATTTACTACAGGCTGCGAGTGATATAAGTCATTGTGTCTTAATATAATGGGCCAAGACCAGACGTGGGCAAACTAAGGCACTGGGGCCAACACCAGCCCTTTTGTGTTTTAATTTGGCCCTTTGTCACCTTGGTGTCAAGATACTCTGGCTCCCCTTATTCCCAGCAATAAGTGGAAAAAACTCCTAGAGGATAATTGTTTGGATTGTTTTCATAGTTTGCTTGCTATAGCTTCTCTATCAATAGCTTATATTTATATAAAGTTTTTACATATTTTGAAATATACTGTTCTAGCTACGAGGACTTAGGATCCCTATGCTGAGGCGGCCCTTGCAGACTCTTGGTCCGGCCCCTATGTCACATTTAAAAACTCATTGTGGCCCACAAGTCAAAAAGTTTGCCCACCCCTGGCCAAGACCTAAATTGGGCCATGGCCTTTCTTTGTGATGGGTCACCATATGATTGCGTAGTTTACCAAAGTTGGCCCCAAGACAGTTTAAGGATCCATATTAAAAAAGTTACTAACACATTTATAAAACCTCTATAAGTTCTCTTGCAATGACATTTTTAGATCAAACATTTGTGTATCATTGTTGACAAACTAGTAAGCTACTACTTGATGAAATGATATCACTTGTTGTGCGTATCACAGCAGTAAACACATATGTGTCCTCTATGCACCTGCTCTACTAATGCCCTGACCCTGTACAGTACAGCAGTGATAACACAAGGCAAGTGCATAGCTAGTTCTGTATTCTGAAAAAATAATAATCACAACTTTCTCTTATATGTGGCAGAAACATCGCAAGAGACAAGAAGCAGCTGAGGAAGATGGGCATCACACATATCCTGAACGTTGCCCATGACTCGTGGGAGTGCACAGTGGGCAGCATTGATTACGGTCCTGACATCAAGTACTATGGCATCACTGCTGAAGACTGCCCAGAGTTTGATATTAGTGTATTTCTACGTCCAGGGGCGAAGTTTATTCACAATGCTCTTCGTACACCCGGTGGTGAGTATATCCTAACAATAAATATACAGTATATAAAATATACAGTAGCGGGTCCTGATGAACCTGATGACATACTGAACTTGTTATATTGACTTTGACTTTTCTTCAAAGCATGTACACCTCAGATGCATAGAAGACATGTGGAACCTCCATTTTATATGGATAACTAGCAATAACTACCTGGGTCCTGTATGCCCCCAAGACATATACAGTAGGGTGCCTAAGTTTAGGAAAACTTGTCAATGTTCATGATTTTCCTGTATAAATCGTTGGTTGTTACGTTATGCCAAACCGGAATGTACTAGAAATATGTTGTAAAGAGGAATGGTCCAAAATACCTTCACCCAGAATCCAGACTCTCATTGGAAGCTATAGGAAGCGTTTAGAGGCGTCATTTCTGCAAAAGGAGGATCTACTAAATATTGAGTTCATTCCTTTTTTGTGGTGCCCAAACTTATGCACCTGCCTAATTTTGTCTAAACAATTATTGCACGCTTTCTGTAAATCCTATAAACTTTGTGTCACTTCTCAAATATCATAGTGTGTGTCTCCTATATGATATATTTAATTGAACATTTTTATTGTAACAACCAACGATTTAAACAGGAAAATCATTGACAAATTTGGCCAAACTTACACAATTTACTGTAGATCTTCTGTCCACTCCTGCAGTACTCAGCTTTGAGGCAGTCAAGTGGGCACCTGTACCACATTCTGGGCAAACCTGGACTACCAAGTCCCCAGCTCTAAGTTACGCCCAGTCGGCTTGACAAGTGACCTTCTGTACTACACTTTTCCCAAATATAATTATTTTAGCTTTGCTTAAGCACAGACCTCTGCGAGAGCAAATGTGATGCCCACACCATGGGTGCAATCAACTGGGTATATTGCAGGGAATATCTACAGTCTCTGCCACTGAGCCCAGGCAGCAGGGTGCATTCTCGGGGGGTTAAGTTACAGGACAGCCCATTTCTTAACCCATTAGGAGTGGTGAAGCTGCTTAGAAGTACATCATAGTCCAGTCTCTTGCTAACTTTCTCTGGGTTTCTCCTTTATCCTACCCTAAGGTCCGACACTCATTTGCCGGTGCTTGTAGTTCCACTTCCTACAATGATTACTCTCTGTATTGTTCAGAACAAGATGATCCTAGGCCCTACCTACCTAGGCCTGATTTATACCCTTTTACTCTGAAATGATGAAGATGACCTCACTCATCTCTATCATACACACATTCCTTAAGCTTACAATTTATTATTCAAAAAATGGAAAGCAGACCACCAGGTAGATTTCTAATATACACTGAGCAAATTTTCAGATATCTGTACAAACATTAGGACATAAGCCCCATACAACTTTAGATCACTCCATACAATTTCCTTTAGATTTATCAACAACTATGTAGTGCCGGATCCTCCCTGATAGAATTCATAGTGCTTGAAAGGTATATATCACTGCTATGTAGTGTCGGGTCCTCCCTGATAG
>CM070037.1:20854022-20864555 GCA_036250615.1 Ptychadena robeensis
CCCCCCCCCCCCCCCCAAACCGAACACTATCATCAGTTACCCGTGAAATCTACTTGAAATACAAAAGGAACCTGGATATGTCTGCATGTACCTTACAATATTGACATTGCACAGCGGAACCCCAATCATTGGCATTAGCAGTCTGCAGTTCTAGAGTTGAATCTCTAGCATGCCCACCTGTCATTCTACAAAGTAATGCCGACATCTCAGTGCCCAATGTAGAGTGTTTGCATTGTTGCTGGCAGGCCAGCGGCAGCTGTGACTTATATTATAAGCTTTGTTAATTGTAGTGTCCACTCCTGTGTACTTAGACCAAAGATTGCCTTTAATCTGCCTACAATATCTACACCCGGTTATGCTCTGAGTGCTATACTAAAATAAAGTGGACATTGAGCAGTAGGGATGGATGAACATTGGGCTTGGGTGTTTGTGGACTGGTTGGCAAATCACATTGACTTTAATGACAGGTGTAACTTTCAAGGCTTCAGGTCACATGTATAGCCACAATAGCATTAAAAAAGTGTCAAACGTGTGTAAACACCTGGGCAGTGTCAGGTCATGCAAGTGTCATGGCAGAGGGAAATTGTTTTTCTTTTTATTGTAGACTATTATATTATATCTGAAATTATATGGTTAAAAAATAAAGGGTAGGGTCCCTCACCAGAGCACACCTGACCCCCCCCCCCCTCCCTTTTAGCATAAGGTCTGGTATGCTTTGGAAAACAGTGACCCTAAACAGCATGGGGACACAGAGGTCGCTGGAGCTCAGGGAAGAGACCCCCTTCATGGGACACTTGACCCTTTGAGGGAAATGATGGAGTTACAACATTGAAATAGGCACTTTAAAGGTAGAGTAGAGATTTTAATAAAACGATTTTTGTGGTCTTGTATCATATTTCTAGCAACATTTTAACCCCCCTCTGAATGGGTAAGTGGTTGTGAACTTTGTATTAATTCAATAAGGTGGGCAAATGGTCCTCATGTTAAAGGGGAACCTCAGGTACTCAATGAACCCACACCTGCGACCCCACAATGCACATATTGTGGGGAAGAGACATCCTTACTTTAACAAAGTGTCTCACCTTTTGTTGAGGTATGGCATGGGGCATGGTGAGACAGGGGGTTGTCCCTCTTACTTTACCAAAAGGGATCTGGTGTCCTCTGGTGGGGGGGGGGACACGCTGTCTGTTTCGATTTTCCAGAGCATACCAGACTCCATGCCAGCAAGCAGGCTGATATGCTCTGGTGGTGGACCCCACAGTGTTCCCCTTTTATAGAAATAGCAGACCCTATGCTAAAAAGGGGGCCTCGGGGGGGGGGGCACACATTTTTTTTTACTGCATCATCTGTGGTGTTAGGGATTACATGTTAATGTATTGGAGGTGGAGCGAACATTGGAATTGACCGCAAGGCAAAACGTTTGGCCATCACTATTGTGCAATTATAAAATTTGTTATCCTACCATTTTAAATCTATGGAGGTGGAACTATGGTAGTTGTGCCTAAAAAGTTCAGACAGAGGCCACTTGGGCATCCCCATTCTCACTCCAAATCTCAACATACTAAAGCCCCCCCATACACCTTAAGATCGATCCATACAATTTCTATTAGATCTACCAACAACTGTGTAGTAAAGTGGCCTCCCTGATAGAATACATAGTGATTGGAAGGTATATATCACTGCTATGTAGTGCTGGGTCCTCCCTAATAGAATACATAGTGATTGGAAGGTTTAGAAAGGTCCTCATTTTACATGGTTTTGGAAGAACAAAAGTTGATTGTACAGAAATTGTATGGTAAGATTGTAAGGTGCATGGGGGCCTTTAGTAAGGTAACAGCCTTATCTTACACTGCAGATATACAGCCATGGCATGCTCACATGCCAGGAAGCGCTCTTATCAAGAGTTTTAAAATGCAGATTTGTTTTGGTACTGTTGTGGCACAAACAAAATATCTAAATTGTAGCTATAACAGATAGCAAATCCTGACGTTTCAGGTAACTTTAAGCATTAATGGTCAAGAATTCAGAAATAAAATGGGCCTAAAAAGGGAGGGAGGTAATCAAAAGCACACAAAATATATATCTTTAATATGTAATAAACAGTATTTCGAACTTTAAGGTATTGGATTTACTTATATATCAAGGACCTACCTGTAGACAACAGTGGTATCAATGAATTCCTAATCAGATAAGAAAGGCGTTTATACTTTGGGCATTTTCAGATGAAGTCTGTTGCTATTTTCCATTTTTTGGAGTGTATGCACAAGCACTTCCTTTCCAGATTCCTGAAGAAGCCCTTTATAGGGCGAAACATGTAGGAATTGTAAATAAACGCCACTAAAGTGTATTTACTGCACAACTGTGCATATCGTTACAAATATTCTGGGGAAGGCTTGTTCCCCTCTTTCCTTTTGGGTTTATTTTTAGTTTTTCATCAGTTTTGTGTATGATTTCCTTTTCAATCATGTACCAGTAAAGATAAAAACGGTGCGGTTCCAATCAGAGTGCTAGGGAGGTTAATCATCATGAATTTTTGATACTGACTATGTTGTGTTTATTGTGTTGCCTTATTTTTAACTGACACAATAAAGGACATTCTTTTATATTCACTCAGCGCCTCTACAAAGCCTCAGTTTTGTTTTTTCCTTAGATCACCACTGTACATACCAATATTATTTTTTCAAAAAGTTTGGATCTGGCAACCCATTCCTCGGATATCGAGAGGAGACCATCAGAGTGCGACCTCCACCACACTGTGTAGGGATGTTGAGAAAGTTAACCCACCAGCAGCCATATATCTTTAGGTTGCTATTTGAATAGGAAATTAATTAAATTAAGCATTATAGATAAACCTACAACTAGTGAGCATAACAGTAATTTCATCTTCCCTTTTCATTCTTATCGAACCCAAAATTTGGTGTCTCGTACCCCCATATAATGTCTCAAAGAGTTCCTCTTTTGTTCCCTTGTGCTAACCCACATATTTCTCATCTTTTCATTTTTTCCTACGTTTCACTTTTATGGTGGACCCTCCTATCAAGGGCATCCAGCCTACAACCTATAAATCTCAATTAGCATTATAAATAAAAAATAAATACCATTCATGTCAATGTACGGTATGTTTATGAATCCAAGTAAAGATATATTTATCTGCTTTAACTGATATATCCAGCTTATGCCTGCTCCTTTTAGTGCAGCAATGAGGGAAAAGTGAAACCTTCAGAGATAAAATTAACACAGATCAAAAATAGAAGCTCAGTTAGATTGCCCGGACGCTTGGCCGGAGGATCCATCTTGTAATGGAGGAGGCGATGGGAATGTAGTGTCAATCGCTCAGAAGAAAGAAAAACATCACAAGAATTCATCGGACCCTCAGTCTCCTACTAATACTACTACGCAAGGTACCGACCCTCAGCACACATGGACATTCAACATATTCCACCATACAAATGACCTTACCATATCTGCTACCCAAACCACATAGATAAACAACAGATATGGTAACCCTACCAGTCATCACACAATATTATTCTTTATAGAGAATGAATATTATGTCTTTGTCCCCCCTGTTCTTATAGACATAACGAGCTGCTGTTTCACAAAGATAAATATAGAGACTTTAGTAATAGATATTTAATATTTCAGTAACAGATATTCATAGTGAGTCATGTAACTTTTTGCATTTGTTCTGACCTTTGATGGAAGGTACATTGTAATGGGTGACCTGGCGCTTGGTGTGGGTATCAATGCTGTTTATTGGCAGTTTATCCTGGTTACAAAGTGATGAAGCACAGAGATGGGTGATAGAATATCATCTAGAAAATTCACACAAGACCTTGCTTTAAAAAACAAAAAAACATAATAATGCTTACAGAATTATTATCTATATGTCAGGAGAAAAGGATATTCCTGATGCCCTCATGCCAGCATATGGTGGAGTTGGCTCTGTTCCTTTTTCCCCATAGGATATCTATACATTTGGGAACCATGCAAACTTACCCATTCTCAGTTTTTCTCCTCATCTCTGGAATCAAATATATAAAAATTTTACTTTGAGAGTTTGTTTACCTAGATTTTGCCTCTCCTGTGAACCCCCACAGGTGGTTCTTCCCTCTGCCCCCTAGAACCCAAGCTCAGTCAGTGGCTGGCAGCATGCAAAAGTTCCAGGAGGGAGTCATAGGGAAGATTTGCTTGTTGATGGTTCTTCCCTCTGTTCTTCTTCCCTGCTTCCTTGAACCCTTGCTCGGCAAGTCACATTGCCAGACACGAGGAAAGTGGTTGCAGAGCAGCCAGTGTTTCTCTGCTGACTGCTCTGCAATCACTTTCTTCTGTAGTAGTCAAAGCCGGTAACACAGCTGATCTGTAGCTGAAAAAGCATGCACCTCTGTATACAACTGTTTTAAGGGGCGTGTTTTATATTGTGCTGTGCAGTATAGCCCACAAAATAAGGTACATACCACATGGCATCACGTAATGCGGTGCACAATGAATGGTAGAATGTAAAATGGTCAGTTTTCTATGGTCAGTGGTCTATGGTAGCCACTGTTAAATATATCATAACAGCATTTTCACTTCATGGTAAACTACTTTCAGTAACCATATATTCCAAAAATATAGAAATAATGCTACAATAAAGCAGACAAAAAAAAACAAACCGGCATGTAACAAGCTTACTGCAGTTACTTACCTGAGAGTGGCCTCTACTGGACCTGGGCTTTTGTCTAAATTATGCTGGCTCAGCAAATCAATCCTTCTATACCAAAAGTGGATTGAAGCCAGATCTCCGTCCATAGTAATCATCAGCAGCTGGTAAATAGATGTTTCCCCTTCTCACATATTGCCAATAATATTATTATAATTTCTCATTAGAACATCTGCATATTTGGAAAAGGTAACAAATGTAGATGGCAAAACCCAAAAAGGCATAAAAGCAACTTTATTTTTGAAAATATCTTGGCACTGGAACACCGCACATTGCTCTTTAGTACTCATGTAGATAAACCTTACATGCATTTGTGTTTAAAGCACTATAAACTGGCCAAGGATTACATTTTTATTTCCCATTTTTAAATCTATCAACTGACTGAGAATTTAAATCTCTCAACTAAGGGGCAATAAAAATTTGCATGGACCCTTGTTGCTCTTTTGACAGGGATACCATAGACCAGTGGTTCCCAAACTTTCCTTGCAGGGCCCCCCTTTTTTATTTAGGAACATTATTGAGCCCCCCCCCCTATTCAAACACAGGTTAAGAATGAGGGCCTGGCCCCCCCCCTGGAATACCTTCGCACCCCCCAGTTTAGGAACCATTGCCTTAATGATTAGGGCAACCTAATTTCCAGTCACTATGCACTTCTAACTTTGTAACATGGGCATCTCAGTATACCTATAGGTTAAAAACATTACCCATTATGATCCTTTGAGACATCCTTAGGAATTCACTTTATTCAGTAAAGCAGGGGTTCCCAAACTTTCCTTGCAGGGCCCCCCTTTTTTCCCCCTCTATTTAGGAACATTATTGAGCCCCCCTCCCTATTCAAACACAGGTTAAGAATGAGGGCCTGCGTCCCCCTGAAATACCTTCGCGGGGCACCCCCCAGTTTGGGAATCACTGCCATAGACATTGAGATTTATGTACAACACAATTCCCATTTGGAGATGGCTTGTCTAACCTATATAGAGCTGCTATGTCCTCACTAAAACCAGAACAAAGAACTTGTAGACGGGGGTAGTTTTGTTTTTTACCTGTTGGATTCTTTGTATTTAAAATCATTCATTCCCCTTATAATACTTCTTTAGGATGGCTGATGTCAAGACTCACTATGAACCCTTGCCTGTCCATGACCTACAGCGACTTCTCTGGAGTCACAGATCATCCACAGGACATGTCAACCATGTATGGCCAAGACTGTACCTGGGAAATGCGTAAGGAGTCTGAGACGCCATTGTGGTCCTTCTGCATCCTTTTCTGCGTATTGTCACTGCAAAAGTGTTGTATTGAATTTGTGCTTCTTAACCAATGTTTTGTATGTTTCCAATTATGGATGAACAAACATGTAATCTCTGTTGTTACATGTGCATGCTGAATAAGCAGAAAAATAACAGAATAACACATATGGTCATCACTTTTGACACTCTCCTTGAATAGCTGGGTGTAAGTATATAGAAATGTATTATTATATCTATAAATAAGAGAGTTGTATGACTTATTTTAGAGCTTTAGAATCAAGCTATTACATCCATATGTAATAGCTACAAAGACAAAGACCCAGAAGACTACGGTTGGGCTGGTAGCACTATGACTCTCTATTGAGACATTTAGGCCTCAATTTTCCATTGGCCTTACTGACTACTTCCAGCTTTGATACTTAATAGCAGACACAGTGGCTGTTTGGTGCAGGGTATGATTAGAACCAGATGGCAACCTTCCATTGCCCAAGAGGGGTGACACCAAATTTTCCAACTGCAGCTGTTTTTTGAGCAAGTTATCAAGAGGACTCTTCCTTATGAACAACTGCAGTCTTTGGCTTGCCCCGACACTTGTGAATGATACAGTCCAGAGTCTAAAGTTCTGAGGCTACCCATACTACTCACCATTTATGTCAACATGGGGTGACACCATGGGTTTCAGGCACCAGGTGACACCAACCCTCAAACATGCTACCAGTATTCTCTCAGGATTAGAGGCAGGAATAGAGCCCAGAGACGAAGACTGGGACTACACTACACCACCCAGCAACCGCGGGGGGGGGGGGGGGGGTGCTGTTTAGGGCGCGATATTGCCATGTCAGCAATACCGAGTCCTATACATTTCTATTGTCACACACCGCGGGATGCCCCCGGATCCCAAATGCCCAACCACGGCGATGACACGCCAGTATAGAATAGCACGTCATTCCCCATAGGGGATTAGAGGGGGTGGCTACACTGCACAGTTTTCCCCGCAGTCTACGCGCAGGAAAACCGTGCACTTTTCCGTAGTGTAGACGCAGCCGAACACAGAGAGACTCCAAGCTGTTAGCACTGCCCCCCCTCCCCCTGAAACATACTATTTACATTTTCACCCATGAGGAGGGGCAGTGGTGACAGCCCAGACTTACAGAGAATCTTACCTCAAGCTGTCAGCGCTGCCCCTTCCCCCTTGGAACAGGCTTTTTACATATTCACTCAGAAGGAGGGCCAGTGCTGTTCTTTATGCCTACATACATACATACTCACCTTCCAATCCCTACATACAGCCTCTACACCAAGCACCTTCTGGTATAAAGCATAATACTTGAGATGACACTCTCTCATAAAATGAAAAGTGTTTCCTAACTGGCTGCTGTGGGCAGTTTATATGTCGGTTAGGTTTTGTCTGATATACCTATATAAATATAAAGTATATATATAGTATATACCTAAACTTGGGTCTTCATTTTACTATCCTTCAGGTTGTCATTGCAGCTTAGAAGTCTCAGCATGTCCTGTGCTTATTGCTTTCTAAATACAAAGCTATGACTAACCATCCACCTACCAGTGACCACAGGGCTCTAAATCAAGGTGACCTACTCAAGGGGTTATGAAGTTCTCTGGAAGTGAGAGCTTCTGTGTGTCTTCTTATAATAGTTACTCGTACTCGTTTAGTTTTGTGATGTTATATGTTATGCATGGGATCAGAAAATATCCAGGAGACGCTCTCCTTGTCCAATAGAATAAACAGGGACGGCAAGGATGTTGAGCAAGGATGTATATAGCCTCTGGATTACCAACAATAATTAAAGACAATGGCAGGGTTGGGCATACTCAATGCACATTATTAAGGGTCTATCTATATAATCTAGGAACAACATAGGTATAGTTTATTTTATGCATTAATGATACATATTGATTGCTAGTCCTTCACATTTTTACATATTTAATTGGAGATTTGATAATGTTCCCAATTTACACTGGTGAGAGGTCATAGAAGTCTGCCAACATATATATAGTGATCAACATCAGCACTTCCATGAGGTTTTCCATGAGAGTCTATATTGTTTTAACCATAACTTTTTCAATTTGTTTAGTTCTTTTAGATTGGTTAGAAAATTTGTTTAGGATACCTAAATAAAGAAGAAAGCGCCCCACATTTTTGGGGAATCCCAACCTTTCACAGTTTTCAGCAAAAGAAGCCATGTTGAAAAATATTTCTTCTACTACAATGCGTGGGAGTTTAATTTCTTTATTTGTTTCTGGGTGGTAATGGTCACCAGGACAAATAGCATGGCATATGTTATTTCTCTCAATGTGGTCGCAGGCAGCTAAAGTTGACAAAGGGTGACCAGGGGTGGGCTAACTTTTTGATTCATGGGTGACAATGGGTTCTTAAATTTGACAGAGGGCTTGGCTGGGGTGTTTGTGTGGACTAATATAAATTAACAGTAAACA
Source organism: Ptychadena robeensis (assembly GCA_036250615.1). Taxonomy (NCBI): domain Eukaryota; kingdom Metazoa; phylum Chordata; class Amphibia; order Anura; family Ptychadenidae; genus Ptychadena; species Ptychadena robeensis. The sequence continues at coordinate 20,862,432 of CM070037.1, forward strand.
TCATAACATAAAAGGTCTGGCAGGCGGGATTTAAAAAAAACTAAACAGGCCGGATATGGTGCACAGAATGAAGTGTGCTTGTGTCTTGTGTCTGGTCTGAATCATCTCTGTTGGAAAATGCTTAAAGCGGTTCTATGCTAAACCCTCCCCCCCCCAAAAAAAACACATATATTACATTGACATAATACTCACCTGTCAGCAGTAAATGTGTGAAAACTGCTAAAGAAAAAAAAAAACAACGCACTAACCTTCCTCATATTTATTAAGGGCACAGAGAAGCAATTCCACCCACACTTCAGGGATACCTCATTCTGACTATGGGTCTGTAATTCTATTAAACGGCCACTAGATGGAGTTTCGATTACATCACGTTAGATTCTGCAGATGTGAAGCTGCATTTCAAGTCACACAAGACTATGGGCTTCCCTGCTGTCCCTGCCATGATTATTTTACAAGCTGTCACAGCGGGTCAGGGCCTCACCTCCTTTGTCTGAATGGCCTGTCATGGGGGCATTAGCTAGACACCTAGACAAATTTTAGGGGATAAATCAGGGAGTTAATACAGTGGAAGGCTCATGCTGGCTTTGGAAATATGTGGCTCTTACAGGAACCACTTCACTACAAATTATGCTGAGGCCGCAGGCAGACAACTTATAACACATGGCACATCACTAGACACACATATTTGTGTATGATTGTGATTGTCAGATAATCATATATCCCTTGTACAGGTTTACTGCTAGAGATAAGGCTGCTCTCCGTGAGCTGGGGATCACCCACATAGTGAATGCTGCCGCTGGAAAGTACCGCATCAACACTGGACCAGAGTTCTACAGAGACCTTAACATTGATTACTTTGGAGTGGAGGCCGACGACCATCCCTATTTCGACTTAAGTGCTCACTTCTTTCCAGCGGCACAATTTATAAGAGCTGGACTGCAATCCCCTAATGGTAAATAATAAAATCAAGGCTGTCCTGTTAAGCTGGCCATACACCTTTAGATCTCTCTGTCAGATATCCTTTAGATCTACCAACAACTATGTAGTGCCGGGTCCTCTGCGATTGAACACAGGTAGACTTGATGGTTTAGAAAGTCCCTCATATTACATGGTTTTGATAAAACAAAAAGAAGATCTAAAGGAAATCTGACAGAGAAATGTAAAGGTGTGTGGAGACCCTTAGGAACACTGTATTTGATTAATGTTTGCATGTGAGCTGAGGTTACAGCTGTATTAGGATATACTTGGGTTATTTTGTTTAAAGCCGGAGAAGAACTGAGATTGAGAGAAAAGAGCATTAGGATAATATATTACCAGTACTAAACCAATCCATAATGCTGCAATCCATATTAAAAGTGAAAGGTTTAAACGTATTCCCTCATGTTTGGTCTGTCAGAAGATGTTCTAATCATAGCTTATTTCCCACCCTTTCATGATAAACTTCCAGGTGTTTTTCTACATTATTAAATGGGCAAAACAAGTAAAAGGTACTCTGGGACCCTAAGGCTATGTCTCCTACGCTAAGCGCAGTGCTTGGCGGGGGTCCCAACAGATCACCTGCCTGACTCATGCTCTGTTCTCCCGATGCTGAGCTGATCCACCGATGCAGGGGTTAACGTAGTGCAGATAATGTGATTTTGTGGCATCATTAGCTACTTGAGTAGGGAGATCATATGGGGATTAACCTTGGCAAATTTATCCCTCATTTTGCAATGACGGTAATGATGCATGGTGAAGGCTTTAGAACCAGGTTGATACGTTATGTTTTTTTTTTTCTTTCCTGTTACGTTCTTTTTCCATTTTGTGGCCCGAATTGCTGAACTCTATAACTCACATGATTGCCTAGGCATGGACAAAATACGTGCCACAAATTGGACTGTTCCGTTATGTTGTTTAAAATGAGCAATTTGTTCTACATATATTAATGTATGAATCTTATACCACATTAAGCAGATACCATCAGTTAAAGCGGACCTACCACTAGAAATGTTTCCATAAATGGCACATGAATGGCCAATAATAGGGAGGATTGCAATAAAAAAAAATTACCTGTAATGAGCAATTTAAGAAGATAATTTCACAGCTCTCCCTCACTTCTGGGTTCTGGTCTCGGCAAGGCAACAC
>CM070037.1:20866737-20887989 GCA_036250615.1 Ptychadena robeensis
AATATATATATATATATATATATATATATATAATGGTATACCTCTTTGTGTAAATCTTTAGTTGTTTTTAATAAAAACAAATACAACCTGTTACTTTGTCATTAAAGTCCCCTTGTCTCTTTGGAAGATCTCTTTGGAAATATGTTTTTCCTCTTTTTCTAAAGGTATTTATAGGTCAAGTCTGACTCCAGACCACATTACCAGAGAGATGGAGAGATGCGGTTTATTAAAAACGCACGCAGTGGAAGTAATAGGGAAGTGTGAAGGTTCTTGAGGGTTTGGCTCTTTGTGTATGATGTAAGAATATACAAATATGGTAATAGAGTGTATGATTCTGTATTCAATTAAACTATATTTATTAAAAGCCTTTTTATTGGAAACCTATTTATTGGTGATATATCCTTCTAAACCACCAAACTCCTGGTACACGCTTTAATCATTTCTCGGCTTGATTAATGCATCATCATCCTTTCTGGTCCTTCTCTAACAAGACTGTCACCTCTTCAGTCCATCATGAATGGTGCTGCTAGACTCTCTGCAGTGTCACTTCCGGCACAATTAGGCAAGTGCCTTATATTTTGCCACCCCGCTTGTGCAAATGATGTGCAGGGTAAGAAGTAAGACAGAAGAATAACACCCCATGTCTCCTAATTTTAGAGGGAGGAGGCATTATTCCTAACTTACCACCCGGCTTACAACCCCTGTGAAATGGTTGTAAGACACACAGGTTGAAATCCACTGGCATACGTGAAATAGAATGATATATTCCTTTAGACAAAATAACTAAATGTTCTAGGTCCTTTAAATGCGACCCTTTGAGCATTCTTCAGCGGCCCCTCTCAGTACTTCACTTGCGGCCCCTGAAACCTAACTAATGCATAGGAACTGAACTGTCCACCGATCCTCCCTTGCCTGGGATTTAGGAGGAAGAGGAGAGGCGAGTGACTTACTCAGGCTCCGGATGAGCACGGTGATTGGCTAAAGTTTTTTTTATTTAAAAATGAAAAATAATGTCTTCTAGCTCTGGCTGCTGTCATTTCTGCATTATAAAATGCTTATCCAAGTCAATATAGATTGAAAATGTTATGTGTGGCCCTTTAGTGATGCTGAGCGCGGTACTTGTGGCCCCCTATATCTACTCAGTTGCCCACCACTGTTCTAGGTCATTCTCATATTAGTGTTGGTGTATACTTTAGGTTAATGCATTCATAAACAGGGAGATGAATGCATACATATAAGAGGGAGACGTTATCTTCTAATTCTTTAAGTTATGATTTAGCTAGAGTTGTCCAAAAGACCATGTCTGGTCCATAGAAAATGGTAGCTTCAATGATTTTCCAAGTCAAGAGCCCTTAGCGTGAGCACAGGGGTAACAATAATACTCAAAGCATCACCTAAATACAGGAGGTGAAAAGACATGTTATGATTGGCAGGATGAGCAGACTAAAAGAACAGAAAGCAAGATTTAACAAAAAAATAGGCAACAATGAACAATTCAAGAAAACGGTACATCTTGATGTTGGCACAGACTTCTCTTTTCAATGTTCCCTGGTGTTTCCCACTTCTAGCAACAAGACAGATATGTACATGTATATCTTTGTTACATAACAATATGACATTTACACCACAAACAAGTATATATTTAGCACACACCGTTAGGAAGCAGCATATAGATTACACAATGGAAGGTGTAGGGTAACATGGTCAGTGACTTATACATGTGATGTCCTTCACACTTTAGCTAAAGAACAAACATGTGGAGGGAAGGTTGGTGTAATAGAACATTGCTTAGATTTCATTCCTCATTATTCCCCAATTATTGCCAGTTCTACTACCCTACCTCTGCTTAAAAGTAAAACCAATGGAGGGGGGTTGGCGCTAGCCCAAAAGTTGTTAAGCAAGGGGGGTAGGGGGGGCTTGCTAGTCACGATTATGCATGCGGGGGGCATCAGGGGTCCCGGGGCTCTAAACACCAGCGGAAAAACAGCCCTGGTAACAGCCAATAGCCATCATCATCAAAGGTCCAAATAAATGCATCCCAATTTGGATAAAGTAAGATAAACCAACATATATACCAACAAGTATAGTCCCAGGATGGTGTAATCAGGGGAACAAGCAGATATGTAAAAAGGAATAGGTAAGTAATAAAGGGAGTTTAATAGTTCTTATCTGGGGAGAGATTTCATTGTTCAATAAACTCAGCACGGGCATAACTATTTTCCTTCCTCTTGTCTCCATGTGAGGGTGCTCAGACCTGAGCATTGAATCAGATATTAAGTGCAGCATCATGGGTGGCAGAAGACACTGTTCAGACATTTGAGATGCTCAGTAGTTGACCCCAATTTAAGTCTTTGATGACTCACTAGACCAGTGGTTCCCAAACTTTCCTTGCAGGGCCCCCCTTTTCCTATTTAGGATTATCATCGAGCCCCCCCTCCCTATCCAAACACATGTTAAGGATGAGGGCAAACGCCCCTCTGGAATACATCCGCACCCCCTAGTTTAGAAACCACTGCACTAGACATGCTTTGAGGGTGAAGGGATATTCAGATGTGGAATGTGCACTGCAGAGGGGGTTTCCCAGCTGTCATAACAGCAATTAGATAGTTCATAGGTAGAGATTACCATACTTCAGTAAAATTGTACTTTAAAAATAGTACAGGGGATAGTGCCCAACACAATTTAAAAATGAGTTATCAGGTTGATAAAATGACATATCTCTGAGTTCTAAAGAAAATATTTTGTAACATTAATTTGTTTTGAGGGGGTTGGGTGGCTGCTGTTTGCGGACCTTTAGTTCTGTGGCTACTCGCAGTGTTAAATTATGGGGTCCATTGTCGTTTGGAGACAAACACAAACTGGACAGTCTTTATACATGTTCCACTAGGTGGATCTCATGTGCTGTGAGCCTTAGAGAAAATGGCACCCATGCTATATATCAGTGGTGGGCAACTGAGTTGATATGGAGGGCGACATAACATTTTCAATTTATACTAACTTGTATAAGCATTTTTTTAAATGACAGCAGGCATTGCTAGAAGACATTATTTAAACATTTTTAATAACAAAATTTGCATTAAATGATACTTCAAGTATTAGGGAACACTGTAGTACTGCATATTTTATAGATCATCAAAGGTTATGTGCCTCATAGATATCCTTAACACCTTTAAGCTTTAATGATATATATGGGGCACACAACCGTTGATGCTATCTATGGGCACATAACCTTTGATTCAAATGTTACGTGCCCTATTGTGAGGTTATGTCCAGCAATATATAGAATACAATTAATAGTTGGTTGGATAGTGGGAGCATAGGCACTCACCTGTCCAGGGGAATTGGTGGTGAGTTCCTATGCCCTATACATTAGCTACAAGTGGAGGAGTACAAGGAGTTAAAATTTGAGTTTTAACATACAACCCAAGATTTGACTTACAACCAGAATAATGGCCAAGGCCAAAACATGTTTCTGCTTGTGTGGTGGCATTCGTGTGACCTACTGTCACTACAGCATGTCATAATGGACCTTATCAATCTACAAAAAGCAACAAAGATGTTTATATGAAAGGGGACTCACCTTCCATATTGTCCTCTCTACCAGAAAGCCAAAGATGTCAACTTGAATAGTGATTACATTTTTTTTCTGGTAAGCTGGGCTCATTTTTACTTTTTGTTGAGAACACCAGGAAAATTATTGGCGTTTCTAGTAAATTACACATTTTATACTACATTTTGAAAAGGCAAGGGGTGCTTTGGGTGGTTCAGTACACATTATGGGTATTTTCATTATTTATTATGGGAAACAATAGTAAGTCTGACTTACAACTAGCTTGACTTACAACCAACCCTTGGAAACCAATTAAGCATGTAAGTCAAGGGTCCACTTACCTAGTAAGAGTTAAGCCTTGTACAGTTTCTAAATAAATGGAGCTAATACCACCATGAATAAAAGGATCTCCCCAACCAATATTACAATCATCATTATATATATGACAGAGATGGACTTCTCAGAACTGACCGATCATTGTAATGATTTTAGGTCATGAATGATGCCATGACCATGATGATCATTTGAGGTCATGATGCCACTTCTTCCTGCCCACTGATTTCACACTGGCAAACCATGAATGGTCTTTTATTTAGGTCTACCAACAACAGTTTTGAGTTTTTGATATTGTTGGCCAAATTTTTTAATGAATGATCATCTGATGAAGAGTTAGGAATGATTAATTTTGCCATACATCCGGCATCTGTATACAGTATGTCTTCAAATAAAGTCCAAAGTTGCCAACTGGTTTTTATTGACTTCTATAAGTGAAACACTCTTCTGTACATTCCGTGGAAGTACACGCAATACTCTGTAATACTGATGAGCTAGTAACAGACTCCTTAACTCTATGACCCTGGGCTGTCAGACAAGACTGAGGTTTCCCTAGCCCCTTACAGTTTGGTGTGGCCAGCACATTAAAAGCCTTGACCCTTGTGTGTGCAGCCTGCTCCACCCCACCGACAAGGTCATAGTCAGCAAATCCCACCCTAAAAATAGCTCTGTTCACAGCAAGTGAGTGTTTTCACAGAGTGCTTCAGTCAGAAGAGGGTCTGCAGAGCACTCAGGTACATCATGGTCTTCATGGAGGGGTGATAGAAGAATATAGGTGGGGAGAGCTGGTCCTGAAAGCTTAGTCATAAGTCATATGTTGGCACAGTGTCCAGTGAAGTGGTAAAATTCTTTGGTAAGGTAGATGAAGCGTATGGAGTCGATGTACATACAGATCTCCATGTGTAGCTATAGATGGAGCCATGTGTTCGTCTACATTTGTGAGCATGCTCTGTGTAATAATGTGGCTGTTAAGTGTGATGTGAATGTGTATGGGTTTCATCATTCCAGTGACTTTATTTTGAGTTTGTACTGTTGTGTAGATTTTTGTAAAATAATGAATACTGTAGTTCTGAGCCTCCACTATGAGAGATATAACATTTGCAGAGAGTCACAAATATAGATGGAGTATAGCAAAGAAAAGGATATCCATCAAAGTGGGACTTTAAATTGGAGAACGGTTTTTGCAATACATTTTAATCCTGAAAACTGGATTTTTTGAGAGGCATGGGTTCAATCAAAACAACTTTCTTTAAATATAAATGGAGGCATAAAATGTGTAACTTCTGTGCAACTTTACTAACAATGTGTATTTTCTATAACGTTTTGAATAGATAATGGTTTAAACCTTTGGAGGGAGTACCCTCATTTTCTGTGATGTACATCAAAGACATTGATGATACATTTTTTCCAAAGTGATAGAAATCCATTCTCAGATTTGTGTTCTAAACATGTTCTGGTGAGATAATTTGAAAATTTATTAATTTTCCCTTTTCTGTCTTAATACCGTTTCCCCCGAAAATAAGACCCCCTTACATTTTTGCCTAATGCTGAAATATAAGGCATCCCCCTGAAAATAAGGCACCCCTAAAGATATGGTACTGTAACTCTGGACAGGGGGGGATCAGAGGGGGCAATCAAAAATGGGAACCCCCCCCCCCTCTCTGAGTCTCCTGTGCCATTTTGATTACCCCCTCTGACCCCCCCCCCCCTGTGTCATTTTAAGTGACCCCCACCCTGATACCCCAGTGCCATATTCTTCTTCATGGAAAAATAAGACATCCTCAAATAGAAGACATAGTGCAGTGCGGGGAAACACAGTACAGCAATAAACTGGACAATAACATAGAATTCTTACATTCTATACAGCAACCCAAATTTTCTCTGCTAGCTTTAAGGGTTCTCACTCAAACCTAGAAGTAAAAATATATAGAAATGTGAGCTATATCAAAAATGATCTAAAATATTGTGTTTGTAGTTAGAAATTTGTCACTAGGGTAAGAAAGCATACAATTCACCACAACTATCGGGTCAACAATAATATTGGTCACAAAGGCAGCAATTTATTTTTGTCATTGTACTCCGTTATTAATTTTTACTTGTTCCCTGACCTGATCTTCTCCAACTCATAGTTATCTTATTAGTAGTTTCTTAGGAGGAGTTCACATTATAATGTCCCATCTCAAGTCATATGTCACTATGGGTTTGGGGAGAAGCCAATTGACCCATCAGTATATAATTTGGGGTTTATAGTCACTAGGACTACAGCTCTCACTAGCTTAGTTATCCCATGTGCTTACCCAGAGCTTGCTTATACCATACAATCAGCTAAACCTACATTTGAGGAGATACAATTATGCAATTGGAGAAGAGCTGATCCTCTGACTGGGCTCTCTACCAATATTACCAATACTTTATTTTTTATGTGTACAGAATGTTCATTGGGTTCTGTTGGGCTTTGAAGGTGATGTTGCACTGAGCAATTTTTTTTAAATCACATTGATGAGTGCAAACTCACAATCCTTTGCCTGTAGTGCTTTTCTATGTGTGGCATTCACAATGAGTTGGCCAACTCTAAAGTCCCCCCACACATGGATTGATTTTCCGTTCAATTGCCACACAAGGATCGAATGGAAAATTGATCCATGTGTGAGAGGCTTTAGAGTTGGATCGCGGGTAAATTGAACAGGAAACTAATGAATAACCCTTCCTCAAAAAAAGGTTGATCAAACAGGGAGCAAGCCTATCTGTAAATCCCTGTCGATTGCCACTGCGTTGGATGGGAACCAGGGTACAAAGTGGTGTACATTGCTATAATATTTGCTCCACGACACGCAAGCGCGGTGCTATCACCATGCTGTGGCCGATCGTGGGTCGATTGAACAGGTATCGACCTGTGTGTGCCCAGTTTTAAGGTCGATTTTTGAATTGAATACCGCACACTTGAGTGATATGTGCATTTGCGGTGATCGTTTGTTCTTGAATCTATTGCATCAAGTCTTTCTTAAGCTAGCCACACATGGTTCGATTGTCGTCGTTTTTCAATGAAAAATTTGATCGATTAAAAGAAAATCGTTTTTCTGCCCACATGGTACAATCGACGATTATTGATAGATTTTTGTGATCAAAAAGTTTGGAAAATTTTGGTTGATTCATCGAACTACATTCCTTGCAGCTTTTTTTGGTCGAGTCAATGTTACTCGATTTGTGTGGCTACTTCCCTTTAACACATCACCTCCAATTCACCTCCAATTGACCGTAAAATGAAAAACCGTAAGATGAATTCAATCGATGATTTTTGATTACTTCGATTAACTTTTCAGTCGAAATTGAACAATAAATCGTACTCCCTATGTGGTGTACATCGACTAAATAAAAATCGATTTTCAATTTTGTTATCGAACTATAAAATTGAATCTAACGTTGAACTGATCGCTAAAATTGAACCATGTGGGGCTAGCTTTAGAGCGACATCAATCAATTGTGCTCGAAGAACACCAAAGCAGGAAGCAGAATCAGTGTATCTTATGAGATATCTACAAATATAGCGGCAAATGAACTGATCTCTGTTATACATTTGTATCGCTAATTACATTTACTGCAGACTAAATTAAACAGCAAATTTGCCTTAAAAAAAGGTACATTTTCTAAAGTTCTTTAGAAAATGTACATTGAAATGACAAATATGGTCATGTAGATTGGTGTGCTTGATGTAGAATCTTGAATGTTGCCGATCCTTAGAATTCAGGTCCTACGTGCATGCTTTCACATTTTACAACTTGTAGAGTGTTTAAAAAGGTGGCCATACACCCACTCGATTCCTGGCCGATCGATCGACGAGGAATCGCGTGCAGCCCACCTTGACCGATCGACCCCGACCGATCAACATGGCCCCCAAATGGGATCGGCCAGGGAACCAACCTGTTGGTGTTTTCTGATCAATCGGACACACATCAAGGGACATTGACATTTGTGAATCGATCGACTGGTAACAGAATCATCCAGGAATCGGTGGCCTAAGGTGGTAGGCACAGACTTGTATGGTTGATCGATCGACGCTTGTGACTTCACCGGAATCGATCGGATCGTTGATCGATCGCTCAGGAATCGACACATGTAAGGCTAGCTAAAGAGTTGAGAATGGCCAAATCAGTTACTGTCACCAATGATTTTGCACTGCTCAACATGCCAATATGGGAGGTATGAAATTGGAAACATAAAAATGTCTTATGTAATCCCAACTGATGGCTAATATTAGAAGGGGATTTTAGAGAACATTCCTGATAATTTAAAGAGGCCCTGTCGGTTAAGATGGATATCTCAAGTTAAAACATAATGAACATATGTCAGGCTGTACATGTTCCTTATACACCTCTGACACTGCATGCTGAGGACACGTGGAGCTGCTCCCCATGTCCAGCCCTGATGTTAGGCAAGGTCTTGGCAGGAGTTGGGGAAGCCGCCCTCAATCCTCAAGCCCTATTTATACTGATCTTCTCTGGCTCCTACCAGGACCTGATGGCAGGAATGGAGACAGGGGGCCTCTGTGTGCATCTGGAATGTGTTGGAAGTGTCAGAGGTGATTAGAAATATTTTCAGCACTAAGAATTTACAAACAGATAATGCCTCGGCATATATGAATGTGAGGAATCCAAGAAGACATGTTTATATGACCAGGGATGGAATGATGCGAGGTCTCTTTAAGTGCATGTACCGTCCTAACTTTATTTTGTTCTTTTCTAGATAGATTTGGGATGGGTTGAAACGTTTTCACAGTTTTCGTTTTTTGGGTGTAAGCACACAATTAATGCTCACAAATGTTGGCTGTCATCTGTATACCCTGTTTCCCCGATGATAAGACACTGTCTTATATTTTTTTGAAACACCAAAATATGCCCTAGGTCTTATTTTCAAGGGGATGTCCTATTCTGATCACTCTGTGCCAATCATTGTCCCCTTCACTGGCTCACTTTTTTGGGGTTCTACCGGCGCGGCCGGGTAACAGACTCCGTTACGGCAGGGATCAGCAGCTTGCTTGTGCTTCCTGCACTGCAGCCAGCCCTGACGGACCTCAAACGGAGGCCCACAGTTACCCACTGTACCACCTGAATGGGAGATTCGGGCAGGGGCAGGTATTGGTGGGTGTCTTATTTGCGGGGTGGCTTATTTTAAATCCAAGGTGGACAGGAGAATTTTAACAAAGAACTCTCTAAAAGGTACCCACACAGTATACATGGGTCAATATTTCCATACGATCGACCAAAAATTGTATCTTTTAAAGGCAAGACAGGACACACAGAACAGGAATTGATTTCTGGACAACCGGTACGATTGACCCAAAGTGATCAATATTGAACATAAAAATGGATCAAGCAGCGATCGCACATGTTGATAAATTTAAGTTGTTTGTACAAGTATCTGATGGGTTTTGTAGGTATTTTGATGTGTATTCATTTGTGCTATGCACACGAACCTAAAGCTAGCTCGATTTTTTAGCCGATCGACCGCCGTGCACTTTCCCGCCAATCTAGTGCGCCCACCTGGCGAGAGCGACCAGGAATCTGCCACATATCAGATCGCACGGTGATCCTTCTTGCTGGTAGATTTCTGCCCGATCCCATTACTTTGTATGCCCGGGTGCCGGCCGATTCTCTGAGGGGCTGGCTGCAGCATGATGACATCAACACGCTGCAGTCTGTCCCTCAAGAATCGAGGGAGAATCCAAACATGTATGGCTACCTTTAGTCAAGGAATCGATCAGTTTTAAATCGACAACCCTGTGTGGTGTTACAATCGATTATTGTTAGACTCACAGTTGAGTTGAATTTCGCACAAGATTTTTTTAATAATCTTTAGGGATATAGATCGTGTAGCTAATCTTAGTGGTGTGCCCGAGCCAGACATTACATATAAAACAAAGAAACACTCTACACTCGAGGTGTAAACCACTTCAAGTGGAAAAAACTAGAACAATAGCATTGCAGGCACATAGAGTTCTCACATACATCATTAAAATGTCATTATTTGCACCATCGTGGACCAATTTCTAAAATCATCATGTGACTTGATAGGTAATTGCATAATCATTGTTTAAAAACAAAAAAAATTCATAAATTTAATCACAGAGCATTCAAAAATAATAAGTGACAAATTCCATAGTAATCCAAGGTCCTCCAACATTTTTTGCCCTGTGGGCTTCCTCAGGGAAGTAGTAGGAGAACAGGTCTAAATACAACAGTAGAACATTATCATCAGTTAGGTCAATACAACAATGACAATCGGATTTAATTTAAAGACTGTCCACAACTCACAGTATTAAATGTTGACTTTAAATTAAATCTGATTGTCACCTCTTCTAAACACAGAAACAAGACCTAGTGCATTTTTCTGCACCTAAAATTAATATAAGACAGTGTCTTATTTTTAGGGGAAACAGGGCAGTAAACTAAGTGAGAACTGAAATGTGCTACAATGTAATACACAAAGATGTAAAATATGTGTTGAAATGGAGTCGATCCAGAGTTGTTCCTTAAATAAATACATTAGCCAGGATGATTCACCTTCTGCTCTGTTAAACATCTGGAAGTAGAATTGTAAAAAAAGAAATAAATACATACCGAGCTATTATATAGCAACCTTTAACACACAAGCCATGGTGACTATCCAAAATATGAAAACGTTCTCTCCAACAGAAACATTCCAAAAAATCTCTCTATTATAACTTCATTTAGACAGATTGTGAGAGGTTATTCTTGCGTTGCCATTTAAACAGAAACAAAAAAAAGGAAATCTTCCATTTGGAACATCTGCTTGTGTGACAACTGTCTAAGAGGAGATCCCCGCCTTCTATTAGAAGGATAATATTACATTAATTTATCAGGGGATGGCTTGGAGAGTCAGAGGCCCTTCTGTGGTCTGACAGTTGCTTCTCTGATGAAGGTCTGAACTCTGCGGATAACACATGCTGTCTTCCAGCTCCTACAGTAACCATAACAGTATTACACACCCAGCCCCTAACTACAAAACTCGGTTATATTATACTGATACGCAGAAGACATTACATAACGTGTCATTTTATATATATATACATACATTTAACAAAAACCATGGTAGAAATGTGTTCCCTTAAGCTGATGAAATTTTAATTTGTAGTATAGGTATTTTGCCAGTATTTCTGTAGTAGTGTTACTGTAATAACGCCCCCCATACATCTTTAAATCACTCCATACAATTTCCATTAGATCTACCAACAACTATGTAGTGTTGAGTCCTCCCTTATAGAATACATAGTGATTGGAAGGTATATATCACTGCTATGTAGTGCCAGGTCCTCCCTGATAGAATACATAGTGATTGGAAGGTATATATGACTGCTATGTAGTGCCAGGTCCTCCCTGATAGAATACATAGTGATTGGAAGGTATATATCACTGCTATGTAGTGCCAGGTCCTCCCTGATAGAATACATAGTGATTGGAAGGTATATATCACTGCTATGTAGTGCCGGGTCCTCCCTGATAGAATACATAGTGATTGGAAGCTATATATTACTGCTATGTAGTGCCGGGTCCTCCCTGATCGAATACATAGTGATCGGAAGGTTTAGAAAGATCCTTATATTACATGGATTTGGTAGAAGAAAAGTGGATTGTACAGAAATTGTATGGTGTATGGGGGGCTTTACTGAGAATAGTGCCTAGATGGTGATAGATAATTGTTTTTAATGCTGAAAACATATTTTTGAAATTGATCATCAATCAGGCAGTGTAGTCTTTCCTTTCAGAAGAGGTGCTGCATTCATCAAGAGGAAGAGCATTGTGGGAATTATTTGATATAGGTAAATATTTTTGTATTTCCCATTAACAGTAGTAGTAGTGTTGTACTGTGTTAGCCATCCTTAGATATAGAGAGTTTGGCGTTCAAGTGATTCCCTTTATTTGGTAACTGAAGTCATTGTATTTCTTGAAAGAGTGGCCTTTTTGCATGGGACTACATGAGTGTGTGTGACTAAAGGTCCACTTTAAGCTGATCTTGGCAGACCGTCAGATCCTAAAATGTTAACAACCAGCAGCTTTTCTTATAAAACTGACTGATCCCTGGTCCTTAGGCTAGAAATACACAGGTCAACTTTTTTCAGAAAGCATTCACGGCGCTCGGCTGTGCTAAAATCTGTGAGACTATCAACCCATGTATGCCATTTTTCAAGCAAGATTAATAGATCTCACTCAGCCGAACAGGTATCCAACATGTTGGAAAACCCTGTTCAATATCTGAGGGTCCCCATCTAATGTATCGGCAGGGCTCGGCCGATATCGGGGAAGCTCGGCAGCAGTGCGATGACGTCATAGTGCTGCTGCCGACATATCTCGAACGGCTCAAATATTTGAAGAAAGTTCGATCGAACAAGGAACCAACATGTTTGTAAATCCCTGTTCGATTGTTATTACTTTTGATGGGGGGCAGGGTCCCCATCCAAAGTATCGAACAGGAATTGATTGCGCAAAGTGGTATGCATCAATTTGCTGTTCAATAGAAGAATGGTGACATAATCACGCTGCGCACAAGGGTTCATCAATTCAACAGGTATCGACCTGTGTATGCCCGTTAACCAATGATTAATGACAACTATTTGGAGTCAATAACTTTCATTGAATGGCATCTTGTTTTAAGGATCATCACACTATCTGCCCTCTAAAACCCCCATACACCTTGAGATCGATCCATACAATCTCCATTAGATCTACCAACAACTGTGCAGTGCCTGGTCCTCCCTGATAGAATACATAGTGATTGGAAGGATTAGAAAGGTCCTCATATTACATGGTTTTGGTAGAAGAAAATTTGATTGCACAGAAGTTGTATTGAAAGATTGTAAGGTGTATGGGGGCCTTTAGTTCATCTCTATATAAGATCTGCTCTCTCCATGATTTTAATGTCCTCTATAACTGAGGTGGTCAGACCCAACTTAAGGCCCCCATACACGTCTAGATTTTTCATCCAATCAATTTAATTCAATAAATTCTTTTGGTTGATGGATTGAAAATCTATGGCAGCCCACATGGTTAGATCAACCTAAAACAGTTAAATCTTATTAAATATTATTTATCAAGTATCTGTTACTACAGTTGGCAAACATTACAATCAATCACTGATTTCCCTGACCCCCAAAAATGTATCTTTTTAGGTTGATTGAACAGAAAATCTAGACGTGTATGGGGGGGGTTTAATAGCCAGTTCTCACCACCATGGCTATAACTAGATGGCTAATAAACGAACAATACATTCCAATAACATTGAATATTAACGAGACCCTTCTTTTTGATCTGAAGCATGAATGTAATTGCAGAAGTATGTTAATATATAGATTTGTCTCTATTTATAAAGTGTTCTCTAAGCCGCGTGTAATAGAGAAAAAAATGCTGAGCATGTAACTTGTCGAGTACAGTTAATCCGCGAAACAAACTTCTAGCATTCAGTTTGGAGTACACAAATGTTTACTTTCATTAAAGCCTAATTGAAGGAATGCCATCATTAACAAAAAAAAACAAAAACGTATCTTCTGACAACAGTATGTAAATGATGTGTAAATAAACCTATGGAATACATTTAATAATTTAATATATTGCAGCTTAACAATCATTACATTGCCTTTATAGAGCTGGTCTTGCAAATTTGTATTGGCTCCCCTCGAGAGATTTCCCCAAAAGTCCTCTCTTGGTGACATTTTATTAGAAAGAATGTTAGGATATGTTCCCATATGTGCAGGTTATTGAATGGGCTCTTCCCCGGGCCGCGATCGGGCCATAGACGTGAATGGCCATGGTTAAAAAACGCGCCTCGATAAGCGCCCGCACATGTGGGAACATAGCCTTAGAAGGAACCTGCAACAGGGAAGAAGATGGCAACAAAGAGGTTAGAGAGAGAGAGGTTATAAACGTAAATACCTTAAAATTTAAGCTTAAATTTGAGTTGCCATTGAAGAGCGTTATGCAGGGTCAGGATTCTGATCATAAAATGTGTCCACAGTCCTGAGTTTTATTTATTTCTTGAAATTTCTTTTATTCATTAGAATTTTGGTAAAAGTAAAGCTGAGCATACACAGGTAGATTTCTAAATAGATTTGAGTACAATTGAGCGCCGTGCATGCTCACAAAGCTTGATTGTGCTCTCATCTATTAAGAAATATACCTGCAAAATGGAAACAAGGTTATCGAACATGACCATAAATCATGGTCGGTGTCCATTGCTGTGGATGGGGACCGTTGGATGATGAAGCAGTGCTGCGCCTCCAGCTCCTTCGATATCAGGCTCAGCGTGATGACGTCATCACGCTGGGCTGGAGCTTCCTCGAAGAGCTCTAACCTCCCTAGCGGTTTGCCCGAACTCAGTTTGGGCGCAGTTTGATCGCTGATCAAACTGCGCCCATTCCCGGGATCGGGCACAACCGCCACCTCTCTGTGTGCTGCCGACACACGGAGCCCTTCCGGCCCCGTGTCTTCAGCGTCATCTGTGATGCCAAAGGGGGGCGGGGGGCCCCGGTAACCGGTGACCTCCATGTTAATGGAGGGTGAGCGCCGAAGCCCTACTCTCCACAACACCGCTGGCGTCGTATTTGATGCCGCGGCTGTGTGTGAGGGCTGGGCGGAGAGCCGGCAAGCACGCCCGATTGCGGGGTAAAACGGCTTTTCGTGCCATTAAAAATGGCGCGAAAAGCTCAAACCCCGCCAGAGGGTTAATATTGAGACCGTGTATGACCACCCTAAACTGAATTATGATTAAAGCTGGGCATAGAAAACCAGGTGGCCTGCCTTGCAAGATCCTGGAATCTGCCACATGTTGGATTGCACTGTGATGTGCGAATCATTGGGCAGAAGACGACATGTCTATACCCAGCTTGAAATGTTTAAGGAACGGTTTTCTTTAGTTGCACTACCAACTCAGACGTCGCATCATCTGTAATGAATGTCAGTACCAACACAATCTTAATATTTAAAGCAGTGGTTCCCAAACTGGGGGGGGGGCGGTACCCCCTGGGGGTGCTGTGAAGGTATTATAGGGGGGAGCGGGACCCTATTCAGTTTGAATAGGGAGGGGGGGCGGCTCGATAATGTCCTAAATAGAAAAGGGGGGGCCCTGCAAGGAAAGTTTGGGAACCACTGCCCTAAAGCATCTTTCAATGTACACCAAAGTAGTATATATTAATCCTCACCAATTTCAATAAATGTCCACATAAAATACATATTTTTTTCATCATTTCCTAGCAGGATATCATTTCAGTTTAGGTATACAGCCTAAGTATGGTGATGAACTACTGCACTTCCTGATAATTCAATTCCAAGCAACCGCAGAAATTATTTTTGCAATTCTCAAATGCAGTTGTGGTGGTTATATAGATAGTGACCAGATACAAAAATAATTAAGGTGACAGTTGGTTAATAATGCACCCAGACTCCCTTCCCACCCCATTCTCTCCAGTATTAGCGGTGTATGTGGAGGAGAGAAAGGAAGTATAAATCACTTTAACACAGGAAGTGGTTGTGAGACAAAGTATATCTAACCAAGGAAATGAAACAACAGCCAAAGGTTGAGGAACTGTAGAGGAAACTAAGGTTCCATCGGCCATCCAAGTGCGGGATGTGTGGCATAGCTTACATGGAGATGGAGTTGCTATTGGAATACAGATTTAGCTACACTACAGAATTGCAGGTACCACAAGCATAGAGCATAGAGTTACTGCTTTCCTAAGTGGGACCAAGAGATAAGCTCATAAAAGGTACTTCTCTTTTTATTGTCCAGTCACATAGTGTGAGCAAGGGGTGACTTCTACATTGAATGTATACCTATAGATATAACATGGGGGCCCCCAACTGTTTGCATAATTTGTGTATAAGCTGCAGACAATGGAGCAGTCTCAGACGCCCTAAAACCGTGTAAATGTGACCCGACAGGAAGCTTGGGACCTTTTCTGTGCAATTGTGTCACAACCTGTGTGCATCTGCATATACTTCCTGCATGCTCTCAGGACAGAAGGGTGGTGAGGATGATTTGGGGGGTGAATGAGAAGTCCAAGTAATGATGTGATCTGAATACGGTACTAAAGCCCCCCATAGATCTGACCAGAAGCGGTTTTAGGCAAGGGCAACCTGGGTGCTTGCCAAGGGTGGCATCTTGTCAGGGGCGGCATGTGGGCATCAGAAATGTTTTTCCGATGCCCAGATGTCTTCTCGCCTATCTGCACGCTTGCCTGGGGAGAGAGTAGAGGAGACTGACCCCCCCCCCCCTATCTCTCCCCAGGAATGGGGATGTTTGCAGGGGGGAAGCGGGGATGTGGACTGGGGGTTATATAGACGACTCCATCCCTGACAATCTTACCATACAATTTCCTTTAGATCTACCAACAACTATGTAGTGCCGGGTCCTCCCTGACATAGTGATTGGAAGGGTAAGAAAGCTCCTCATATTACTTGGTTGTGATAGAACAAAAGTTGATTGTACAGAAATTGTATGGAAGGATTGTAAAGCTAGCCACACACGGTTCGATTTTGGTTCAATCGACGATGATTTTCCAACATGTCCGATCAAAATTCGATCAATTTTTCTGCCTTCATCGAACAATTATCTTCGATCGTACCATGTAGGCATTTTTTCGATTTTCGTTCAATCGATGAAAAAATTCATCTAAATCGAGCATCGATTGAACCAAATTGAACCGTGTGTGGCTAGTTTAAGGTGTATGGGGCTTTAAGCCCCCCATACACCTTACAATCTTACCATACAATTTCTGTACAACCAACTTTTCTTGTAATGTAATATTTTCATGTAATATGAGGAGCTTTCTTAACTTTCCAATCACTATGTCAGGGAGGACCCGGCACTACATAGTTGTTAATAGATCTAATGGAAGTTGTATGGAGTGATCTAAAGATGTATGGGGGGCTTTAGAGCTAGTATATCCAACCTCATAAGATAAAACAATGGATCACAGTGAATGGGGAGATAGCGGAGGCCAGTTTTTGTTATCACTCAGAGATGGGCACTCACCAAAGTGTTGGCTTACATCTAAAGGAATTATTGTCAGACTGGCAGATATTGAAGCGTGGAAGAACCTCAAACGCTGGAGCAAGGAGGTTATTGACCTTGTCACTCACAGCAATGCAGTCATCACAAAGTAAAGGCCAGACAGTCACTGAAAGAACTCTGAAGACAACTGTCTTCACAGAATGGCAAATAAAAAACCTCAGCAGCTTTTATCTGTACAGACTGTCTCATATTTGGAGCGTCAACAGAAGAGGACAGAATGACAGCTGCCCAGTCTGGTGAGGAGCTTTGTCACATATCACACAATAAAACATGTGTGGGGTCTGATGGAGAACATTTCTTCCCAACAAACCAAAAAGAAAATAATATTCGAAAAGCTGAGTGTTAATTAATTGTGGTACATTCGCAGCCATTGAACTAATTAAATATCTACAAAATAAATATCTACCCTATTGGGGACCAGAGGTCTCCGTAATGAACTACTAGGGCTTTAAATACAATCCACATAATAACTAATAAAGGCCCCCATACACGTGTCGGATTCCCACCAGATTCCGGCACGATCGATTCCGGGCGCGTGCACGCGAAACGATCGTGCCGGAATCGCGTGCAGCCCACCTTGTCCGATCGTTCGCGTCCGATTGATCGGGGGCTCAGAATCGGATCCGCCAGAGAACCAACATGTTGGTCTTTCTGATCCGATTCTGCACACATCAGGGGGAGTTGCCATTTGGGAAGTAAGTGATCGGACACGGAATCGTCCAGGAATCCGTGGGACAAGGTGGTATGCAGGGATCGGATACTCTTAATTGGCTGATTGATCGGAGCTCCGATTCCCGCTGAGATCGCCGGAATCGATCGGGTGAGTGATCAATTGGCCATGGAATCAGACACGTGTATGGCTAGCTTAAGACACGCTCATCACTTATCTCCTGTAAAGGCCCCCCATAGATGGGCCAATTCCCGGCCATAGTTGCAGCCGACCAACCGGCGTGCGCGTTCCCGCGCACATAAAGGTTGGTCGGCTGCAACTATAAGGGAGCCCACCTTGAGGCTCTGACAAAAAGAGCCGGCGGGTCGGATCGCAGTCTGTTAACTCGTAAGGGAAGTCTCCTCCCCCTCAGAGTTAATTGGCTACAGTCTGATAGGAATCGCGTGTGTTAGTCGAACACACGGGATTCCTGTGCGTCCTGTAGCAGACTGCTCACAGCGTGGTGACGTCACCACGCTGTGAAGAGTCTGCTTAAAGTCGGCCATAGATCGGGACGTCTATGGCC
The DNA here is from genome assembly GCA_036250615.1 of Ptychadena robeensis. NCBI lineage: Eukaryota > Metazoa > Chordata > Amphibia > Anura > Ptychadenidae > Ptychadena > Ptychadena robeensis. Next base: position 20,884,933 of record CM070037.1, read on the forward strand.
GGCTTAAGACATGAACTTGGAGATCATATCTACTTGCTACAAATTTATATGGTGGGTTCATCAGACCATGTAACATGTAGCTAATTGTTGTATCACTATTTTGTATTTATTTGACTGTGGTCCTGTTTTGTATTAATAAATACATAATACATCTTTTAATATTAATTTCTTAGATATCATTTGGATTGTATGTAGACATACTTTGTGCCTTAAAATCCCAAGTAGTTCATTATGGAGACCTCTGGTCCCCAATAGGGTAGTTTTTTTGAGCCAAAAAGAGAAGCCACACGTGGACAAAAAGTAGATCTTGACAGTTCCTGGTCATATATTTTGCTTTGCTTGATCTATCAGATTTAATATTTGGAACATCTAAGGGTCCCCACACAGGTGACGAGCCGCGGCCGATTTTGCCACCAACAGATATGCGTGCGTGCGGCTGTTGGCAAAATCGGCCTAGGATCACGGGTGCCCACATGGGGCAACAGATCCCTGTTGGCCAGAGAACAGACATGTCCGTAAAGCTCTGGCCGATGAAATAAGTTTGAATGGGGACCGATGTCCCTGTCCAAACTAATGGCAGGCACACAAAGTGTGCCTGCCAATGTTGTGAGCGATGGAGAGCAGAGTGATGACGTTATCACGTTGCTTTCCACAGCTCATCTGTCGGTCCCCACTCGATGGGGACCTTAACTCCAACTTCCTATTTGTTTGTCCAGATGCCTCTGACACCCTCCACAACACATAGACAGCACAGAGACTGACAATATCTTGTGTTATAGAAAATATATTTTTTCTTATTCTGAAGATATGGGCCTTGGCTCCACTGCGCTAAACGCAGGGATGTTGACATTGAAATTTAAGGGATGCGTCTACACATGTGCTGTAGGGACTTGATGCTTTGCTGAAACGTCAATGTGTAGCCTTGCGTTGACATAACGCAACCCAATGCAAGTAAGGGTGTGTAAATGGACCCTTAGGGAATGCATTGGGTGCGTAGAAAAATGCAAAGGTGTGCGTTTTTGACATACGAATCAATCCATTTTCTAGATGATCTAAATTAAATAATCGAAATTTAAAAAACAGACGTGACAAAAAAGCACCTTTTAACACATCCCACACAATGTAGTGGTTGTTGATGCGAGCGCATCGAAAAAAGAGTCATAGCCTAGACTAGTAAGTATGAAATTGTATGGGACTCAAGCAAGATCAATTTATCCAACTATCGGCATTTATTAACTTACTACTGGTAAAATTTTTAACTAGTAGTAACACAGCATTGTTCGGTTGTCTGTTGGTTAACAACCCTTAAAAGTTATGAGTATTAGAATATAAAAATGTCACATGGGGCCCATGTTTGAGAAGAATGAGCAGATCGTTTCTGGCATAGACAAATGTTACAGTAAATCGAGGATGGATTGTCATAGTTAAACGCAGAGGTTGTAAAATAAGATGTCCAGGGTCACGCAGCTGGCCCGAGAGGGGAGCACCGAGCTTCTATTGCTTGTACAGACTGAAATTACACTCCATCGGCTTGTCTAACTAGTCTCTGCTCACTTGACAAAACTCTCAACGAGGTATTTGGTGGTCAGCAGAAAAGGGGAGCTAGCAGAGTCTGTGAGCAGATCTGGTAACCCCAGACATAGCCGCTCCCTGCACTACTGCGCTAAGCAGCTGTTAATGAGATCTAATGCTCTATAAATGAACTGATTAGATACAAAATAGGAGATAAGAGAAGAACCTGCTAGCTCATTTATGCAAATGCTTAGAAGGGAATTTTTTTTTTTTTTTTTTTAAAAGTAGATAAATCACATACTGAATTATTTATAGAAGAGAAATTGATATATCTTGCTACTTCTACCCTGTGTAAAGCCTGCCATACACCCACAGACGGGTGCCGACAGACGAGCTCCGATGAGCTCTGGAATGCAGCGTGATGACGTCATCACGCTGCATTCCCGGGCTGACTTTAATCGGCGGGCCACACTTTGTGTGCTGGCCATTATCTTCAATGAAGACGCCGGTCTTCATTGAAGTTAATGGCATCGGCCAGAGAAGACAGGGATCTGTCGCACCATGTGGGCACACGCCAGTTTGCGGCCGATTCTGCCACCGACCGACGGCGCGCGCACGTCCGTCGGTCAGCGGCAAAATCGGCCACTAATCGGTGTGTGTATGCCAGGCTTAAGTATTGGCCTGGCTGCATTCAATATGAATGGATCAAGGAGTGTCAATTAAATACACAGTGATATCACAATGAATCTTTTCACAAGCAAAGAAACTTAAGTTTTGTTTAAGCATTGAATCTGGAACAAGCAAAGAGTAATGGTATAAGGTGTGATATCAAATGTACACAATAAAAAATTGTCCCCCAAGCTCGAGTTGACACCGCTAGTCTAGATCCTTACATTACATGGTCTGTATGAACCTCCTGGGTGTTAAGGACATGGTGGATAACAATATTCTCTGCCACAATTTCCTGCCCGTCCGGAGGTCCTGTGCTGGGAAAAGGCCACGCCCTCTCCATTACATGGAGGTCTATGGCGCCACCTACACCTTCCCCTGCTCCCTTCACATCACCGGTGACTTGATCAGGGGAAGACCTGGAAGCAGTGGCATACAAGCCAATGCACAGAAACGCCAGGGGAATCCAGCGGACAGGTAGGTTTCTCATGAGTTAACTCGGGCTGAGTTTCATGATAGATGAAACCCGGCCTAATTTAACTTGGGCCAAATGCCCAGGAGGTTAATATCAAGAAATGAGTACTAGTAGATTGTGACTTGTATGGTTTGCTTTGTTTTTAACCTGACTGGCGGTATTGCCCAGGTAATTAAAGCATATACATGTATATTTTAATCTGCTGCATTTCCCTTCCCCTTACCTCTACACATCGTACTCTCCACATCCTCCCCTCAATCAATGTGGGGCGGGAAACTGATGCCGTTTTCCTTAATGTGGCAGTCAATGACGCTGCTCCCCCTGGGCATGACCAATGAAACCGAAGAGGCAGTGCTGGAAGTGATCAAGCCAGCCAAAATTTAGAACCGATGCGGGCTCGC
>CM070037.1:20922477-20934834 GCA_036250615.1 Ptychadena robeensis
GTCAGCTGCTGCCCGGAGAAGAGTGGATCAGGTAGTGGCTTCTCTGCCCTTATTCAACATGCTGCCACCATCAGATAAAACATGAAGAAGTTAAGTCATTTTTTATTTCTTTTTGTGTAGCAGTTTTCCAGGATCTGAACTGCTGACAGGTAAGTAATGTGCTTATTTCATGTATTGTCATTTGTTTTTTTCTGTTTTAGTTTAAAACCGCTTTAAGGAACTATTCTGTTCACCAAGTGACAACACTGAAGGGTTTATTGAAGTGAAAAGGCAATGGATTTATGTCAGGATGAACAGATGATAAAACCACATCCTTCTTCTTGATGACACCTCATGTCAGAAGGTTTGAAAAAAAAAAAAGTGTTAGAATCCTAAACTGCCATAAAACAATTACAAAATGGAATCCAAAATGCACTGGTAACATTTCGTGAGCTTTCTGCACTGTATATATAGTATATAACCTCAGCTCATCAAAATGATTTAGATTTTGCTGTAAGTTTTTCCTATGAAGTATTTCCTACAGCAGCTTAGTGGTCAGGTAGGACTATGACTTGGATGATGAACACTGACAATTTCGATTGAGAAAAGAAAGCCATGAATGTCTCTGTGAGAGTCTCAGAAAATGGCAGATGCTTATTACACTGAAATGTTACCACCTTAGTCGGCCACTCACCCGTCTCCTCTCTTGTCTATCATGTTGAGATGCTGCAAGGTGGTGGCAATGTCATGAGGACACATCCCTGTTGCCCGGCTAATCGCTTTCACGCTGATCTGTTTCTCGTGATGAGTAGACAAATAGTTTCGGATAACACTTTTCCAGTATGAGAAGTAAGATAAACGCCCCAAATCTGACAGAGGTTTTTCTGGAGAGCCCGCCTGCCCCTCACATCGTGAAAGCAAGTAACCTGCAAATGGAAGAGTAAGACATTTAGGAGACTCACAATCTAAAATATGGTATTAGTTACATAGACTTATTAGGAAGTCCATGACTTCTCCCATTTAGAAGCCACGTTGTTTTTCTTATTTATAGTCAGGGGTGCACATAAGCAGTACGCTGGCATATAAAATCATCTTAAACCTAGCTCTGCGTACCTTTCCTTTCCTTCCTAAGCACATCTGCGGACTACAGGAGAGATGCACAGAGCTTTCCCCCTCCTCCCCGATGAGAAGGAACATGCTTGTGTTTGCTCTGATGGCAAGTGCTCTCTAGTGACACCCAGTGGCTGAAGCGGATATTGCAGACTGAGTTGAGATTACAGCTATATTATTAAATGTATAAATATGATATATGATACTGAGATCTGGGGGTTCAACTGTGTTGAACTGTGAGATTTACATTTGACCCAAAGCCAGCTGTTAGTCTGTGGATGGAGACAGCTAATCGGAGGATCAATCAGGAACAGGAGGTCCACCTTCAGCAGAATGTACCATGCAGGTAGGCGACGCAGAGGACAGTGAGGGAGACAGTGAGATAGACCTCCCTACATATGGGGTGAGTACCAAACACCATCTCCTGGTACCCAACTAAAGAGCTCACTAAAAAGGTATGTGCACCCCTGTTTATAGTCCTAAAGAAAAAAGCTTAGAAACCACTGCTATAGTGGACCAGATGGTATAAAGTGTTCTCCAACACTCCAGTCTTCAATACAAAAAAGACAAAGCACAAATATTAAAATAAATTTTAAGCTAAGGCTACACTGTGTAAAAATCCCAGCGTTGAACACAGGGATTTAAGCGAAGACACAAGCCTGACAATGAAGGCAATGGCCTATCACACGGAGCACCGTGTCAACGAAAGCAGTGAAGGCTTGATGTATGAGGCGTCCGTTGATGGTCAATGACCGGGTCAGACTGACTTATGACCAGGCATGTTAAAGCCCCCATACACGTCTAGATTTTCCTTTATATCAACATATTCCAGCATGTCTGATCATTTTTTGATCGAAAATTTTCCCAATTGTTATCAGTTTAGGTTAATGTTCAATCAATCACCCAATTTATTTTTATTGAATTAAGTTGATTGAATGATGTATCTAGACATGCATGGGGGCCTTTAGTTATATGTCAGCCTATTGATTTAAAGAGGTCCCGTTATCGGCTGCACTGTGTTTTGCCTATGAACAGCAAAGCAAGAGATTCACTTCTACAGTCTCCCTTTACCTTTGAAGTTAAAAATTAGCGACATACGATCAAACCCATTTCTCTTGATTTTGGAGATTGGTCTAGTAATATCACATGGGGCAGAGAGACGATTTTAGTTTAAGCTAGAGTGACTCAGAGCTTACACGGGTCCTTCCTCCAGAAGAGACAGAATTCTAAAAACCACTGTAATATTGTGACAACGTGGCGCCAAATTGCTTCCTAACTTTAATAAAGTTAAGCAGACACAGATGAAAAATATACACTCCAAGTCAGCTGTACAAATAACATCATACTAGCAAGGTCAATGATATCCTACTTAAACCTAAAACGAGCATCCCTCGAGTACACAGCCCACCATTTATGAATGTATAATGCTTTTTCCTTGGCTTCGTGGTTAACACTGCAGTCTTCCATCATTGGATCCAGAGTTTAATTGCTGCCAAGGATGCACACAATCTGCAATAACGCCGCACAATTTTAGGTGGCCCGCCACCCATCCTACAGCACACATCTGTACAAGTGTATTATACTGTAATTTGGTGTAAAGAGCAAGAAATATGAATACATTTCATTCCAATTCTCGTTTATCCTGCTCCTCTGACATGTCACGTCAAAGCCTACAGCTCTGTATCTCTGTAAAGACTGTACAAAGAATTCATTTGTTTTCAAAGTTCAAACAGGGTCTTCGAAGTCTGCTTTCTCCATTAAATCCTACACAAGCTTAGGCGGTAAAGTGGGGACCAATTAATGACACCACAGGAACAACACTGCTACTTCCAAAAGAAATAAGTGTCGCTAACCCTTTTTTCTTTTGGAAGAAGATCATCCATGTATGATCTTGTAAATATGAAATGGTTTTCTCTGTTTAAAAGTTATATTACAAGAACAACACCTATAGATTTCTCTGTCAGATTTGCTTTAGATCTCATTTTGTTTTACCAAAACCATGTAATATGAGGGACTTTCTTAATCATCCTGTCACCTGTGTTCAATCGCAGAGGACCCGGCACTACATGGTTGTTGGTAGATCTAAAGGATATCTGACAGAGAGATCTAAACGTGTATCCTTATTTCTGATATAAAGTGAATCTGAAGAGAATCCAGACTTATCCTATGCACAGCAGGCAAAGTTCCTGGCCAAGCCTTCATATTTATTTAAAAATATAATTACAATGCGGGCCATCTTTGGCCATTGGATCAGTGTGACACTCCTGGACTACACACACACTGTACACACAGGGATGGAGGCACGCATGGACTATACACACAGGGATAGGGGCACACATGCCCTACATATAAACTGTACAGTTAAATGTGTGTATAGTCCATGTGTGCCCCCATTATTGTGTGTACAGTGTGTGTATAGTCCATGTGTGCCCCCATTCTTGTGTGTATAGTCCATGTGTGCCCCCATTCCTGTGTGTACTGTGTGTGTGCGTAGTTCAAGATTGCCCCCATCCCTGTGTGTACAGTGTGTAGTTCATGCCTGCCCCCATCACTGTGTGTATAGTATGTGTAGACCATGTAAGAAGTTCGCTTCTCTGCCTTTTTGGCCTTTAGTATCTGTTCTTATCAGTTCCCTGGGGAGGGATTCGGCTCTCCTTTCCGGTGATAGGGACTCACTGGGGTAACTCAGACGTTCTTTGATCCGGCATGGCCTGCAGTGCAGGGTAGCGCCGATCAGTCTTTCAGGCCGCTCGTTGACTGCCGCCATGTGGGGTAATTGGACGGCGATGTTGGGAAACTGTCTTCTCTCCGGAGGATGCGTGTCAGTACCACCTGAGACGAACAGCTCTGCTGCATTTTTGACTTCCTTTTGTAGCAACCACCTCCCGGGGGCTGCCTTTTGGCTCCGACCTGAGGAATTTATATAGCCGGCTGATAGGCCTTGCCCCATGCTGAGCACTTCTTTATTTATTTTTATGTGAGTCTGTCCCCCTACTCCCCTTGCACGTTTTGTAGTGTTCGCTAGTACGGGTTGACTAGTCCTTCTGGATTGCCCCGGAAAGTGGTGGGGAGAGGTTGCTTACGACTTTGGCCCGGCAGTCTCTCCATGTTTCGAGCCCCTAGTACTTGGGAGACCAGGCTTCGGCCACGGTCACCTAGGGAAAGGGGCACCCGGTTTTTCGTATGGGTGCTTGCACTCGCCAAGGTTTAATAAAAAAAAAAATGTGTAGACCATGTGTGCCCCCATCCATGTATGTACAGTGTGTGTACATATCCATCTGTGTGTAGTTTATATACTTTTTCTTCCCCCACCACCAATCCTGGTACCCCTCTTGCCCCAGCAATGCCTTCCCTGCAGCCCCCTTCCAGCTTCATTCACCCCCCCCCCCCCTTCCATCCACAAACTCTGGGAGTAGAGAGCTACGGATCCCCAAAATATTAGAGGCAGCAGGTGCTCACTGTGACGTCATTGGAACTCTCGGCTCTGGATGGTGGGGCGGTGAGTGCAGGTGGTAGGAGGGGCTGCAGAGAAGAAAGAACAGATCTGCAGTGGGCAAAAAATATTCACTTGGAGGATTTTTTTTGTTGTGTGTGTGTACACAATGATAGATCTGACTTGTTGGTAAATATCATTCTAAGCTACACAGCCACATCCAATCAGCATTCTAATCACCGTCTGCTCTGAAAAAGCAGAATCTCTCTTCGCAGAAAACCTGTTCCTATATACTATCCCTCAGAATGATCTAAAAAGCACTCATGTATGTCACAGCCATTATTCAGACACAAAATAAGCATTCATAAAAAATTATTGAAAGGTTAAGAGGGATCAATTAATGGGCCATAATGTTCTGTAAATATGTGGATCCATGACCTCAGATATATTTCGCAGAAGAGATGATTGCACCCGTTACCATAACAAAAATAAGGTATAAAAGCAGACCGAGCCAGCATTATGAATTTAGAAAATTGCCGTCAATAAGCTATACGTCTCAAGAAAGAAAATAAGCTATATGTCTCAAGAAAGCAATACGCTATATGTCTCAAGAACGCACTCGGTAGATTAAATGACAGTGCTCTGAATACGTGTCAATATCCTACAGCATCGGTGTGTATATAACACAAAGTTAGTAATGCCCTCCTGTGTGCCGCATACAAAACATGTTACAGTATGCAGGAGGGGAAAGAAAAAAAGGTTAAGTAAAAGACAAGGATCTGGCAGCCCAGGACAAAGATAATGAGAAAGCGCTGCAGGCTGTCAGTGTTATTAAGAGGCACTTAGAGGGGACACGACAAACACCAGGGGGGCAAAGCAGTCTGACTTCCTGTAATTACACTCAGCCAACCTCATTAAACACCTTCACAAGCCCGCAATAAACGATCCTGCAGCCCTTGAGACACAATGTAGAAAACACTAATCTGCAGACAAATCAAAGCATTGGAGCAGCACAAATAGAACCCCATCACACGGACAATTATAACCATGTGGACTTAAGTAATGGTCATCGTTGTGGGGGTTCTAGCATCACAGTTAGACCTGAATTCTATCTTTCTCATGTGTCAGTGTCCTGCGTTTTCCCACAGAATCAGGCGCAGCACCCAGACTAACACGCACGCTTCAGACACATGCGCTGCCAAGAGCTCCAACAGACAAAAGAGCTATAGCACAAGTACACGGCTGCCAAGATCAGCTTAAGCAATGAGTTCTGACAGTACAGGGGAATGGAAGGGAGGGAGGGAGGGGAGGAAGGTCTCCATTCCAAGGGTGAGATTTTACACGCAATGCAGATCTCTTCCTGATGCTTCACCTTCCGCACGGCTTTATCTCCTGAGCACAAAGCTTAAAAGGCATTTTATAATAAGAAAAACAAAAGACAGAGGCTGCTGAACATTATCTGCTGTTATGGCTGAAAGCCAAGCAGCTATTATAGGCAAAGCTCTGACATCTGCGCAATGTCTTATACTGTTGGTACCTCTACTCACCCAACCCTTGGTCCCCACCCCTGCCTTCTTTTCTATTAATCCTGGTGTCCTGAGATATTACCCTTCCCTTACAACTGCGCAGATAGCCCTAGTTTCAGGAGTTTCAGGGTTAATCTTACAGTTTTTGGGTGTTTAAGGTTAGGGGTTTGGGTGGGATTAAGGTTGGGGGAGTGGTGCTTAACTGTAGGGGTGAGGCTTTAAGGGTTAAATTTAGGGGGTTTACACTAAACTAACCTTCTTAATCCGCTAATAATAAACTTCAAACCCCCCCCCCCCCCCAAACACCCCCCAAACTATTTTTAGGTTTAGCTTTAGGGGTTATATTTAGGGGTTTTAATTAATCTAACCTCCCTAATCCCCTAACCTTAACCCTCAGAACCCCCTAACCTTAACCCTACTAACTGTTACTCCTGAAAACTAGGGCCAACTACGCCATCTGGTAAAAGTAGGAAAATAATCACAGAACATAGGCACAGGTCGGGTAATGTAAATCTATAGATTTTTCATTGAAAGGGGGTGAAGTCGACAGCCTAAAACTTGCAGGCACTCCCAGAACAGAAGTGCCGGCAAATGTTATAAATTCCTATAGACCAAAATGAGCCATTAAAGTGGACCCACCACCTCCACATCTGCTTTCTATTATTGGCAAAAGAGGTCAGGTCAAAGGTAAAAAAAATATATACTTACCTGGTTAAACTAAAAATCCACCTATGCTCCACCCCCCAGTGATGTCGCACCATGGAGGGTTCCGGGCACAAGGTGGACTAAAGGTCACCATACACCTTACCATTCAATTTCTGTTCTACCAAAACCATGTAATATGAGGATCTTTCCAAACCTTCCAATCACTATGTATTCTATCAGGGAGGACCTGGCACTACATAGTTGTTGGTAGATCGAAAGGTGTAAGGTGGGCGATAGGAAAGGTAGATGTCACTGCTGGCATTTACCTTCTCAGGTCTCCTTGCGTCCAGCAGCCAGCCAGTTCTGAATCTGGTGACGTTGCAGGGGCAGAGCGTCACCGGATTCAGTTCCGCATTGGTGAAGGGAGCGAGACACACAAGTTCTTCTATATCCTTAGGGGTAACTGCCCCCAATTTAAGACTTTATAGGAAAGTTATGGGTATAAAGCTTTATTTTTTTAGTTTGACTTTACAACCACTTCAAGCCTAGCAGTGGGGACCAAATGCAAAGATTAACAAAACATTTACCTAGAGTTCAGCTTTAACATGCACCCTATTTATTTAGCTGATACTGAATACATTATAGACTATTTAACAAGATTTCACTAGAAAAGTGGTTTTCCCATTCTAAAAGAACATCTAGTAGATTACACTCAAGTTAAGTATTTATATACCATCTAAGCATTTCATTCTTTTAATCTTATAAGGTAGGCGTATTCAGTGGCACATCAATCGGCTTTTGAGCCTCTTCAAAAATTATACTTGCATCACATAGCAGCATGCAACAAAAACTTGAGAGCTCCTACTTATCCGAGAAACTACAGTTCTGTATCAGAGAATGACTTAAGTGCTTCAAACAAAGAATGGGAAAACACAAAGAATCAAACACAACGATCAATAGCATCACTCGATCTATGTTCTCTTCCTGACACGTGGTATGATAACACACACAAGAGCTTCTAATGGTCTCATGAATCCCCAAAGGGCTTGAAGGAACAGAGAGGGATAAAAACTTACTGAAGTCGATGAGGAATCTTCCAAATCCCTGCCGCTGATACTGAGGCAAAATCATGATACATGACACATTGTACTTCTGCTGGCAAAGCTTCTCCTGTATAAAAGAGAAAATCCTGGGTTTAATCACCAAGACATAAAAGAATAACAAAGCTTATTCATCGAGACGGATAAAAGAGGAGTAAAAGTATCGTAATCTAGGTCAGCCAATCAGATTACAATTTACTGCAGTGATATTAGTTACCGTAAAGGTCTGCTTGGTAGGAATGGATTACACCAGAATCATATTACAGAAATTGCCGCTAAACCCCCTTTTATTCTTGTAACAGTATTGCCCTGCTCAGTGCCAGTGAGGGAGTCAGAGGGGCAAAAAAATGTCAATTGTAAAATGAGAAAATTTTTGCGTATCAGCAAGGTTTTGTTTGATGCCAATCAGATCGCCAGGTAAAGGGAGACAAGATATAAAAATGTGGATATCATGCTACAAATACTCATAAGCATCAACATCATTGTGCCAGGATAAGGGATGATGTCCCTGAGATCACTTCAGGTATTTGGATTGTTGTTCTTCAGCATTGCAAATGAAGGAAGTGACATCACTTCTGGTATTGGGGGCCAATTGCAGCGTGATGACATCATTGGGCACGGTGGTCGATCGGCCACAAAAGTGGGCAGGGATCTGACCGAGTATGGCTACCTTTCATAAGAAAGGAGACTGACCATTTGTTTTTTATCCCTGTAGTTTTTGCATTTAAAGCAGCTAATACATCCCAGAGGTTGCAGTAATCTGGGTTAGGGGAAGGTGGCAAAAAAATGAAATAGATAAAAAAAATCAATGGCCACCAAATTAGGCTACTGAAAGGGAAATATAAATCTGACTATATAGCCTCCTACTATGACTGGGTTGGCTTCAAATGTATTTTCAGCTCTTCTCAACCCCACCTCTCTACGTGTTGCCCGTATGCAATATGTAATATATGTATGAAATCTTCATATCAACTCTGTATATGCCAACTCTGTTTATATCCACTTGGCAGTTTACTTTTCCCAGCCTGACTTGGTATGGTTTAGCTCCCTGAACCAGATAAGAAAGCATCAGTTATGTTTTCTACAAAAAATGTATCTTTGTACAATATTAAACTATAGAGAGTATACAAAGTATTTTTTTAAATAAAAGATAATGGAAAAACTTAAGAGAACTTTTCCGGTTCGAATTAGGAGCACTGGTGCTGACCTATTATCTATAATAGGAACTATATTTCAGGACCGTTATCCTCTCTCCCTTAATTTTTTGTGCAGGAACTTTTTGGACCAGCATATGCTATCCTCTGTACAAGTCAATGAGAATCTAAATACATTTCAAAGACCTTTGTAGACTAGCCCAAAGTCTACTAGCATGATAAGAGAATTGGTACATACGTATATACCACATCCAAAAATAGGACAGGGTATCATTTCTTTTCCGGTATATAAAACCAATTAATAAGAGCATGTGATCCATTTAGTCATGTTCTCTGGAAACCAAGGTTGAAGATGTTTATTAGGAAAATGGTGAATGTGTTTGCAAATGTTCTTTAACAAAAAATGAATGACCCAATGAAATTAATTCAAATTCAAAGGTACAGTGCGGATACAGCAATGCACAGAATGCACTGTGAAATGTCCTTGGAAGAAAGCCTTTCCTGGAGATGTTCATGATTTTCAGTTCGGACCTGGGTTACATGCAACGGTTCAGAATCAAGCTTTAAAGAACCTACCTTTGAGAAGTATCCAACCAAATGACAGCCCTTCTTGTCATTTTTAGTAAGAACATAGAAAAGGAATGGCTCAACGTCATAATATAATGTTTTGTGATCCAAAAACAGCTTGGCCAGCAAACACAAATTTTGGCAGTAGATTTTACTTATGTTCCCATCCACCTGGAACAAAAGCCATAAAGAAAAGACATTTATACATGATTTCTGCATAAAACCAAACAGTGTATCAAATGCACATGAATAACAGCAATTGGGGCTGAGGTTTAGAGTTGTTGTTTCTATGAGTTAAAGGCAAATTCTTCAGGTTTACGATATGTGGATCCAGCTGGTCTATGTGCAGATGTTTTATATAACATAATGCACTGCATTGAACTATAGAACTTTAGTATAGGGAACAACCAAAGAATATGTGCTTTGTAGGGAGAGGGAGGTCCGACAAACTGAATCAGGAGAAGATAGGGGGATGTAAAAGCTGTAATTAAATTCTGTTTGCTTTGGGCAATATCCTTATTACCTTTTTGTTTACTTCATCATACATAATCCTCAGTCTTTTTTCCCTTTTTGGTTGATGGGAGGAAACCAAGGAGACTCTTGTTTCCAGAGATTATAATTTATTTTGGGGGTGGGGAATAGTTTTTTGTACTTTAATAGGACCTATAAACAACAAATGAAATAAGTTATAAATCCTTTTATAAGGTAAGGCCAAGTGCGGTCCTGGGGAGATTGGTGCCCTGGGCGAGCACCCCCTCTGACATCTGCCCATCCGGCCCCTGAAAACATCTCTGGTCACTCCAGGGAGGGGGTGGGGTTTTGTGCTAGTAAGTATCCTCCATTCCTTCTCTCTCCCTGGGAAGCTGCGCGGATAGGCGGGCACGCTATGGGGGAAACTTCTGGGCATTGGAAAAAGAGCCCGATACCCAGATGCCACCCTGGGCAATCGCCCAGGTTGCGCATGCCTAAAACTGCAACTGGGTAAGACATTCCTTCTTAAATATTGGTTTATAATACATTAGGTATTTGGGATTTTTAACATTTTTCTGAAGGGTTATTAAAAAATTTTAACATTTCATTGACTATATATTTTTTTACATTTTGGCTGCTCAAAGAACATCTATTTCATTGCAATATAAAACAAATTAAATAATAAAATAATAAATATTAAGTTAAAAACAGTGTACAATTAAATACACATCATAATTTATGACAACTTTCATGAAAACAAATCTTATTCCCTAAAAACTTTTACTGGCCAATTTGTCACTCCTGCATCAAGTGACTTTCAAGTAACTTCCTGCTACGGGCAATCAATCGGCCGCTATTCTGAGTCCTCTCTTCTCCCCCCTTCACATCCCCGACTTTATTGTTGACGCTGTGGATGTGCTGGAAAAATTCGACAATGTCTCTAAATGGAGGTCAATGGCAACGTCTCCGGAAAGGTGAGAATGCCTGACAGGAAAATATGCCAGAGGTTAACTTGGTTGAGTAATGTTAGAAAACAAACTCACCCAAGTTAACTCGGGCTAACCACTCAGGAGGTTAAAGCGCACCTAAACTCACCCGGTGTAAAAAGGAAAAAGACAGAAAATTTGCAACTGTAATCAGATAATCCTGAAGGCTCTTGGTGCCCCTTCACTCTTCTCCACATTGCTCTGACTACAGCTTCTCTCACTCCAGATATACAAACCAGTCACCTCATTACATCTCGGCACAAGTCTACTGAACTGATCTCTTTGCCATTAAAAACAATACATTGGCACCATCAGCGGCAAGACTGGAATAAACATGGGCAGAGCAGGTAAGTTTATGTTTTTAAAAAATGAATTCATGAAAACCATTTTTGAACTTCAGGTACTTTAATATTAATGACAAGACTATGCTAACCAAATAATAATAAAGACGTTTTATTTTTTATAATAAAGGTTTGGTTTGTGTTTGATTCTGTGCCCTAAAAGACCCATACATTATATACTTCTGTTGAGGGGTATACAATTATCCTTGGATTGGGCACAACCATGGATTTTTTACACACCCATCTCCCATACATAAAATACATATAATACAGATAATATACTATAATGGGTGTAACCTGGCTCATTAAAATTGTCCTACTGCTTATAATTTTTACACTATGGCATCAATTACTGCTAAACAACATGAGCCTATACTCTGGTCTTTAATACATTTTAGCCAATGCTCCCTCATTACAAATGTTGCTGGCCATTAGTTTGTCTACTGGGACAACAAATGATCAGAATTTCTACCAAGTCTTTCTAAACTGGTCAAAGAGATAAACTATTTAAGAAGGACAGAAAATATAGCTGTCTGGCAATCAAGGGTTTATACTTGCCCACACACCTCAAACACTGATAAATCATCTTTTCGGTAGATTTCATTGGCAGGAGGGTGGAACCAGCCACACTTCTTTGAGTGCCGTAGTAGAATAGTCTTACTCTTCATATACTTCAGACAGAACTCGCACAGGTAAAGCTTTGGTAATCTGATAAAAAAAAGCCAACAACATTTTTATTGCAGATAACATATGTAGAGAAAAAACCCCCCAAAAAACTAAAGAAGTCAGGGAAATCAGAGCAAGTTAACATCTAGGACAGGGGTGGGCAAACTTTTTGACTTGTGGGCCGCAAAGGGTTTGACAGAGGGGCCGGACAATAAACCTGTAAGGGCCACCCAATCCCAAGTCCTCCCAGCCTGGGTGGAAAATGTAAACATTTATAAAAAAGTAATAATGATACTGATTACCAGGGAGGTTAAAAAAAATCTATTAAATACACACACACACACTATATTATATATATATATATATATATATATATATA
>CM070037.1:20970009-20981668 GCA_036250615.1 Ptychadena robeensis
CCCCCCCCCCCCCCTCTCACGGGGCCGGAAGGTCTTCTACAGAGCCGCTGGCACACAGAGGCGGCGGTTGTGCCCGATCGCGGCACAAACTGAGTTTGAGCAAACCGCTAGGGAGGTTAATATTTAGATAGGGATGCTTAATGAAATGGTGAATTTCTACACTAAAATTCAAATAACTCTGCAGCTGCTCTGTTTGATTGGCTGAGCTTCAGTCTGCAAAATAATTATTAATGTATAAATATGGCCTATACAAACTTTACTAGATGAGACTGGATTATTTTGATACTACCCATATACAGGTGGCTGCTATGGTTGCATGGCCAATGTCTGGCTCCCCGTTCCCTAAGCTTTTTCCGAACAGTGGTGGCATTACTTTAATAATACTATGTTAATCTTATTACTTTTAGGACAATTGGCTTGAAATTGCACGAATATACCCCCTGAAAAAGTTTCAACGAAATGTGCGTTGGAGGTAGAATTTGCGCCATTTGGACTTCAATACACATCTGTGGCTTTACATAGTGTATGTACAAAGTTACAGATAAGCACAATGAGATACCATATTTGGTTTGGTACTTCCAATTTTTGACATTTTATATAGTTGGCATGACTATATGCGAACTCTAAAGTCCCTGTGCCCTTGCTTGTCCAAGGGAAAAATTTTTGGATAGTGTGCTTATGCCCCCATCCAGCTGGTGATATAGTTTTTGGGATGTCGGTCACGGCACATCTGAGAGCGTAGGCCTATTGGTTATTGACATATATGCGCTGCTACATAATCATTTATATCTCCTGCCTGTAAAGACATTGGGCCTCATATATCCATGTGTGAACTGTGAAGAGATACAGGGACAATTATTAAAACATGCAATTATGTACAATGGAATTCATTAATGACTTCCCCTACACATAACTTCATATTTGAAGTAACCTCTCTGCAAACCTTGCCCATTGTATGAAAGCTTTACATGAAACAGATGTCCTCCTTGTCCTAGGCCACGCTGGAAGCTGCAGTGCAGACAGGCTGAATGTAAATACCACATTGTTCTCTGCACTTTAAAGAGCTGGTCAAACACAGTTGAGAGGTAATATTTTGTGTGTTAAAGAGCCCAAGAAATACCTAAACTGGGATCACCAATAGGGAACCTCTTGTAGACCAAATCACTCAAGATACATAGACAGGCCAAGGTGAACTTTGCCAACCATCACATCAGAAAACATACAGGAAAATATTTACCGTAGTTTTATTTATGTATAGAACCAATCTGCACTAGATTGCTGCTTTATGTATTTTGCCACTGCCAGTACATGTACCTGCCAAGATGGACAAGATAAATATCACTATAAGAGGCCATCCAAAAACACCAAGTACCCGAGTATAAGCTGATGTATCTTAAAACAAAAATCGAGTAACCGCACGTTGACTCGTTAAAATCCAGAATTTATTGAAGAATATTGATATCCAAAATGGTTTTACAGACCATCACCCTCGCAGGGGACCCCTTCCTGACACGTTTCACCCCATTAGGGATCATATAAAATTTTATTTCATATAAAAAATACAGCTTATATTCCGTATACAGAAACCAATTCAAGACAATACTATGTGAAAAAAAAAAAAAAGAAGGAAGGATTACAACTCATGTGTTAGGAAGGATTTACAAGGTGGTTTTCAGGGCTGCTGCTGACTAACCAGGTGCTCCTGGCATCTACACACTTTGGCACATTAGGGCGAAGGCTCCACTACGTTTTGTGTGTTGATTTGATGCAGTGCATGTATCTAAAAAACACATTCAATCCATTCCCAGCCAGCCATTGGGCAAACCAACATGCCACACCTGTGAGAACTGACCAATTGATGTCCTTGTCTAAAAGAAATGCCGCAGTAGAGTCTTGGCCTAATGGGCTCTATTCCCACAGCGTCCGATACCATGCATTTTTGGTTGCGATCAATAAATTAATTTATGGTACGTTCAAAAGCTTAACGTCCCTTGATGTGTGCCCGATCAATCAGAAAACACCAACAGGTTGGTTCCCTGGCCAATCTGATTTGGGGGCCATGTCGATTGGTCGGGGTCGATTGGTCAAGGTGGGCTGCACTCGATTCCTGGTGATCGATCGGCCAGGAATCGAGTGTGAAATCGACCTGTGACACCTTTAGACAATTGAAAAGGGAATAGAACCACCTTTCTATTTCCTAACTTACCTAGTGTTAAAGAACCCGTTGGCATCAACAAGGGGATGACATGTCTACTGAGCACTTCCCTATGGGATGGCAGGTGGACCCCATACCCAGAGGTAATGTGCTGGCCATTTTGGGAGTGCCATGACAAATTAGGTTAGAGGGGAAAACAATTAGATCAGTCCCACTCTGCAGATATGATTAAAGACCACCTTTATCCAACACGAGAGAACACCCTTGCACAGGCCATGTAAATGCTGTACAAATGACCTCTTAAAACAGGAAAACAATTTTTTTTGGGGGTTTCTGACCTGCTCAGCCAGGACAGGATGACATGGATACAGCATCACACAGTATCTAGTTTCCTCTCTGGACTTCTACCATTACCTTTTATCCTGTAGCCTGTCTTGAGGGGAGATCTCCTGTCACAGTTTGTACCGCCCGGGTTTTCAGAAGCTTACATTCAATCTGTTGGTAGAACAATCTGCTGCTTGAGCGGAGAGAGCTTGCTGCTGGCATTTTCTATTGACCTCGCAGTAGTTAACACAGACCTAAGTACACATCTGCCTCCCTGCCAAGAGCAGGCAGACTGGCACTTCATTCAACAGATTATCACATAACTGCCTGTTTAGTGGCTCGATCAATACTTCTCACTCCACTGAGTAGCACAATCAATAGCAACAAGGGTGCTCCGCCGTCTCTTGACGACACGGGCTCTTAAGCGGCGGCCTCGGAAGGCTTTTGTGGTATTGCAAGGATTCCAGCAGAGAGAATGAGTTCTGTCAGTCCGGCTACAGCCAGAATAAAATAAAAAAACACTGAGCCAATATATCGGAGGGTGATCGGGTACGCGAAGAGGAACAATGGAGAATGTAGACAGAACAAAGATTTTACCAATATAAAGGATATGACCGTCCAGGTAAATCTTAAGAGGAGGTGGACAAAGTGGTGCACAATTCCAAAAACACAGCACGGTCATGTTCTAGCATGGGCATCCAAAAACCAGCACCATGTTTTTCCAGCATTTTTGGCTACACATGTCCTAGAACACAACGTTCCATAAACGCCAGATTTAATGTGTTGGCAAATTACATTTTTAGGTCTCGTTTTTTTTTTTTAGTTCTGAACCAATGATCAGACACGCAGGAATTGCTTCAAAATATACAACTACATCATTTAGAACGTCCATCACTTAAGCTGACCATACACCTTTAGATCTCTCTGTCAGATATCCTTTAGATCTACCAACAACTATGTAGTGCCGGGTCCTCTGTGATTGAACGCAGGTAGACTTTATGGTTTGAAAAGTCCCTCATATTACATGGTTTTGGTAAAACAAAAGGAGATCTAAAGGATATCTAACAGAGAAATCTAAAGGTGTATGCGAAGCCTAAAACATTGCACATGTGTTTACCATTTAGCCAGTTGGTAGGCAAACGCACCATGGCGCTCTGACGTCTTTCTCCGGAACTCCACAATGCTTCTATCATTTGGTTGCCCGAGCATCTTTGGAGGTGGAGTAGCCGCTCCTCTCATTGGATTTATGGTTGACATTTATGCACTTGTATATCTGGAAGGGCTGTGTATGGGGTGGATTGACTTTAATTGGTGTTTTCATAACCCTTACTGGTAAAATAACCATTTTTGCTGCACATAGAGATGGTGCTCTACCCTTTTAGAAGCAATAGATTTGGGCATTGTCTGGAGAAGCAGAATTTACATGCTGCCCACCAGAGTCATCCACCAATGAAGCTATTTCAATATTGCCATAAATTCTCCCAAGAAGCAGATAATTTGCTTGAATCAGGATGAGAGGTTGAGATAAGTAGTGACGCTGGGTACAGAGAGGTTTTCAGGAAGCCATGTATAAGCCCTGGTCTGCCTGAATAACAACAATAACATACTCACCTTATGGGTAAATAAATTAAATTGTTTTAATACCGAATTGTCAAAAAAACGCCAGCGACCATTTGTGGGAGGAAAGCGAGGAAAAAAATAACGCTCGCCCGTGCCTCTTTTCTGAGAAATGCTGGGGGACAGCCTCTTAAAGAGTGAAAAATAACTTAATTAAACAGAAAAATAAACCGATATATACCTGCTGTTCCCACAGTCACTGCGCATGATAAGGCAATCCTTGTTTTTGGAAACATGACACTCAGCACCTGCGCAGGGAGCGTGGGAACAGCAGGTAATACCACTGCACTAAATTCTATATGAACATACAGAATTGCAGTGACTATATTACCTGCTATGACCCCCAGACATATAAAAGAAGTGCCTTTTATATGCTGTGACATGGGGATTGGAGTGCCTCCTAGGGGGAATGGTTTCCACTGCGTTCTGTGATCTGTCGGGACCCCTATGTTAAGCGCAGTGCTTGGCAGGGATCCCAACGGATCACATACACTGTACCTGCCCGACTGATGCTCTGTTCAGACATCCACCAATGCAGGGGTTAACGTACTCCACTACACTAACCCCGGCTCAGCGCCGTGAGAACACAGCATCTGCCGAGCAGGTAAAGTGTGCTCCATCGGGACCTCCCACCAAGCAACGCGCTTAGCATAGTGGTTCCCGACAGATGTGGAAACATACCCATAAAGAGCGAAAAATTATCAGCAGGTTAAAAGTAGCAAACATATTAAAGGCATAATGGGCCCATGTACCACAGTTGTACTAAAATAAATAAAAATGATCACAAAATAAAAAGAAGAAATTCTGAATAAAAATTCTTTACGAATGGTCATGATCTGGAGGAAGCTGTGTGCTTCCATCTCTCTCCAGCCTTCCAGAAGAAAAACGCTTTGTGATAAATGTATAGAGTTCTAGAAGCCTTACACCCAAAACAAATGACTCCTGTCAAGTCCATACTATTACATTTCCTTCTGCTGGGGGTTCAAACTGTGTGAAAATCCCCCGAGCCTTAATGAAGACTTATTCTAGTGTCACAGTTAGATAAAAAAAGAACTCCTGGACAAAATAAACAATATTCTGAACAAAGCAGAGGAGCATCTATTACTGGGCTTTGGGCTTTAGACAGAAGACTTGGATGTCCTATGTCTGTTCTGAGCCTGTAGCCAAAAACATCTATTTAGGACGTCTTTTTGCTTCCGGTTCCGAAACTCCCCATCCATAACAATGTCGCTGGCTCCAATATAGACACCAACTCCAAGTAGATCTAAATATGGAGAAAATGGAGACTTTTGCTACTTAGAAAACAAAACAGATGGGCTAGAAATATATGTGATAAAAAAAAACTAAAAATATTTCAACTAACTACTCCTTTTCCAACCAACTTTGTAAATGGGGCTAGAAGATCCCTCCAATCATGGAAGTCCGAAATTAGCAAACTGTTGGGTCACTTCCTCTATTGCTCTGGCTTCATTAGAATGTGTTCATAAACCAACCTGGTCACTGTATATGTGAAAGGTGACATCTTGTGTAGGTCACCAAAATTCTCTGTCCCCAACCTCTCACACCGTCAAAGTTCTCTACATGATCAAGAAATTAGTGTTTCTGTATGTGATTGGCCTACAGTGGTGTCCAACATGTGGCACTGGTGGGGTTCAAGTCAATACCTTAGATCATAGGTGTCAAAAGCTGGCCAAGTTCAGAGACAGATTGTTAAGGACCATTTCACTATATGTGGAATCTCACTATATGTTCACTATATGTGCTGCGTTCACTGCTTTCACTTTTTGTACCGCACACGTTTTTTATTTTTGTTTTTTTTTACTGTGCGCGTTTTTACATAGACAACCAATGTCATCATTCACACTGTATGTGTTTCATTTTTTCCCCTGCATTTTTCATCAATTTCTTCAAAATGCAAACGCAGTAATGTAATGGGAAAAATGCATGTGTTTTTGTACATATATGCAGAAACGCATGCCTATAAAAAATGCATATAGTGTGTATAGTGTGAAAGGGCCCTTAAACTTTGTCCACAGCGCAGTCACTTGAGACCTTTTCTAATAAATGTTAATTCTCTACAGCCTACGTTTTATTGATGGCCTATAAATTGGCGACTGTTTGTTTAGCCAAATGTGTACGTACATCTACCATCCTTTTTAATTGAGGCTCTATTTGTCAATTAGGGCCATTTCACACTATATGCGTTGCGTTTTTACATAGACAACCAATGTTACCATTCACACTGTATGCGTTGCATTTCCGCATCAGTTTTTAAAAACTCCATGCTGTATTTAGTTTTGATAAAATGTTCCTGCATTTTTCATTGATTTGTTCAAAAACGCAACTCAAATGCAAAACGCAGATGTAATGTGAAAAGCACATGCGGTTTTTGTATATATATACAGAAACGCATGCCTATAAAAAAAATGTGTGAAAGGGCCCTTCAGGATTTAAAGGAAAGTCGCATTAATTTGGCATTGATGGAAAGCAGTAAACCATAGTGTATTATCACAAATGCCTAGCGCACCTTTGCATCCTCTGCCACACGATGCATTGCTTTATCTATCCAATATATGTAACTACAACTGAAAACTTCCCAAGCCGCCCCTCATAACAGAAGTTTCGTTTTTCCATGAAAGCCAGCTTTGCATGACTTAAACCAGAGCCCGTCTACTCCGAGATGAAGAAGAGGTTTTCATCCTCCTCCATTACAGGGTGAAGTGTTTGCTTTCCTATTCAACGGGCTAGCAGAGATCCGTGCACTTCCAGTTTAACAAGTTAAGAGGGGTCCATCAAAGAGTGCGGACCACCACGAAAGTGCCTTGGTGTGCGTCCAATATATCTCAGCCTGGTTAACCGGCCAACAGGTTACCATCAGTAAGTATATTAGGGGAATTCTTCCAGTGACATATTTGCCATCATAGTTTTCCCTATTTTGAGGGCATTTGTGACGTTACATTTTGTGACAGACAATGCTGGTGTTTATTTTCTACGCAAACTAAAAGAAACACCAAAAGCGTTTTGAGTATTAGAAGTTTTAAAAACAACCAGTATTGTGTAAACTATATTATTTACAAAATAAAGAAAACACAAAAAGTGTCCCCACAATGGGTTAAATACAGCTGTATTGTCACCTAAAATGGAAAAGTAAGGTCTTTGAGATCTACATTATAAGAAGTCAAACATTTATATTGTTCTGACAGGTTAATATACAAATCCAGAAAACTGGATCACATGCTTTGTTTTTATCACATGGGACAATGGTGGAGTCTTCCAAATAGATGGCAATCCTGACAGTTCAACACAATCTAAATGGACTATAAAGCTAGCCATACACGCGTCGGATTCCATGTCCAATCGATTCATCATCCAATCGATTCCGGCGATTCTGCCGGGAATCGCAGGTGTGATCAATGGGCCAATTAAGAGTATCCATCGCTGCATACCACCTTGTCCAACGGATTCCGGGACGATTCCGTGTCCGATTGTCCACCTCACAACTGGCAACTCCCCCTGATCCGGACAGAATCGCATGAGAAAGACCAACATGTTGGTTCTCCGTCGGATCCGATTCTGAGCCCCTGATCAATCAGACGCGAACGATCGGACCAGGTGGGCTGCATGCGATTCCGGCACGATCGTTTGGCGTGCACGCGCCCGGAATCGGTCGTGCCGGAATCCGGTGCGAATCCGACACGTGTATGGGGGCCTTAAGACACATGTTGGTATTATTGCGTTCTATGGTCTGAATATGTAAAAAAGAAAAGTTTTCCTAGGTCCCAAACATCCTGGGAGCTTTTCATACTAGGACACTGGGATTGGTTCCATTCCCTCTAGTCACGGCAAAAGGCCACTGCCAATAGGGAGATGTTAGCTGTATTCGCACTAGCAATACCGGTTCTCTGAACACACTGACCAACCAGCTGGGTGAATTGAGGCATCGGTGCATTTACATTAACATTCTGCATTCCAGTAAATTAAGTAACACAGACTCATCTTTACTCATATTTACTCCCATAAATAAATAGCTTCTCATGGGCAAGTTACTCTTGCCAGGTTGTAAAATGTGTCCATAAGTTTGTCAGTGGGTTCAGAGAATGCTAGTGTCTAGACTCCAGGGTTCCTCGATAGAATGGGTATTGACCAGTGTATGTCCACCTTTAGTCCTAGGCTCAACTATGTGCTGGCAAGCCTCTGTTATGTTACTGTGGACGCAGATGGGCCGCGTCAACAATAACCTGACGGAGGCTGGGACCGATGGATCGGAAGCTCTGACGGGCTGTGGAGACAGCCCTGTCACAGCCCCATTGCTGTAAATGAGCGGCTCATGCATTCAACGCAGGGATTTAACAGATAGCGGAGCCTAGGGCTTATTTGCTAAGAAAATATAATAAAATAGATGCAATAAATGATGGAGGGCATGTGAATTACAGATGTTAAACAGAAGAATATGTTCAGCTATGTGTCTCATGGGTTATGGGCTCCTGCATAGTATCTTAATGTTCATCATCCTAATATATGATTTGAATGTAAAATAGGATAAAATAACTCACAAGTTTCTTTTCAAGACATTAGTGTATATGTGAAGTTTGATTTTAGTGGAGGGCTATAGAAACTGGTCTACAGGACTGTAAGCTCTGTTGGTCAGGGTCTTCTGTGTCATAGTTATGTAGGCCGATTTGTCATCTATTGATGGTGCAGCTCAGTTTAATATGTTGGCTTTTTATAAATAAAAAAGATAATGCTACAACATACTCTGGTGTTAAATCAGAGAGGCATTAGGCGTCCTGGCAGGTTTTATTATTCCTTTTCCTGGCCGTTACCAGGGGATACATGTCCATAATGTGCTGTCGAGGAGCACATGCCTGCGGGCTGCCAGTTGTTGTATAGAAGGTTGGCTGAGCCGCCTTGCAGATGGCAGGGGGAACCCTGGGTGAGGAGTGTGAATGATTATGGAACCTTTGTCAGAATGTCCCTCACATCCTCGTGACGACTCTGCAGCTGCTCCCACTTCAGTTCTGTGTTTACAAGAGATTTGGCCCTCTGAAAAAACAACACCCCTTTGTTCTTGGATGGAGAGGACCTGCGATTTACAAGATGAATGTGAAGGACAAGAGTTTACCAGCCGCAGCGTTCACTTGCTGCTGAAGAGGACGCGACGCCTTTGATGAACTCATGCAGCTGTAGAATCACAGTCCGCATGCTGCTATAGGAGCAGAATAAAATATCACAACCAATAAAAACTACAGAAGGTTCAGCTCTCTAGATACGATTAAGCCCACCATCGTGGCGTTATCACATACCCACCAAACTGCGTCCCGCTGGGCTTTTATCCCGTTATAATGCTCCAAGATCACCATGGTAACATTCGCTGTTATGACGGCACCACCTCTGACTCTGTGACGCAATTCACAGAGATAAACTACACTGACAATGTGTTACGTGAATCATGAACGACAACAGGTCCTGAGAAGTGGTTGGATAAATGGCGAGTACTCTACCAGCACTGGGGGTATGGGTTCTCCTGCCATACAAAAGGAGATTATATGTTCTTCCTGGGCCAGATGGGGTCTTCCAGGAGCTTCAGTTACCTTATTACATCCCATAAACTAGGATACTGGCGGAGTCTTCTCTACTCTGAACATGTGTGTAAAGGACCTCTGGGTGGGTGGAGGTCAACAACTTTTTTTTATCAGTAAAATTAGGATTTATACGTTCCAATGATCTTATAAAACCATACCAGAGGTCGGACAAATAAAATAAAACTAATAAGAGGATATAAAGATGTAACACAGAAGTCTTAAGAGTTTTTGTGTGTATGACCTTCATTGACCATCACTTTATACCAGACTATAAAACTTTCTAGCATGCATTCATAAAAATATTTAAGGCTGCATTCATAAAGGTCGGATAGCATAAAGAGATTGCAAGTCTGGAAAAATTTATGTATACAGATAGACTATATGGTATCACAGACCTCAAGCAGCGTCTGGAGAAGGAGCATGGGAGACCCACATTGAGGATTTGGCTCAGCCAAGCAAGGTAAAAAAGAGGGGAGCAAGGCCTAAGGCTCCCTCTTGTTTACCTTGCCTAAACTTAACCTGTATGGATGCACTTCAGTTCATAGTCTATCCACAGCCTAAAGCTCCCTATACGTTGCATTTGTCAGTTGATCGGGAAAACAATGCGCACCACATTTGCACAACTGATCCCATCCGATACTGTGCACAGGGACCATGGTCCCAATGCAAAGGGATGTCAATCGCACAGGGATTTACCAACATGTTGGTTCTCGGTTTGATCTGGGATCAATCAATCCCCTTCGAAGAAAGGGTGGCAGTGTTTGTTTACCTGAACAATAACTGCAAATCGGTTGTTTGGGAAATCGAAGGGTAATCGTCCCATGTATGGGGGCTTAAGCCTTGAAGATGTGGAGTCAGCAGGGAGCCATCTGGTAAGAGATAGGACTAGGAAATGCAAAGGTGAAAAATCTGCATAAAAATTGTGAGTTTTCTCTAAATGGCGCTCTAGACGTGGTCTGGCCCTAACTTGTTATATTGCTTGCATAGCATGATCTTTACCTGCTTGGGAACCACTTTGTGGCGATCACCTGTTTGTGTAGGTAAGGATTTCTGTACTGTCCTCACCTAATGTCTTGGTGATAGCATTATGGGGGCTTGGAGTCGAGACAAGTACTTCTTTGATGGATGATAAAAGCGATTCTCAACGCTAGAAAAAAATTCTAGAGAAAAAAAAGCTTTTGGAAATACATATATTTTATTTAAAGTGAATGTGGCACAAACCTGAACAATTCTTCCTCTGACCTGACACAAGGATTATTACAAGAATAACTATGACCTCACTTTTTAAGCACATATTCCTGGTAAGTAGCTCATAGTATTAAAGGTGGCGGCTCTACAGAACACCCAGATGTTTCAGGAGGCGTCAGTAACAATGACCCCTGGGTTTTTCTGAGGTCTCCTTAAAGCTTTCAGAATGAGAATTCGTGTGGATAGAGCTAGACGCATTAAACATTTATACCAGCATCTAACAAATATAGTCCAAGTGGCTATACACAAGTCGATCGTACTGAAATAGTTTCCCATACACCTTGTACGATCGACCAAAAGTGATCAGACATGTCGGTAAATTTTAGTCCATTGTACAAGTATCTGGTTTTCCTAGGAATTCAGATAAATTTTTATGCAATATATTGGGCATGCACACCATAGTACAATAGTAAAATCGATTGTGTTTGATTTCACCAACACACAGTGTGATCGATTTCAATTAATGTTACACAACACTATTGAATCGAAGATCGATTGTGCAAAAGTCAACCATGTATGGCTAGCTTTACACAACCATAATGAGAAGAATTACCACACACAGTAGTGATGTTGCAGGGTGTGGGTACTGTACATAGCTTTCTGAAAAGGAAGGAGGGGCGATACCCACATGTAATGCTGAGTCTCAAGGACTGAAATCCAAAAAGTTTATTTTGCTCTAAAAACTTTTCCTTCACACTGCTAACAATTACCGGATTTTACGGACTATAAGCCG
>CM070037.1:20981768-20992782 GCA_036250615.1 Ptychadena robeensis
CCCCCCCCCCATGGCCCCCCTCTTCCCCTGATCAGTGAGGAAGAGGACATGTATGCCGTGATAGTTCTGCTGCTAGTGACGGCATTCTAGTGGCGGAATCTGGTATTGCAGTGATCCAATTGATTTTAACACTTCAAAATTTATTTTTCTGCATTTCCTGCTCTAAAAACTGGGTGCGTGTTATGGTCAGGTGCGTCTTATAGTCCGAACAATATGGTACTTCCTATGTACTCTGAATGGCAAGAAGTCCAAGAGTTCGTCATCTTCAATAAAGCTGAAATATAGGTCAATCTTTAACAATTTGCTCATTAAATATTTGTTTAGGTCCAATACAGTGTACAGTAACATTGCAGGTGAATATAGTTACTTCAGCATCAGCTCTTACTTACTTGCAGACAGTTGTAGCCGCAAAAAAGTTTATCACTAACTATAATTTTGTCTTATTCCCTCTACACACAGCAGAATGTGCCTGCATGCTTATAGGCATCTGTATATATTTTTGTTCAAACAATAGAAAAATTTAAGAAGGCACGTCATCCTTTGTAAACAACCTGTCATAGAAGCCCTTGAAATGTAATTTGTTAATTTTAACAGATGTGATTTTGCAAGTTAAAATTGTGGCTTGTCAGTTTTTAAGCTTTTTTTGTTTGTTTTGCCAAGCATAAGCATGCGGTGACCGCAATACATGTACAGAGGAATGTCATTTGTAGTCATCTCATTTCCGGAATGACTAATCTGTACTGAACAGTCAGGATAAATGATGGCCGGTTGCAGGTGACCATGTTCACTACAGTACAAGTGAGGTTTTATTCCAGGAACAAGGTGTTCAGAAAAAGATTATAAACACAGGAAAAGTACACGGCTGCAGCACAAAGTTCCACTATGACAGCCGCCATAGATGACTTAATAACCCCCCCCCCCTAATTTCACTGCGGCCTTAAGGAGAAGGACATGCCTAGACAAAATAAGTCTGTTACCACCTGTGTGGGCTATAGGGGACCCCACCAATGCATCGGATAACTTTCTGGACTTTAGTTAACTTATTCAAGCATATTAAACGCAAAGAGAAACCAACACATTTTACTGGGTTTGGTTTTACCAAAAAAAAAATTTGAAAAACCCCCCCCCAAACACCAGCACACATACCGGGAATTAACAAATGACAATTTGTCGCCCAAATATGTTTTAGAGTAAAGCAGATTCCACAAGATGCCTACCATTTACTAACTGGCTCGCTGCACTTTGTTACTGGAACCAGTGTCCCTTACCTCATGGCAAGCAGAAGCAGTGCTGTTGCGCAACGCAGTAACTGACAAGTAATGTTCACATTAATATACATGGAGCCCATTTGCAGCACAACCATCACCTAACCAAGACCAAACTTGCTAAAAGTTAGATGACTGTATGAGACAACAAACTTTGCTATGCCCTTTGTTGGTCTTCCACACTAGTCCTGCTGCGTTGCTGTTGAAGCATGAAACCTTTTATACTTTCCACACTGGCCACCAGGCTGCGTGCATTTCTTCACTGCAGTGCAGACGAGTCCCAAACACATGTATAGTAGACGTTGATCGCTGGTCAAAAACCCCCACAGTGCTGCTAGTGTGAAATGACCCAAAAGCTGAACATGGTGCCACATAACCATAAGGTCTCCTACCACAATCCTTTGCCAGTTAACAAAAGACAACAATGGGATGACACAGCCATGGCAAGCAGAAAGAGGGGATTAAAATTGAGAAACCCAACCACCAATGTGGCCAATATCATCTTATATTCTTCTTATAAGATGCCCCACTTACTACCCACCAGAATTCCCAGCAGATCTGCCAAATAAAT
Organism: Ptychadena robeensis; assembly: GCA_036250615.1. NCBI lineage: Eukaryota > Metazoa > Chordata > Amphibia > Anura > Ptychadenidae > Ptychadena > Ptychadena robeensis. Next base: position 20,983,605 of record CM070037.1, read on the forward strand.
CACCTTATTATTCTGTCACAATCAAAATAAATGAAACATGACTTTACTGTACAGTTTATTTATGATGCTTAAGTATTCTCCACTCACCTGGTCCTTCTCATGAGGAAGGAGACTGACCAGAGGAAGCATGGAAGAAGAATATCTGGAAACCCTCTTCCCTTCCGATCCTCCATAGTTAATGCTATAATGAGGTCCATCTTTAAAAAGCCTCCCGCTGTTAACAGCCCTCTTGGCCGCAAGGCGCAGCCTCCTCTGAAAAATAGGATTTTCCACAATTCCAACCAAATCATTCTGGTTCCGCAAATATTTCTCAATACTCTTAAGAGACGACCCATTGGATTCCTGAAGGCCTTCTAGTGCCCTGCGCAGTAGCTTATTCCAGTCCACGGTACGCAGGTCCGTATTCGCAGCTCGTTGACCCTTGGCTGCTTTAGGTAGAGGTCCAGGCTTAACATTTGTAAGGCGTCCGGGGTTTTCGGGATCTTTGTAGGAAACCACACCTTTGTTGTTGACCTTGAGAACTGAGCCATCCTGTACACTGAGTTCAAGCTGCTCAAGAGCGAGCCTTTTATCAAGACCATGAGACACGCACACCGCGTGACATATGCGCTCTTCCGAAGGACGCTGTTTTTGTCTCTTTACTTTTTGTATGGCTTCCAAAATCCACTCCGTGTACAGAGGGTTAGCAAGTTTTACCATGGTTGAAATACTGTATCCGAAAGCCAGATGCAACCCATAGAGGTCATCCGTGCGCCACAATAAACATCCGAGGAACAACCAGCCGTCTCCTAGGTTGTGTTCGGCAACAGGTCACACACATCCATCTTCACAGGACAAATCCGCCATGAGCAGTCACATCAAAAGACACAGCTGGAATACAGTAAATCCATGTCATAAAACATAATCTAAGGGAAAAAAGGAAACAGACTTCACTGAAATGATCAAAGAGTCAGGCATGTTAATAAATGGCAGAGAGACACATCTAACGAAGAGAAAACAGTTTGCTTGACTCATGAAACTGTTGCTCCTCTATTACAATAATGTAATATGATCACATGAAGGACAGTTGGGTGATACATGGTGCAGATTATTTATAATAGATTTGTAAGCTTCCTGATCTCAACTATGGCATTGGGATCCATCCTACCCTGTTTTCCCGAAAATAAGGCATCCTTACATTTTTGCCTCATGCTGAAACATAAGGCATCCCCCTAAAAATAAGGCACCTCCGAAGATACGGTACTGTAACTCTGGACAGGGGGGATCAGAGGGGGCAATCAGAATGACACAGGAGGATCAGAAGGGGTTACTAAAATTGTAATTTCTCCTCTGAGTCTCCTGTGCCATTTTGATTCCCCCCTCTGATCCCCCTGTGTCATTTTAAGTGATCCCCCCCCACCCTGATACCCCAATGCCGTATTCTTCTTTATGGAAAAAAAAAAAGACATACCCCAAAAATAAGACATAGGGCATCCTTGGGAGCAAACATTTGTATAAGACACAGGCTTATTTTCGGGGAAACATGGTATTAGATTGTAAGCCTGATCGGACAGGTTCCGCACCTCCTCCTGTGTCTTAACCTGTACCTATGTGTTATCTTGTGTTGCATTTCAACTCAGATTTATATATCCCCAACATTACGCAACACTGTACATCAAATTAAAGTTATTAATCATAATAATTCTAGTATGGGTCATAAAAGGAACATTTATTACAACTGACCCACCTTGTCACTCATGGAAAAAGCTTCCTAATAGTTATGTGGTACTAATACATGGGGCCACGACATTGTTTTTATACAAGTAAAGCACAGAACTTCATGAGGGATACTTTAAGTCCTTCTCATCATGTATCATATTAGATACATGACGACAAGAACTGAACAGCAGCGAACCAAAAGAAACTACATATTGCTACTTGGGTATACAGGAGGATATTGATTGTTTCTTTGGATCCTCACAAATCATGGGACCCACCTTGGAATATGAGTATAGTAACTATAAACCTCTGTTATGTAGTGAAGTTTACTTTTCCATGGAGGCTCCACCTTCACCGAGGATCACTTCTGAGCCAGAATCAAATTTTCTGCTTATAAATGTAAACACTGCCCACTCACAACAACTACACGGTATGTTCTATTTAGAGGTTTCCCTACAAAGCACATTTGACAACAATTAACTTTACCGCCACTTTGCAGATGTATATGTGAAGTTCTATAAGCCACAGAGAGCAGACAGAAATCGGAATTTATTATGGTTCATTATAGTGATGGTTCCCATTTGGTGCTCTGACTTCATGCGCAGCATATGGCATTTCCCATTTCCAAACAGCGAATTGTTAACATTATAAGAGACCCATGAAGACAAAAGGCTGAAGGGTAGTATCAATAAATCCCCATCTAAAAATGTATGTCTGGCAAACCTTCAACCGTCAGACCTACTGACATTAATAAATATTTACCTCCTGAGCGTTCTGTCCACAGCACACTTTTATTTCTAGGCTCTCCCTTCACTACACAACCTGAAAAAAAGGAGGTCAATGGATGATGCCCAACAGGAGGACCCGGAAAAAAATGGCGGGTCCACTGATAATTTGCATCACTGCGGGGTCGCTGGGGATAGACGAGCATCCCAGATCTTAACTCGTGGTAGATTTGCTGAACCAGTGAACTCGGGGTACCACCCAGGATGGCAAAGGGCACCATACACCTTACCATGCAAATTCTACACACTTCTGTGCTACCAAAACCATGTAATATAAAGATCTTTCTAAACCTTCTAATCACTATGTATTCTATCAGGGAGGATCCGACACTACATAGCAGTGATATATACCTTCCAATTACTATATATTCTATCAGGGAGGACCCGGCACTACATAGCTGATATATATATCTTCCAATCACTATGTATTCTATCAGGGAGGACCCGGCACTACATAGCAGTGATATATACCTTCCAATCACTATGTATTCTATCAGGGAGGATCTGGCACTACAGTTTCAGCGTCCTTGACTCGGCCGTCAATCTGAGAGCCCAGTAACTAGCATTTTCAGAAGAAGATCACCCAAGGCAATTCCTGTATTTGTCAAATTAAAGTTTTATTTTAGCGTTCTTTTAAAGTTTAGTAAGCGAAATATAAGAACCTCAGGCTGTAACGGAGATCCGATGGTTGATCTTCTTAGTCACGGACTTCAAAGTGGCATACAGATTAGGACATTCACATGAGAGTTACGTCATATTGATGGCAAGACATCAGATGTATGTAGGTGGAGTACAGCAAGATGTGCATTATGTGGTTTCCTCTTTATTGAGTCATCTGACCACAAATAACAGCGTAAGCCTATTGTAAAGGTCAATACTTCTGTAATCTTCACTCTACAATTTCTTTAGTGTATTAGGATAATTGAATGTTTCGGAATGTAGTATGGGGCCAGTACAATGATCAGTGTGTAAACAGAAACATCACGCAGCAATTCTAGAACAGCTGCACTGGTGCCGACATATGCAGCGATTGGTTTTACTTGTGTGGATGACAACACAGTAATATAGATCTGATTGATAGTCAGAGGAAACATCTGATGGTTAAATAAAACAGTGAAATGATCAGTGACTCCAAGCACGGAGACCAAATTGGTGTTAAGCATTATATAGAGCAGTGGTTCCCAAAATAGGGGGAGTGAAGGTATTCCAGGGGGGCCCTGGCCCTCATTCTTAACCTGTGTTTGAATGGGGAGGGGGGGCTCGATAATTTTCCTAAATAGAAAAGGGTGGGGGGGGGGGCTTGCAAGGAAAGTTTGTGAACCACTGATATAGAGGCAATTATTGGAAGAGGGGTTATCAAGGTTAGTCTCCACATCACTCTCAGCATCAGTTACCTTTTAGGGTCCATTCACACTAGCAGCATTGGTAACCACAACATGCAGTGTTACTGCAATGCGCCACCCTATGCCTCTTATACTTGTGCATGGGAGATGCTCTGTGTAAATATCATGCATGCTTTAGGGCGCTATGCATAACTTAAATTTACTTTACTTTATTTAACTTAAAGTGTGAATGATACAATAGGTTTCCTATGTGGTAACGCACCCGAGGTGCTGTTGCACCCACAGTGCTGCTGCTGATTTAAGATCAATGGACGTGTCTGCAAGATTGGGAAAATCAGTGCCCGAACAGCTTTTCCATGCTAAATATTTTGAATCCCCTGTCTACCTATTGTATGTCCTACTGTTTTTTCCGTTCCCCAAGCTCTTAGAGTGCTCATACACTTATAAGATATGCGCTTCGAGCGCTGACATAATGCCCTGCGTGCTCGAGGCCATCGATCACATGGCTGGGATCAATCGATCCCACTCAAAGACAGGCCATTCGAAAAGGTAACGGACATGTTGGTAAATCCTGATCGAATCTCACTCATTTCGATATGGACCATGGCTCTGATCCAGAGAATTGGACGGGAATTGAGCGCCCAAAGCGCAGTGATGTCACCACATTGTGCTCGAACGGGTCATAGATCATGTGTCCATCTATATATGTATGGGCACCTAGAGAGTGTAAGCCCTAATTCAATGTACAGTAATGTGTAATATGCTGGCATTATATAAATAAAAGTTAATATTGTCAACCTAGCATAAGGCCTCCCTTTATCCTCAAATCCAGAACAAGAGGGTGAAAGTTCTGTAGCCCAGAGGTGTTCTATATAGGTTTAATAGAACTGCTGGGGAGATCACAGGACATCGCTGACACATACACATTTCTACAAGGTGTAACAATACCTATTCAGTAACATGCAGACCAAGAGAAGTTCGTTGAGATATACATTTCAGTGTTTATTGACATGGCGAGCTGAAACCGTGATCGCAGAACAATGACAGCATACCTTAATCTTCTAGATTTCCTCTTGTCTGTTTATTGAGTTGATGTACCAGTTTCCTGCAGAGAAAGTTAACTCCGTCTAAAAAAGAAGAATCACAGGGAGACATTACTTGTGACATTCCGGCTAATAAAAACATATCCAGCAATTTGGGCAATGATACCATGTTTAAGGGCTTTGCAGTTAACTAATAAATCTGATCTCAGAAGAGAAGCACAGGTGCTGTGTGTTTCTGTGCCTTAGCTGCTGCATTTCCCACCCTAGGCTTATACTCGAGTTATTCAGTTTTCCAGAGCTTTTTTCATAAAATAAGGTACCGAAGCCTTTACTTTAGTATATAAGGTCATGCTAACACCCTGCTATTGCCATAATGTTACAAAGAATGTACCATAAAAAGTCTGGGCTATAGACAGGACATATTATGTGTGGTACAGGTTACTATATAAACGATATATGATTTTGTTCCCCAATATGTGGGGAGAACAGACCATGATTATTTTTTCCTGGCCAATCAATACTGTATTGCATGGGGAAAGTTCCACAATTGTTCACCACCTTATACACAGTTGGCCATTATACAAGAGCTGGAAGTAACACTGACTAATAATGAACAAGCATTTCATTCAGTGGTGAGCAACTGAGTTTATATGTAAGGCCACAAGTGCGGCCCTCGGCATCACTAAAGGGCCGCACTTAACATCGATCCAGACCCTCCTCCTGTCGACATATCTCAGAAGGCGGTGGACCGGATCCCATCAGGCAGTCAAAACCTGTTGGGGCTGCACTCAACCCCCTCCTGCCCCTGGGTGCAGCTCTCATATGTAGACCTGGTTTCCCTGATCAACATTGCCAATTTTACTGACGAAGGACCTTGGATTTAATTGGTCTCCAATCCAAATACAATTATTTTAATTATTTGTTTTACATATGCAAAGTGCTGACTACTGGTAGTGGCAATATGGTGGGTGTTTTGGTAGCAAGTTCATTGACTCTTGTCCCCCAACAGTAAGTTCTTTTCTCCTTTACTAAAGGCAGCAGGCAACACAATACCTCTCTATACACATAGATGCAGAAAGTATTCTCTTTTAAATGAAATCTAACCCAGTGTTACAAGCATCTGGAAGTGATTTTTGTGGGTCTGTGATAAATAACTTTGTAACTTCAGGAATCTGTGCTTTTAGAACCATTATGTACTGACATTACCTCAAACTTAGCTACCAGAGCTGGGCGCATGTGCAAATATCCACTTCGCTGGCACTTCCTATCATCTGCTGTGTTAGCTTGTGTTGGATCTACATTCTGTCCAATTGTTTTTTATTAAGGATTGGAAAAACAATACATCACCTCCCAACCCCCAAAATTATACAAGTCCAACGTAATAGGCGTACAGTATACCCATGCAAACCTTCTGCTATGACTTCTATGACCAAATATTCAGTTCATGGCCAGGAATGACCTGCCGACCCCCATCCCCCACCTTCTCTAATTCCATATAAAGGGATCCTCCATGCATTCTTTGTTTTCAGTTCATATGCTTAAGGCCTCAGTTCACCTTCCCAAGGGCTTGTTTCCAGTATGCATAGCCTTTACCTGCTCGGCGGATGCTGTGTTTAGACATCTGCCGATGCAGAGGTTCAACGTTCCACCCTGCATCGGCACAACGGCTCAGCGCTGTGAGAACACAGCATCCGCCGAGCAGGTAAGTAAGGCCCCCCATACATGTTCGATTTTCCCGTTTGATCGATCTAAACCGATCGATCAAAAATTTATACCTGTCCACAAAAATTTTGATCGATCGAATGTACATCAAATGTTATTTTGTTGTGCCTGACCGATTTTGGTTTGATTTAAATAAGCATGCTATACATCCATTGGCAGACATGTTGGTGTGTTAACAATTGGTTTCTCTGGTGAATGCCCATTATAAATTATGGTCGAATCGGACATCGATTGTAGGGAAATTAAAACGTTTGGGCTTACAATCTAATAGGTTGGGGAACAGAGTATACAATAGGTGGGGGGGACTGGCATGGTGGTGATGTTATGAATGAGAAGGTGGTCAGACTTTCTTCTTTCATTTATATAGAGCCAGTGTCTACACCTATTGGGCTCCAGCCTGAGATGATTTAATGATCCTTCGAATATCTCTGGAGGCCTACTTAACCTTAATATTGCCCCCTGACCAACCAAAGTTTCTTTTAAATTCCCAATGACTTTATGGGGTGAGTCTAGATTCCAACAAACAAATTTTTTACACCGCTGAATTATGCTGGAGTGGATACAGGATGACCTGGGCATAGGGGAAGTGGGTATAACTGTAAAGGCATCACATTAAGGACATCTAGCAGCAGAGGGTGGTACTACATGGGGAAATGGTGATGTAAAGCACTTCAGTCCCAAAAGAACATATGGCCGACATTAGAAAATTGGAGAAATTGGAATTTTATTAAAGCAGTCATTTTCAACTTATGGGTCAGGACTCCTTTCACAGGGGTCGGCAAGTCCACTGAAAGAATAAAATCTGCTGCTGACAAGTGGTGTCGAAAGTTAGGAAGGAGAGTAACACCTTCTCCCTCCTAAAGCTGGCCATAGATGTCACGATTTTCCGTGCAATTTCGGTGAGATCGATCACCGGAATCGTTCAAAAGATCAGTCACAAATCAATGTATGCACAAAGTGATCAAACTTCTTGAGTCTTGACCCTAAATCGCACAAAAAATGTATCGTTTGGGAGTCGATCGCTTGGGAATCCTTAATGAAGACATTCTATAATTGCGGTCGATCGACCTATTGGCGTCCAACCCTCATAACATAGTTTGCAATTAGAACAGCTGCGAGCTGGAGATCGCATGATCCGTGACAATCGCGGGAAGGAATCGACCAGGAATCATCATATTGTGCAGTGTGCCATTGATTCTGGAAATGGAACCGATCGTTTAAAAGATCGATCGCTGGGAAATCTAAACGTCTATGCCCAGCTTAACATTTGCACAAGCAGGGGGGCCATTACACTTACCTGATCAAGCCAGAAATTATTCCAAATTCCAATATTTAGAATGCAGAAGTGACACTCCACACCAGCACTTCTGTTTTCCAAATACAGGAAGTGATGTCGCTTCTGGGGTCACAGATCTAAAAAGGTCCACTGTTCTAAAAGCTTCAAAAATTCTTATACAAGCTAAAGCAGAACTGTATTTTATTTCATAAGCCCAGGTATTCTTGCCCAATGGGTGCACTTTTAGTAAATTTCACCTCCCAGTACTATACTGACCTGACTCCAGGTCATAGCCAACAGTTGTAAACTTACCAATATAAACACCACAGTCCTGCTTTGTTTACATCCCCCGCATGTTGCAAGTCTTCTTTTGTGCTGGACAGTAAAGCCCCCATAGACATTCATAGGAGTCAACTACCCTCTACTTTCCCAGGAGATAACCCCCCTTCTATAGTGATATACATGGAAGGTATAGAGAGGAGGCTGCTTGTGGGGAATATAAAGAAATGTGGAAGCATTGTGAACAAACATGGGGGACATAGAGAAAATGTATTCAAAGTTTACTTTTTCTATAAAGATACTCAATAGGAAAATCTGGAATGACAGTTGGAGATTTCAGTTAGGCGGTATATATATATATTACACTGAAGGGATTTGTAGCTATGAACCTGTATACAATCATAATACAAATACAGTTTATTTCCGGGACAATAAAACAAATGTGAATTGTCAGCAGTTTTAACAAAACAAACATGAGACTGGAATTCATAATAAAAGTAAAGTACAACAAAGACATGAAAAGCCCAGAATGGAAAAGGTGCAGGGAGAGGGGGATACCCAGTGAAGGGGACAGGGTATGCCCAGGTCTGGCCATGACTTGCTTGCCTAAAGTAGTACACGGCCACAGAGGACTATGGGTAAATTAGGTGAGGGGCTCTGGGTTTGGCAGGCTCCTAGGTGACAAGCTTGGGGTTGTGGCGGATTCTCAGGTGTGGGAACTCTGTGTATGGTGGGCTCTCAGATGAGGAGCTCCAGGTTATGGTGGGCGCTCAGGCGAAGGCCTCCAGGGTACGGCAAGGTCTCAGGTGAGGGGGACACAGCACTGTGGACTCTCAGGAGAAGGGGACAGGGCATGGCAGAGTCTCAGGCTAGAGGGACTGAGTATGGCAGAGTCTCAGGTGACAGGGTATGGCAGCATCTCAGGTGAAGGGCTCCTGGTATGGTGGGCCCTCAGGTGAGGGGACAGGGTACGGCAGAATCTCAGGTGACAGGGTATGGCAGAGTCTCAGGTGAGGGGCTCCTGGTATGGTG
>CM070037.1:20997794-21038197 GCA_036250615.1 Ptychadena robeensis
TTCTATCAGGGAGGACCAAGCACTACATAGCAGTGATCTATACCTTCCAATCACTATGTACTCTATCACTGTTCTGTAGTGCCAGGTCCTCCCTAATAGAATACATAGTGATTGGAAAGGTTAGAAAGGTCCTACATGGTTTTGGTAGAAAAGTTGATTGTACAAAAATTGTATGGTAAGAATGTAAGGTGTATGGGGGCCTTAACTCTTCAGGGAGTCTGTAAACCCATCTGCCTGGCTATTTAGGTCACAAATGATCCATCTGTAAATCACTATTCCAGTCATGTGACTTATTCCACTTAAACTTCAATGACCTGTCCTGTGGGATGATCTAAGAATTCAGAATTGATGAATGCATTAGACATTTGCACTGTATTTTTCAGACTAAAAGACACTTTTTTCACCATTAAAATCTATGGGAAAATGTCCCTGCGTCTTATGGTTCTAAGGTTTAAAAATAATTTTCAGTCCCAATCATCATTGAAGCAATAGCTATGCATCCCAGGAGGCTAAAATTTGTTGCATTCCCTCCAGCCAAGCGGCAAAGAAGGAGATCTTAGCTGCAGTGGCATTACCCATTTTCTAAACACACTGACCAACTTATGGAAAGACACATTTTACAATTTGATTGCATGAGATGTGGAAATAGCTGCGCATTTCAGTGTCCGATTGTAAAATGTGTCTCTCCATAAGTTGGTCAGTGTGTTTAGAGCAGGGCTGTGGAGTGGGTCTATAAATTCCCGACTCCTCAGTTTCAGATTCTTCCGACTCCGAGACTCCGACTCCTCTGTATGTAATATGCTAATGTATTGTATCCATCCATTGAAGGAAAGGAAGGCATCATACATTAACCACAGAACTACTGGCTAGGAAACCAACACTGTACTGTAATGGCCAATTAAAGCAGAGAAAGGGAGTTAGGCAGAAGATGCTGCTGTTTTTTCCTTAAGCTAGGCACCACGCTGTGTTTGATCGGGGATCAATTGAACGGAAATCAATGTGCACCACATGGGCACATCGATTCCTGTTCAATAGGGACCTGTTATCCCCAGCTTGCAGTGTGTGATTTACAACACGCCACAAGCTGGGGAGAAGCAGCCTGTCTCATACAGCTGCCTCACTCACACAGCTTCCAAGTGAGGAGTGCTGGCTCAGGTCCCCTTCACACTGACAGTGGACGGCTGTGGAGGAGGCAGGAGCCGCAGCTGTTTTACTACTTTCCATGAAGACTCATGTCTCCATGCAAAGTATTGGAGATTGAATGGGGTCTTTTCAACAAGTTGGAACCCGTTCAATCAAGTTCCTTCGAGCCGGCTCTATTGATCCCGCCCAAGGGAAGGCACACACGGGTAGGTTTGTAAACAGATTATAGTACAATCACTGTGAGCGCACAAGTTAATTGATTGTACTCAAATCTTGTTACAGATCTACCCGTGTGTGCCAAGCTTTAGTGTTCTGATCTTCTGCTGAAGATAGGGCAGTGGAAGGCTCCAAGAAGAGGCAGGGCGGAGGGAAACATGATTCATGATTTCCCTTGAATCCCATAGTCATGTGTAAAGTTGAAGCTAACAGTCTAAGTATTTGTCGCCTCAGCTGAATGACAGCGGTTTTCCAAATGCTTAAGGTTAAGACTTGAACTATTGGCGATCCATTCCCTTCCCTTATACAAGCGTCTCTAGTCCGGCAAAACACATTTACTTCATTATCAGCGAGAGTTAAGGCCGCCATACACGCACCGAGCGGCGGCCGATTTGGCCACCGACCGATTGGTGTGTGCGCTTGCCGATCGGGGGAGCCCACATGGGGTGACAGATCGCTGTCACTCCACAGCTCAGCCGGCCAGAGAACGATGCTGTTAGTCTCAATGAAGACCGGCGTCTTGCTGTCAGCTCTGGAGAGCAGCGTGATGACCTCAGCACTCTGCACTCTAGAGCTCATCTGAGCTGGTCTGTTGGCCCCCACTCGGTACGTGTGTGGGGGCCTTTAGGCTAGGGTCACAGTGGGCCCTGTAATGTTATGCGCTGCATGCATTTATTCTTATAGCAGAGAAGTCATTATGTTCATTATGACTGTTAATTGCGACATTTGAAGTAATTTTTTTTTATTAAAAAAAAAATTTTTTATTCCCATTTAAATTTAGTAGGAGTCGGTCTATTTTTTGCCGACTCCGACTCCAGGGACCCAAAAATTTCTCCAACTCCTCCTCCACAGCCCCGGTTTAGGTGTACAGACCCATGTTCAAGTTTCAGCCCTGACACTGTTGGAACTAAGGCCCCCCTTCCTGGCACTGGCCTCCTGGCTAGAAGAATATAGAGTGAATACAGAATGGACCAGTCCAGCCTACTTTGCTGGAACTTTCTATGTATTCACTTGTTATATGAATGGCTGTGTCTCTTATTTTATTTTTTTTTGTTTGTGTTTTTTTTTCTTTTAATTTTCTCTCCAAAACTACTGTGTGTCTTATGGTCCAGTGCGTCTTATAGTGCAATAAATCTGGTAATAAAACCATACAATTGAGTTGCACAGGTGGTCTATGCATACACAAATTGGTGGCACTAATGCAGACAAGAGAAAATAACCCTGCAGAGTGAAGTCACCAGAAAAGTAGACAAAGCGACAGGCAGGTTTATCAGGTTTTGTTTTTATAGCTGAAAATGACAGTTAATGGATAGTGTGAGTTCATAATATACATTTCAGACACTTTAAAACCAGTTAATAATTTGCTCCAAAACAGGTTAGAGAAGTAACTTGATTTCCAATAAAGTCTTATTGTTAAACTTTACAACTTAAAAAGTTTGGAGCATCCAAACAAACAAGATAAGGTGTAAAGAAATCAAAGCAGTAGCTACCCCCAGAGCGCCCCATACGGCACGTAGGTCCAGCCTGCACGCCTCCTTCCTCTCTGACAACAGTCATGCAGTAAAGTTCTATCAATACATGACAGCTTCCAACCTATTCTTCTATGAAGTGTGTTCTGTCTCAGGGTTACTCTTGCTATGGCAACCACTGTTCTCTTGTTCTGATATAAACCTTCAAACTAAACATGGGTTGAAAGTAAAACTATTGTATTATGTTTCTTAACCCTTAACGCAAACAGTTGTTTTAAACCTATATGTTCCTAGTGTTGAAGTTTAGCTAGGCCAATACGAGCCACCTTTCAGCACTGTGGTCTCCTCTGCGGTGTCCGTGCAGTAAACGTCTTATAGACTTCTATGAAATCAGAAATGTATATAGAATCCCAAGAGTGCTGTAGTTACAGTAAATATACTGTATTTCACATAGTGAACGATAGGATGCACCCCTGTATACAGCATGCTATATACAGGGGTACGTCTCCTCTTCTATCCGCTATGACCACCCTCTGCTCTCCCTTCTCCCAAACCTGGGCATACACGGCTCCATTTCCCATTTGATCGACTTTAATGTTTGCGTTAAAACGAGCGTTTTGGAACACAAAATGTAATAGATTCACAACCGACTGATTTCTTTGTTTAGCCATGTACACATGCTCCATAGTACGATCGGATACAAATCAATTGAAATACAAAGAAAACCCTTCAGATATTTGAACAATTGACTGCAATTTAACCAACATGTCCACTTTTATTTTGACTTGGATAAATTTGGTCCATCAATTGAAGAGCTAAAAAATAATCAATTTTATAATGATCAATTTAAAAGGATCTTTTAAAAAAAAATTATTTGAACAAAAAAATCAAACCACCTTAACCTCCCTGGCGTTATGCCCGAACTCAGTATGGTCAGTTTGATCTTGGATCAAACTGTGCCCCTGCCGGGATCGGGCATAATCGCCAGGGCTCTGTGAACTGGCAGGCTCATGGATTGCTTCTGGCCCTGAGTCTTCAGTGACGCTGAAGGGGTGTGGCGCCATAAAACTCACGTTAATGAAGGTGGCGCTGCTTTTCCCAGCCCACATCGCCAGCGGTGTTGTGTAGAGAGGAGAGGGAGGGCGGGGAATCACAGCGGAGTACAGCTTACTCTGCCACAATAGCCCATACAGTGGCTTTTCGCTCCATTATAAAAGCACGTAATGCCAGGGAGGTTAAGTGTTGCTAGATGGCACCTAGGAGGAGGGAGAGCAGGGGGTGATTCAAGCAAGAGACCCTGGTGGCAGCAGACAGGCATTTTCATTATGATTGGGGAGGGGGGGGGGTGGTCTGTGCATCTAAAAGACCAACAAACCCAGTAAGCTTTTGCAGCACTTGCTGTAAGGGAATCAAAAGAGGAGACCCCAGCAATAGAACGAGGCTCCAAAAGTTGTTAATTATGGATCTGTGGAGGAGTTGGGTGGCTTATGGTAGGTTAGTGCAAGTGAGCGGGTACTTGTGCACTCATTCCTCAACTAAACCCTAATCTGTGTTCATTGGCACATTAAACTGAACACATGACAATTACTAAGTACTATAGGCTTTTTACCACTTACCTAGTCACTTACCTATGTATATAGATATCTTAAGGCCCCCACACACGTACAGAGTGGATGCCAAAAGAGCAGCTCAGATCAGCTCTGGAGTGCTCTCCAGAGCTGACAGAATCGGCCAGAGATTATTGGACATGTCCGTTCTCTGGCCGACTGAGCTGTGGGGCCATAGGGATTTGTCGCCCCATGTGGACACCCGCGATCAGCGGTCGATTTTGCCGACTGATGCCCGCATGTCCATCGGTCCCTGCTCGGTGCGTGTATTGCAGCCTTTATACCTATGTATAATCTGGAGCTACTTTTTAAAATAGCTGGTAAGGAAAAATCAAGAAGTATACAAAAGAAATCTAAAAAAGGCAAACTACTGGCTTGATATTATTTCCCTGCTAAACAAAAAAAAAGTCCTAACCCTGCCTATAATATAACAATATTACTATATAAGGCCCTACTCGCCCTTGTAATTCCTGCCTCTGTCATCACAGCTTATGTTCCCCTTTCACACAGTGTTCCCCTTAAATTCCTATATAGGCTTATGGTTGTGTGTTGCTACTAAGTCGCCTTTATTATCATCTAGGGAAAAAAAATAAACAGAAGTGGTGTGCAGACACCAACAGACGACCAGAACACAATATGTATATTAATTTCTTGCAGAGCAATTATATGTCTCTATATAAAAAGAACTTAATGACAGCCTGTTTACCAGCTTGTTCAATTCTCATGTAATTACATTTGCAAACAAAGATAGAGCAAAGCTACCATTACAAAAGCCCCACACTGAATAACATTAGAAAATAAATCATCTGAGCTTTGGAAATCAGCAGTGTGCTACAGACCCACAAATGAAAGAAGTTTCTTTAAAGCTTCATTGCTTGCATTTGCTATTTAAGTGTTAGACTCGAAATGTTCATGCTATTAAAGCAGTGCCGGTGCATGAAATTTAAAGTTACACATGAGGCTGAATACTACACACGCCGTGCACTTGTATCCTCTGTCATTTAGCTCCCAGCAGAGAGGTTGCACGCTGGCAGGTGATTTGTCTGATGTGTTGGTTAGTAAGTAGTTAAGCAAGTTAATGGCAAGAGATTAGTGCAACAAAGGCACTGCATTCACAACATTCTGGTAGGTTAGCAGCAGGAATCCTCTGAATGCCAAGGAATTATATATGAACCACAGACCCGGGGTATGCGACTAAGTGTATAAGCTGCCATTGTAAACCAATGATTCAATGCATGTAGGTATAGACATCACAGGGCCATACCCTCCTGGTGCACAACATGTGTCGTGGCGTGCCCTAGACCTCAAATCAGGTCTGCAAACACCACACTGGAACCAGTGTCTGTCAAAGAATCTAAATGCAGTAAAGGCTTAATTACAATATGAACGATAGAATGCTCATACCAAATATTATTGGATGAAAACATTTGTAAATAAGCAAACTAAGCTCAGATGTGAGCAAACTATGGCATGGGACATATCTGGCCTGTTTAGAATTTATATCTGGACCTTTGTCACCTTGGTGTCAAGATCCTCTGGCTTACCTCTGCTTGTTCCCTGCAATTAGTGGAGATAATGCCTATAGGATAATGGTTATGATCTCCTTCTATACCAGTGGGTCGGGAACCCATTAACCGGGGTCGCTGCGTTTACAGAGAACATAAGAGCTGCTGCTAACAAGTGGGGTGTGACGTTAGGAGGCAAAGTAATGTTTCCCACCCCGCTGGTGTATATGTGCGGAGTTGGAAAATATAAAGAAGACATTACAATTACCTGAATGTGCCAGGAGTGACATTGGGGAGAGTGACTTCCCCACTCCAGGGTTGCAGATATTTTCCAACCCCGCTGGTGTATATGTGCGGAGTTGGAAAATATAAAGGGGACATTACAATTACCTGAATGTGCCAGGCATGACATTGCGGAGAGTGACACTCTGCACTCCAGGGTTGCAAATCTAAAAATGTTGAGAACCACTGTTCTAAAGGCTATTCATTTGCTCATGACTGCAATAAAATGTTTAAATTGAGCATCTTAAGCAGATATTTTTTAAAATATAGATTTAGAATTTTTTATTTATTTATGATTATTTACATTTTTGAATTACCCTGGCAGTATGATAATTTTCACCCAGACTTTAAGAACTTGAGACCTACCTTACAGGCTCTTTGCCCGGCCAGTCTGTCAAATTAGAAAACCCATTGTGGCCCACGAGTCAAAAAAGTTTGCACACCCCTATTGCTATACAAATTGTTGCAGAAAACATTTCAGGTAGAAGTTAAACAAAAATGTTTGTGTAGAACTTTGCCCTCTGTATTTACTAGCTTGATGACCACTGACACACACAGTACTTACCCCCAACAAATGCATCTCCGGCTCCATTGGTGTCTACTATTTTACTCTGGTCGATTTCTAACACAGGGAATGCCACAACTTTATCCTCTGCAAAGAGAAAAATATATAGATGAAAAAACACACCACAACAAGTGAATAACTTTATGGGTTCAATTAAAACTTCAGCACTGTGTGAACATGTGTTACTGTCGAGCAATACAACCTGTATGATACAATAATGTATGATATACTGGACCATGTACTCTGAATGGAAACCCAATGTACGAGAGATGCAAAAAAAAACAAAAAAAAAAACACAAAGTCAATTTAAGAGAAAAGGCTGTGCTATGAATAGGACTATGAATCTGCAGTGCACAAATGTTAATAGGTTCTCAATTAATAAAAAAAAAATTGAATATACACACACACACACACACACACACTTTCACTTCTTCAGGATCGGAGACATTATAAAGGCTTGCATTTTTACTGACTTTAGTTAACCAATAAATAGTATCACTTTCTATATTCATCGATGGCCCCAAGATCGATTTTTTTAACTACTGTGACATGTGATTAGTGTCTTTGATCGTAAGGGCTTGTTTGCCGCGAATGGACGCGTTTCAATCGCTTTGCCGCATCCGATCGCTCCCTTTCATACTCATTTGTTAATTTCCATTTAAGCGATCTTGCGCAGATGGGCTTGATCATAATTTAGGGGACGATTTTGACCACCACCCTACGGTGTTTTTAATCACGGACCGCGTCCGATCTAAAAATTTGATCTGAAGTGGGATATGGCCTCCATGGACTGATAATATTTTGAGACATGTTCGGCCCCTGAACAATCTATTTTTTGTGCGATTTCTCGCCACTTGAATTGCTAACTTATGTATGTATCGATTGTGAACGATCGAACGCATCGCTCAAAAATCGCACAAAAAAACAAGACGTCTATGGCCAGCTTAAAAGTTTACAAACTTTCACATGAAATATAGTAAGTTATAAGACCTGCAGAAATATTAACTTTCCATTGTAAAAGGGGATAAGAAGTCATTTAAATTAAGCACAGAAGGAAAAGGCCTTAAATATCACACCAGTGACAGGTGTTGAACCCCTTTTTTATGGTTATGACATTCTATATGCTTTGAAGGTCACGTGTTCTGCTCTTGTAAGTGTAAAAAAAAAATGAATACATTCCATATATACAAAAACACACATATATTTTGAAGCCAGGCATTTAAAAATTAAAGAATTACATTTTTCTAAAAGTTATATTTCTAGTTAATCTTTAAAAGCATCATACCAACCAACGTGTGCCCTTTAATGCCTTGCAAATGAGGTGTTAAAAATCAGAAAAACAGAAAAACTGCAACCATTAACACCACCTTGCACAAAAAAAAAAAAAAAAAACACTTTAACAAATTAGCTGCTATGGGTGTGTGTTTATTAGTTTTCACACACTTTATGTGATAATTGTTCTTCATACTGAACCTACATACTGAAAGTTAATAAGAGTCTAAATTCTCCTATTTGATCCTTGCAAACCTCTCTTTTAAGTGCAATTGCCTAGATCTTTACATGATGCTGTGTGGTGGTCATTGGGTGGAACAAAGACGAGAACTTACAATAAATGGTGCCAGGCCAACAACAAAAAAGTGTAAAGTAATGTTTTGTGAATAATAAAAGTAAAGTCTAGTAGTAGGAACGCCTGAGTAGCTGTGTTCCCATGTTCCAGCCATAACACTTTGTCAGATGTATAGACGAGCACGCCACCCATATGTTGGATGTATACTAAACGTCGCAGTGGCCCCTTCACCGCTTCTTATTTTCCGTGGCAACCAGTCGGGAATTTTTGGAAGCAGCTGGCCTGTCAGAACATGCCGAATTTAAGGGCAAAGAGAGATGGGGGAGCTGAGAGGTGCCAGGACGGCCCCACTCGTTATGGGCACCGCTCTGTTCATTATCATGTCAATGGAGTCTGAAGAGACCAGACAAAGCAGGGTTATGAGAACCTCCCAGAGCATCCTGACTCAATCAAGCGACAATATTTCTTACAAGAGCATCTGTAACACAGACCTGATTATGTGGGGGCCTGCTTGGGGTTGCTCTGAAAGGATGCTGATATTTGAGCTGGTCAACAAGTTAAAAAAAAGCAGCAAGTGAGTAGCGCAGGGAAGCCACAAAGGTTCACAGAATGAGGATACGATTAGTCTCATCTTCATTCACAGAAGAGTCACTTCTTGCCAAGATTCACTTGCTCATCTTCAGGATGTGGATATACATTTCAAAAGTGCTTACAATGAAAGGGAAATCATGCAGGATGATAGGATTTCAGAGGATACAGATAAACTCACATCTATGTTTAGGATGAAATGCATGTAATGTGTGAAGGGTTCATTCATGCCCCACACTAAACAGGTAGGTGTATATGTAGAGATAGGAGTAACCTTACTCCTATCTCTACATATACTCCTACCTTTTTAAAAACTTTGTCCAATCCAAATCCAAAGTAACCCAAACCAATCCCTGGTGTTACCCCGTCATTTCAAAACTCAATGTAGATCCTGCCAGACCTGGGCTGTAAAAGAGTATGATGGATGAATGTCATGTGCAAGAGCTCACATACAAGCCATGTTTATGGTTTCCACAAGCGTGCCTCGTGTTAGCCAGGCAATTAGGAAAGAAGGAACATGATGATGATTAACTTCTCAACACGACAATTGCCATGCACATGACCTCTCCTCAATCTTTCTTGGCAAGCTGACCTGAAATGGTAACTTATTACTGAAGATATATGGGAGAATGAAGATATGTGTGAAAGAAAGTTAAGGTAGCCATACACTCTTTGATATTTTCTTTCAATCGTAAAAAAATTGTTAGTATTGAGTTGATTGAATGGAAAACGTTTCCCCACACATTTGGTACAATTGACCAAAAGTGATCAAACATTTACTGAGGAGTGATCAGACATGTTAGTAAATTGTAGATGATCTTACAAGTATCAGATGGGTTTTCTAGGTATTTCCATTGAATTATATGCAATTGTACTATGGAGCATGCACGCCGATCTAAGTAAAGGAAGAGTTTTGAGTCGATCACCCTATGTGGTGCTACAATCCAGTAATTGATGATAAGGTAGCCATAGACGGCCCAATTTTCACTCGATTTTACAGCCAATTGCCGCCGTGCGTGCTCCTGTCAATTACCTGGCCGAAAATCAGGTGGATCCACCTGGTGAGATCGACCAAGAATCTCCAGCCTGTCTGATAGCATGGTGATCAAAATGGGACAAGCTACAGTGTGATGTCTGAATGGGCCCAACGATCTCTCAAGAATCAAGGGAAGACACCAACACAGAATTGCTGGGGGAATCTGGCAGACAGGTACCTTTGTCCTGAATGAACTCGGGCCAAACGCCAAGGAGGTTAAGGAAGTCATCTCAAATACATATTTGTCCCAAACGTTCCCATTTCCAGAAGAGGTGTGGGACTCCGGGAGTCCCGGAGTCCCACACCTCTTCCAGTAATGGAATAGTTTGGGACAGATTTGGGTCTATGTCCAATTTCCTCTCTTTTTTGGGTATTTGTATATTGGGATGTTGGCGATTATGATTCATAGGGGTGCAGATGAACGGTTTGGGATTAAATTGTGCCCCAACACAACCAAAATAAAAAGCAGTAACATCACTGTCCATTTCTACAAGAACCCGATAGGCTGCCAGTGTGGTTCAGTGATGGCTCGGTTTTACTCAAGACTGATATGGAAACAAGTTCAGTTCTTGAAGCCTAATACACATCTAGATTAGACCGACTATATATTTACCGCTCCAATCTTCAGCTAGAAAATATTAGTTGCATATTAAATATATTAACCTTTTGTCCATACTAGAAAAACAAATGGTTTTATTGCATAGGACTGTAAATGCACAAGCCCGGAAACAGCTGGTAATTCACTTCACTATTTGTAATAAGTATGACATTGGAGAACCTGCAAGAATGTATGGGAAGGACAGAACGAGACAGATGAAATCTGATACTTGGCCTAACGCAACAAAAAGGCAAATCAAGGCCGCGTACATCATATAGAATCTATAGTGAAGATGTTGCTCACGTCAGCAGATTTCATTCCAGAGGTCCTCTTTTATTAAAGCTGATCAGCTGAAAGAACATCTCAGCAACAACTATATATATCCATGTAACGGTTGGTATTTTTGTTCATCCAGCCATGGGTATTACACAGCTCTGCCGGATGGCACAGCAAGGACCCTAGTGAAATAACATGGGTCACCTCTCTCCACAGTGATTGGGGAGGAAAAAAGAACTAAACCTATTCACTCTTCCTATCAGCATGTACGCGCAATCACTGTCATTAGCTCTTATCATTGCCCCTTTAACCTTTAATGTGCTGGAAATAACACTATTGACTAACACTAATAAGTCAAATTCCAAAGCTTTGCCTCTTCAAAATGGAGACTTTTGGAGAAATGCAGACCATCTTCTTAACTACGGATTAATGATACTTTGGCTTTCTTTTGGAATTTTAATGCAACCTTATTGTTCCAAGTTGTTTGCAGAGATAATCCAGATATGTAGCTTCCAGCGAGAACGGCCACTGAAGTCCTCTGAAATTTAGACCTTTAACTGTCTGCCATTACCGAGACTGGCAACAAGTTGGTTCTTCCCCATCATCGTCCATTCAGCCACCCAGTGGCATCACTAGGTTTGTTGCCACCAGGTGCCAGAAACGCATTGTCACCCCATAGCGGTTATATGGTTTGCGGTTAGTAATATGGGTGTCAAATTGTGAGCAACATTGTATATGTACCCGTAATCCCATCTCAACTAAAAGCCCACACACCAGCCACTGTAGCTCACAGAAAATGTAGTCTACATGGGTGCACTACACTGGTACAAAGGTAATTATCAGAAATACATTGAAGAATATGAAGAAAACATGTCATAGGTAATGATAAATGTGAATATCAACTGAATAAAACATAATTAAATTGGTGTAGTACCGTTTGTTGGTTTTACAAAGGATTAGCTACACGTATGAATTGAAAAAGTAGTAAAAATCGACTTGATAACTACATCAAAAACTACAGATTTACTTGGTCCATATTTCATTTTGAATCCATATGGTTATGATCAACACCTTAAAGTTCCTTTCTTTACGTTTACATACGATCCAGACCAGAAACCACAAAACAAATAAAAACACTGGAAAAGATTGAAAATATGTAAAAGGCCACAAAATAATTAAGAAGCTCGGTTTATAAACCTCTATTCTTACTACAGCGCCCTAAAATGTACACGCTAGATAAAAAAGTAAAAATAAAATGCATTTAATGTATGAATCTATTCCTACACATGTTCATGAATATAGCAGATTTGGAGGGGGATACACATGTATATGCTGCCTGGTGGCTACTAGAAATAACTCGACCTTTGTTTTCATTTTCTAAGCATGGCAAGTTGCTTTTAATAAATGGAAAAACACAAACTTGTTAAACTCGCCAATTCTTTATTTAAACCAGGTCTAGACAAAAGTTGTGACTGTTTTAAACATTACTGTACTGTACAAAACTACACAAAGGAAGTCCAGTAGACCTTTTTTTGGAAATTAAACTCTAAGTAAAATTTTCAAGTGTTCTTTCAGGTGCAGCAGGCACGGGGAAATAAGCAAACTTTTATCCTATGATGCATAAAAGGCATAAATCATTTTTTGTTACTGCAAAAATCCCTTACTTTTTTAAAAGGAAATAAAAAAAGATTTTATATAATACATACTGAAAATTTTGGGCCCTAAGAAACAAAGAATGCAGGAAGTTGGGATGTCCAACACAGCTTGCCTTCATTTAGGGAACCACATGTGCTATGGGGCAAGGTGTTGTTGTGTGAAAGGGACATGATACACCTCTGAAAGGAGGAGAGAACATGTATTTACTGAACTAGGAGAACATTTAACAGCGCCTGGCTTTACTCAATGCACTTGGCAAATGCTAACATTATTAAGCAATGATTCAGATGTTTTACTGACGGAACATTTGATCACATTTCATAGTTATGCCCATTAGCCACAGTATCTTTTCAATCTTCTAATCTGCCATTAAATTATACTCTTCCATTAGATCAGGCATGGGCAAACTAAGACCCGGGGGCCAAAACCAGCCCTTTAGTAGCTAGGCATACACAAGAAGATTTCTAAATAGATTTGAGTACAATTGAACGCCGTGTGCGGGCTTACGGAGCTCGATTGTGCTTTAATCTGCTAAGAAATCTACCCGTGTATACCTACCAATAGATCCCGCTTGAAAGTACTCGATTGAACGGGGTTTCAATGAAAACGGAGGAAGAAAGCTTCAGCCGCACGGTCTGTGATCAGGTCCTGGCAGTAGAAAAGGGACGGGACCTGTCATTGCTCTGTTCTGCGAGGGGAGGAGGGGCCATGCTGGGCTGCCTCTCTCCTCTATGCAGCAATCAGCCCGTGTTGTGAGAGGTTTTCTCACAACCCAGGTGCCCGCATTGAGTGGCAATTCATGTGCACTTTGCAGGTCAATCGAACGGGAATCAATGTGCACCAATCAATGACAGCGTGGTGACACACTGATTGTGGATCGATTGCATGGGAATCTACCCATGCATGCCTAAGCTTTAGTCTTTTAATTCAGCCCTTTGTCACCTTGGCATCCCTGGAATAAGTGGAGATAATGCCTAGAGGATGATTGTTTTGGTCTCCTAATGGCCGTAGTTTGCCTGCAATAGAATGCTTGTTTACCATCAAAAGCCTCTATTTATTAACATTGTCTTATATATATTTTCTCTTTCCCCCCCCCCATTTCCTGTCTGGGCTATAAGAATGAAGGACAGCTATGGCAGGCGACCCTTACAGCTTCTTGCTTAGGCCCTTCTGTCAAAATTAAAAACCCATTATGGCCCACGAGTCAAGAAGGGCCCACCCATGCTCTAGATGCAAAAACATTACTTTTATTGATATTTGTAGTATTCTGTTATATGATAAGGATCAGATAATAAAGCAGAGATACCAAAAGCAGACATTTCCATATGTTTGGGTGATCGCGGTAACAGGAGGAGTCCTGGGAAATAGACAGGGAAGTGTCCAGTAGACTGCACATGGAAGTGATGAATATTCTGCTCAGGATTAGGTAACGCAACAACCCAAATCACTCTCATGCAGCTTTCTTGGAAGATAGTACAACAGTATAAATGCTCCGCACATGGGACAAACATTTAAAACTTCTTAATTTTAGAAGAACAACCATGGCGATTATGGTGAGAAGGGATTAAAGGAATCGAGCAGTGCCTAGCGCAGTAAAGGCTTCTTACAACAGAAGGTATTTACATCCATCAATACATCACAAATGCCAAAATCCACACTTAGGTGGAGCCATGGATTTTTTCCTTAATTTTTAGGATCTGTGATGGATTGAGGCATGTTAAATCCTTCTGTTTTAAGAAGGCTTTACTGCGCAAGTAACTTGAGTTGAGGATATTTCAATTCCTTTCATCCCTTCTTGCCATAACCTTCATGTTGTTACTCTATGGCTTCCAAGCCCTACTCCATAGAGCCATTATTTCCAGGTCATATACCATATAAGGTTATATATACTAGAGGTTCTCAACCTTTTAAGATCCGCGACCCACGAAGTGATGTTGTGCAGTGTCACTTCCTGTATTTGGAGCACAGAAGTGCTTGTGGGGAGAGTCAATTCCACGTTCCAAATACTTCGGACACAGTCAGGTAAGCGTAATGTTCACCCTCCTATTTTCCCACCCCCTTGTGCAAATGATGTGCAGGGTGGTAAGAAGGGAACTCTGTGACTCCTGTGAAATGGTGTCCTGTCCGACCCACATGTTAAGAACCGCTGCTATATACCATAAGGTTATATTTGCACTGTACACCAGCGATTCTGGATGTGCATTTGGCTGATGGGCCGTAAAGGAATTATAAACTTCTTTATTTATACACAACACCACACAGACTTGGGAGCTACTACTACTCTGGAGTTACTCTTTTGTTGAAATAAATATTGGTACACAATGGGCTACAAAACCACCATCATTGTCCGAACCATTCAAATCATCATTACACCTGTACAAGTCTCCAATGTCACAAGTCCTGTTGAGTCCTGCATTTGCTTTTATTAGGCCGAGCATGGGCAGCTTTAGCCTGACATGATTTACAACAGAACTGTACATTTAATTATGAGCAGAGGAAATCCCAGACAGACGTTTTACTGCAGCAATTAAAATCCTAATTATCCAATCTGAAAGGGATCCTGGTTTCTTACAATTAATTACCAAAGAAGCAAGAAAGCAGTCTCAAATTAGGTGGAGCAAACATTCCCCACGGTGAGTTCACTTCAAGATCACTGCAGCTACGTGGTTCTATTTTTAATGCTCAAAGACATAAATAGAATCCATGCTGGAGAGGAAACACAGATTTCCAGATTCTTTCGCTTATCGCCAACTTCATTTCCAACGTTTCCTATTTATCTCAAGTTGGCTTTCAGAGAAGGTGAAGCATAATAACAAGTGTGGTGCTTCAATTCTCCTTTACACTCGCTGCACAAAAGTCTATGCTCTGGCCACATACGGGTCGATTTTTCATTTGAATCCCGATCAATCAGGGAATGAACATGTTAGTAAACCCCTGTTCTATTGGATGGGGACCATTCAATTCGCAGAACGATTGTTCGGGGATTCTTACATCACCACGTCCCTATCGATCGTATGGGTATCAACCCGTGTATGGCTAGCTTCACAATCAATACTTTGCAACTGTAGCTCTTTTACCCCCTGGGCATTACGTTTCCCAGGCAATCGCGGCAGAGTACACTGTACTCTACCATGATTGCCGGCTCTCTCCCTAGCCCTCTACACACCGGCGTTCTATGGTGCCAACCCCCCTGCTCCCT
The DNA here is from genome assembly GCA_036250615.1 of Ptychadena robeensis. Taxonomy (NCBI): domain Eukaryota; kingdom Metazoa; phylum Chordata; class Amphibia; order Anura; family Ptychadenidae; genus Ptychadena; species Ptychadena robeensis. Next base: position 21,013,502 of record CM070037.1, read on the forward strand.
TCAGCGCCACCGATGGAGCCGAATACACAGGGCCGGAAAGGCTCTGTGTGTCTGCAGCTCTGTAGAAGTGCTGCAGGTACACGGAGAGCCGGCGCTTGTGCCCGATTCCGACATGGGCGCAGTTTGATTCACTGCGCCCGTACTGGCTTTGGGCATAGCGCCAAGGAGGTTAATGTATTGGGTAAAGCAACTTCAGTATCTGCTCAGTATAGCTTTATCTTTTGACAACAAGACTGATTGTAGGTGGTGGTGGACAGAACAACATTATTAAGTAGAACAAAACATCCAATACACCGTGGTCAATAGAGATTCTGGAGTTGTAGGGACTCCGTAGAATCAACTAGTGGATTGGTCAATGCTAACGTTTGGCAGGGACTATTGACTCATTTGTTGGCAGGGACTATTGACTCATTTGTTAAGTCTGTCCATAATTATGGTAGAATACTTTGAAGGAAACAAGTAAATTGAAAATTATTTAGTTAGAATGGCAGAATATATATATTAGTTAGAATGGCAGAAAGGGAACCTGTTTTTAGAAAGTACAAGTCCAAAGACAGCAAAGATCTTTGTTTACACTTATACACACATTTCTTGTCTGGGAAAAATTGGTTCCATATGTGTATCCCACTCAATAGAAAAAAAATGACATGTCGGTAAATCCCTGTTCAATACCCATTACTTTGGGTATCGTTGGGGATCAGGGGGTGGTAAATTAAACAAATCAAAATGGATTAAAAAAAAAGTGAGGTCAGAGAAGTACTAAACTACAAGGATCTACTTCTCAGCATGTTCCTAAGTGCTTAAACAATAAGAAACTGCCAAGCCATAAACAGTTCAAAAAAACGTGCAACACCACACGCACCTAAAGCCCACCCATACACCTTTACATAACTTCATACAATTTCCTTTAGATCTACCAACAACTATGTAGTGCCGGGTCCTCCCTGATATAATACATATAATACAGTGATTGGAAGGTTTAGAATGGTCCTCATATTACATGGTTTTGGTAGAAGAAAAGTGGATTGTACAGAAATTGTATGGAAATATTGTAAGGTGTATGGGACGCTTTACTCACAAAGAAATATTTATTGCAGTGTTCATGTAGAAAGGCCAGCGCAAGAAGAATCAGATACTGGGAAGGAACGAAGAGAAGAAGTTTAATCACCTACCTGTTGCCAGGATGGTATCCTCATGTCCTTGTGTAAATACAATGACCCTTGGCCGTTTGGTGTTCACCTTTGGAAGGGCCTGAGCCTTTTTGGCTATCTCCTTGATATCTTCAGTCTAGGAAAGAATATATTGGAACGTTAATTGCTGGTAATTGTAGTTGGTTACACACATTATTTTTTTACTTGAGGGAGAGAACTGATGTTTAACTGAGCAGAAAGCTCCACATTTTAGGGTTAATTTACACGTCTTTCCCCCCCCCGTGTTTTAGCGCACACCGGCCACAGGGAATATGCACAATAAAGCATCAGAGCCGTCTTGAAAGACTGGATTTATTCCATGAACTCTAAAGTCTGAAATTTGTCCAATGTTTTTGAGTGATCAAGCTATATTATCCAACTTCCTGGGACTGCCAAGTCTAACATATCATTTGTTTAAAAGGAGACTGCTGCAAATTGTTAGTGGGGAACGCGTTATTGTTACAGCTATTGGCTCTATGTAACAATGTCATTCTTCAATGAATTTGAAGAAATTCAAACATTATTATAGGAGAGATTTAGGATGGAAAAGAATCTACATCTAAACAATTATGATGGAACCAAATACAAATTTAGACAGCATTAAGAACATATGCTGCCACTGAATTGAGACAATTTTTAAATCTTATTGTGCCTAACAGCAGGGCTACAAATAAGTGAGGTGACAAGACATATTAGATGTAGATCTTCATCTTATTTGAGAACACTTATTTGGTACAATATTAAGTTGAGGAATATTTTCTAAAATCTTTCTTTCCCCAGATAATTGCGGTGAGTAGTGATGAGCCGCATAGGCAATAATCACATAGGCAATAATCACATTCACAATATTCTAATATTCGCGTGTATGGCTACGCATTGCGATTATCATCAAAATTATTAATGCGATTGCAATGTATGGCCATAAAGTTTGCTGTGGCATAATATCTCAAATATTTGAGATTGCAAACATCCGCCAACATATTCTTGACATTTGCGAATTTACAAATATGTGACAAATATATTCGCAATTTGAATATTTGAGCTCAACACTAGTGAGGAGGGCAGTGAATACTCCTGCCAGTCTCATCAATGGCATCTATGTTCTGTATACTAAGCATGGACATCAGTAAACTTGAGTTTAAGGACGCTATATACACTCTATACAGCGCTGCTTAATTTTTTTGGTGCTATATAAATACAAGATAATGATAATAATAATCCATTCAAATTTCTTTTAAGAAGTTGGTAACCCTGGACTGGAATTCAGTACTTTTCACTGCATATTTAAAAAAAATAGTATCCCAATACAGTTGTAGTGTTTTGTGCACCAATAATATTTTTATTAAATTGCTTTGAACCACTAACACCATTGTTATACTGCAGTGAGGGCGAACCTATGGCACAGGTGCCAGAGGTGCCACTCGGAGCCCTTTCTGACCTGTCAGCCAGCACAGAGGAAAGAACGGCAGCCTATTGGTTCTCAATGCCGTCAGTTCTTCTCCCCTCTCTTCTTATTGCACACAGTGCCCCATACCCTCTCCTATGTTATAAGAAAGAAGAGTGTGTGTTTACATGATTTGTTTGTGTATATGAGTTGTGTGTGTGTAATTCAGGTTAAATTGCCATGCCGGCACTTTGAGATAAATAAGTGGGGTTTGGGTTTCAGTTTGGACACTCTGTCTCTAAAAGGTTTCCCATCACTGTTATATTGTGTAGTTCCTGACTTTTTACATTAACTCTGGTTTCAGGATCTGTTGTGATGTATGAGAAAAGTAGTACAATTGAATAGAACACCTGAGGTCTAAAACGGGAGGGAAAGCTGGGCAGCACAATGCTTGAAGATCTAAAAGAATTTGCAGCTCTGCTGAAAGACGAAGAAACGAGGAGCTAATGAGAAGTAGGTGTCTGCGCACCCAATAAAGGAGGTTGTAACAGCCTGTTGGACCTAAGGAATGTGTCCCATCCATTCCATGTCAGTACATGAATCAAAATATTTATCCTTCTTATCAGCATGGGTCCTATCACTGCCAGCTGAAACCAAGTCTTATCAGTAGATGACAAAGTATAGGGATGACATGAGGCATTCTCTCAACGGAACAGAATGAAATGCAGACATGAGCATCTGAGGAACAATTCTTTACATGGGAATGGTATTTCCAAAACGAAGCCTATCTTCATCCCTAGTACCAAGTTCTTGCATAAAGTCTATAGTGCAACTCCATCGATTCCCAAGAATCGCTTTAGGTGTGTTTGTGTATTGAGATTGATAGGTAGGTAGCCCATACACTGGTTGTTTTTTGTTTGCCCACCTGGGGCGATCGGTCGTGCTTCAAAGAAATGTCGATCGAACAGGGATCCAACATGTCAGTAAATTCCTGTTCAATCGCCATCACTTTGGATGGAGAACCTGGCATTAGCCAAGAATGGATTGCCCATGGTGGTGCGCATCAATATGACAGAATTGACTCGTGTATGGCTGACTTTATATGCTCCCCAGCCTTCAAGTCAACATTCTCCCATCCAGACTTAAATGGTGCATTTAAATTCATATTGGGGGGGTGGGAAAACAAACTGACTATCATGTAAAATCCATTATATATAAAATCCAATTGCTTGTGTCAAAATGGATTGTTGAACTCTGCTAAATTAATCATCCTTGGCCCTTCCTTCATATGGACTCCAGATTGTACAGCAGCAAGTGTTCACAAACTATTTGCTGAGCCGAGGTGTTCAAGTGCCATTCTGCTCCATTTTCTAAAAATGTTTAAAAGAGATCTGCCGACAGTCAGTTTAAACACGCTGCTAACAGACTTTAGCACTACTTGAAGCTTGTTGAAAGCCAGCTCGTGGCTTGTTTAATTCAACAGTCAGCACTCCCATTAAAACCTGTTTAATAATCCCAAATAGCCGATAACTGATGGCATTCAATGGTCGGATGTGATCCTATACGATCGTATTACCGCACATTGACTGCACTACGCAGTAACACTACTGTAAAAAGTCACAACGCTGCATGCACAATTTTCGCTCTTTAAATGAATGGACTTGCCTTGATGTGAATACAGGATTTAACCAACATGCATTTTAACACAAACCCTGTCTCTGAAAAGGAACTGCTTGGAAATAATAAAATGGGAAAGCAGTGTATACACACAGTTCTAATACAAACTCATAAACAAGATGATCCCCTAAAGCAGTGTTATAAGTAGACCAAGTTCCTCAATGTGAGACCAGTAAATTTACAAGGGAAATCGTTATCATAGGTAAGTGTTGCGGAGAGGCTGATTTTTTTTTTTACATGTGCCCTTCTGTTGGCTCATAACCTGCTGAATAAACATTTACAAAGCGATCAGCGCTATACGGTACATTTGTTAAAGCTAAATTCATTTAATTTCGAGCGGCAGTAAAGCTAGGTGACTGCACGTGCGCTCTCACATCAGAGCTTATGTGTTTTACATAACTGTAATAAGGCTAAGATGCTTGCGGTGTACAATAATAGAAAGGCAACAGCAGGTTCATTCCATAGCAAAGGATCTTCATCATACGTGGGTGTCACCGTGCCAAGCAGATTGGAGAACAGAGTGTCAAGAAGGTGGAAGAGCATTACCACCGAAGCGCCCAAGATTTACCATGGAAACACGAGGCAAGAATCAATCAATGCAACCTTTCCATTTGTACATAAGGTTTAGTGATGCAGAAGAATAGAAAATGTGCTTTCCACATACCTCAAATCCTTGTTCCCTGGCAAAGGCAGCAGCTTCCTGAAATTTAGAAGACAGAAGGAGTTAGGAGAATGAATCGCAGAGTTTAATATTCTTATCCTACACCTTATTTTCACTTGTGTATCTGAACCAGCAAAACATTCATGCAGGGTCATTTCACACTGGTGGTAATTCTACTACGTCTAGTTACCGCTTCTTACAAAACCCCATGTAACCACATTGCACTGCATTTCCGCCTGTATGGGGGGACATTTGCGCAGCGTCCACAAAAATGTAAGAAGCTGCAAAGTTTACTATGACAAACACGGGGCCAGTGTGAATGGTACACAGTTTTTCTATAGAGCAAGGGGACCCCCTCGGGGGTCGAACAACCACAGGGGTCACTTAAAACATCAGAGCTGCTGGTAACGAGCACCAGTGGGAAGTTAGGAGAATGAGTAATGCCCCCTTCCCTGCTAACTTAGAGGGATGGGGCATTACTCATTAGATCATCATTTGCACAAGCAGGGTGGAAAAATAGGAGGGAGGGAACATTACACTAAGCTGATCATGCCGAAATGATGTTGCGGATTTAGAACGTGGAATTGACACTCCACACTAGCACATGTGCGTTCCATATACAGTAAGTGACATTTTCTTACGGCACTTTAAGTGTTGCAGATCTAAATGGTTGAGAAGTGGAGAGGATAGCGTACAAAAAACTGCAAAAAATACCAATAACTTACCTTTAAGAAGGTCCCATGCTGCCCCTTCTCCCTCCCTAGTTCTTATGATGCCATTGCACCCCCGGAAGAGCCTGATAATTATGTCTTTAATCTCAATCTCTGAGCAGAATGACAGCTGGGTAAATCCCTAATCTCAGCTCTGCATTGAAATATACACAAACTAATTTTCCCAAAGAAAACCATTATAAACTCCCCCAGTGGCCACTTACGAGTTGCACCCCGAGTTAACCCCCAGAAGCCTGGCAGATTAAGATGGAATCTCTCAAATGATTCCAGGAAACAGCAGGTAATATTTTTTTTTTTAATTGTGGAGCGCTACACCACCATCACACCAGCTCAGAGGTAAGTTAACGTTACTTCTATATTTTTTAGATTTTGAGTATACATCTGCTTTAAGTAACCCACAGGAGCCAAAAAGCACATAAAAATTTCCAGCTGGTAACTGTAGCCAACCGTTGAACAGAATGCCAGTCTTGAAAATAAATGTTTTTTTTCTGCTAGATTGTGCAAACCAAGTCCTAATATAAATTTTCACTACACCCTGACACACAAATAGTTAAATCCCATTAAGATACCTGTACACAATGACAAGAGAACATGGAAAGTGCCACTTTGTCAGATGGGCTCAATTCTCTCAGATTTGTGATTGAAGTTAAATAGAAAGAGGTAATTGAAATGCCTTTATTCCGCAGCTCCTATGGGATAACAGATATTTCCCTCATTACCCAGCTCCAGAATCATTACAATTACTGCCCGATGAAAATTAGCACTTACTGCGCCTTCCAAGGAAAATTAAGTACCTCAGACACACTCGCTGGGTTCTGAACTTGTGAACTTACGGCAGCTGCATTTTTATCCACAGACTGAGAAGTGCCAGACTATGTTACTCCTCGGCTGCAATTTGTAAGAGCAACTTTCTGACAAGTGAACGGCGAAGTGGTAGTATGCCTCAGAGACCTGCTACATGACAGGGGAGGGGAAATGAATTGTAAAAGCCAAACATATACTTCATTGAAGGTGTGTTCCAATCATTGCTATAATGAAGGTCTACATGAAAAAAGGATTGACAAACAAACCGCTACTTCACACAAAAGCAGGCGCACTGAGCGACCACGTTTATCCTGTACAGAGGAACCATTTTGACTTCTAATATAAACAAGTATAAAATGTTTTGGCTCTCTGTGTCTGGGGTGGGGTTCAGAGGGTACAACACTAAGGGTAAGGCTTCACTTGGGTGGATTGAGAGGAGTGGCCAAACCGCTCCAATGCGCCTAGCTCCACTGCAACGGATTGCCCACAGCAGAGTGTGGCCTTGGGGGGGGGGCTGCATGGAATACACGGTCTCACTGGCTCAAATGTGTGTCCCCGACAGTCATCAATTCATTTCAAAGGACATGACTGACGAAAACCACGGCTGATCCGGACTGAAAAAAACACATGCTTTGACTTTCTCTCAGTCCGCAGTGGGGCCATAGCCTTAAAGTGGACATACACGGGTCGATCGTAGTTCAACCAATAAACCCATGAGCGCAGCTTGTGGTGTCCCCACACTGCGTTTAAGCTTCATCGATTGACCAAAGAATTGATGCACAGCACTGCTGTGCAATCGATCCCGTTCAATACTTTGTATGGTAACCCTCCATCCCCATCCAAAGTAATGGCAATCAAACAGGGATTTACCAAAATGTTGGTTCCCTGTTCCATCAAGCTTTTCAATTGATCCTGCTTTAAGAAAGGCTGAATTGCCATCGATCATCGCGAATGTGTGCAACAACCGATTGTATTCGAATCGAAATATCAACCGGTGTATGGCCAGCCTTAGTGTTTGAACCTTGTTTGAGGTAAACAAAAATGTATTCAAAAGTGAGCAACACTTTCCAAGGTTAAGTTAAGGACCCCCACCCAGGCCCCATGATGGTTTGCTTATTTCACTGTACCCATTTATCTGTTCTTTGTATTATACACATGCTGTATACTGCACTGGCTCCCGAGAAAGCCCTTTGTAAGGTCGCGTTGAAACGAAACTGGGGGGCACTGAGGTATTCCAGGGTGTTTGCAGCTACTGGGCTGATGGACGGCCAAGCATGAAGCCAACCATTAAGCAACTAGCTGCAGACAGTAATTAGAGTGCATGTGATGTGTGGGCATAGTGTATGTCTCCATGTGAATGATGAATGTTTCTGTATAATTGGTGTGTGTATACATACACTGCATCATATCTCTGCATGATTGGTGTGAAAGCCAAATAAAGTTGTAAAGTTTGAGGGTCATTTCACACTAGTACCCACTACTGAAACGCAAACACAAAATGGCCCTCAATCTGAAACTAGTTTGAAAGGGGGGGGGGGGGTCTTATGCAGGGAGAGTTTGGAAACCACTGAACTACAATATCATGTTCAGAACATCTGTTTTCATATCCATGTTGTGTGACATTTTATGATCCCATTTTTGTGCCATTTTTTTTTGTTACATATGATTTTTAATGCATGGATCCATTGTGACTATTTTTCATTTATATTTTCTGGCTCATTAGGGGGATATTACTGGCTTTTATTGCCCACTAAAGAACCCTGTTGTAGTTTTGCAGTTTTCTTGCACACGGCACTGATGGTGATAACTGAAGGGTTCCTTTTGCCCTTTTGGGTTCTTTTTTTGTCCTTATTATATAAACATTATAGGCATTAGAAACACCGTGTACCCCGCACCAAATGAGGTTTGTGGTTCTCCAAACATTCTAGTCTGTGGATGTATCATCAAGTAAAAGCATGTGAATCGGGTTGGATGAAGATGAAGTGCTGATGTTATAGGATGGAAGACCATAGTCTATAAAACATCATCACATCTAAAAAAGCACTCGATGCATGACACAATTAACTGCAGCTTGTTATTTGACAAGAGAGAACGCTTTGGCTCACATCATCACATGTACGCACTGATTCTGTAACACAAAGGCAGACTAGGTGATTATATGGAAGTAGAAAGCCTCCTCTGCTTTTATGGCTTGTGACTGACAGTCTATAATGTTCCCATCAAGAACAGCAGGAACTCATTCACCCATACAAGTCACTATTGTTGCATGTGCTACATACAAAATTATTAGCTGCCCAGTCTAAGGGGGAAAAAGGGAATATCAACTTCATACAGCAGCGAGCTTCCATACTTGGAAACCTGATCCATCAATGAGCTTTGTAAATCAGAATCATTTGGATGAATTTGTATTTAAAGGTGTCTACTAATGCAACCAGACACCTCAATTTTACTGCCTCCGGGTAATGCGTAATCTGTAAAGTAATACTGGATTGTTAAGTGTGCCAATTTCATGTTGAAATAGATTACATTTAATACAGATTCTACTTCCATATTTAAAACCAGGGCTGTGGAGTCGGAGTCATTTTTGGGTACCTGGAGTTGGCAAAAAATGGACCGACTCCGACTACTACTAAATTTAAATGGGAATTAATTTTTTTTTTCAATTAAAAAAAATTTACTTCAAATGTCGCAATTAACAAACAGTCATAATTAACAACTTCTCTGCTATGAGAATAAATGCATGCCGTGTAGAACATTACCGCGCCCACTGTAACCCTAGCCTAAAGGTCTCCACACATGTACCGAGTGGGAGCCGACAGACCAGCTCAGATGACCTCTAGACTGCAGCTTGATGACATCATCACGCTGGACGCCGGTCTTCATTGAGACTAACAGCATCGGCCAGAGATTATGGGACATGTCCGTTCTCTGGCCGGCCGAGCCGTGGGGCATCAGCGATCTGTCACCCCATGTGGGCTCCCCCGATCGGCATACACACACGCCCATCGGTCGGCGGCAAAATCGTCAGCCGCTCGGTGTGTGTATGGCAGCCTTAACTCTCGCTGATAATGAAGTCAATGTTTGTTGTCAGACTAGAGACGCTTGTATAAGTGAAGGGAATGGATCCCCAATAGTTCAAGACTGAAGCTGTAAAGCATTTGGAAAACCACTGTAATTCAGCTGAGGCGACAAATACTTAGATTGTTAGCTTCAACTTTACACATGACTATGGGGTTCAAGGGAAATCATGAATCATGTTTGAAGTGCCCCTTCGCCCCGCCTTTTCTTGGAGCCTTCCACTGCCCTATCTTCAGCAGAAGATCAGAAAACTAAAGCTTGGCACACACGGGTAGATCTGCAAAAAGATTTGAGTACAATCAATTAACTTGCACACTCACGGTGATTGTTTGTACTCTAATCTGTTTACAAACCTACCTGTGTGTGCCTTCCTATGGGCGGGATCAATAGAGCCGGCTCAAAGGAATTTGATTGAACGGGTCAATCTCCAATACTTTGCATGGAGACATGAGTCTTCATGGAAAGCATTGAAACAGCTGCGCTCCTGCCTCCTCCACAGCCGTCGGCTGTCAGTATGTAGGGGCGAAACCAGCACTCCTCACTCGGAAGCTGTGTGAGTGAGGCAGCTGTATGAGACAGGCAGCTTCTCCCAAGCTTGTGGCGTGTTGTAAATCACATACTGCGAACTGGGGGTCCCCATTGAACAGGAATCGATGTGCCCATGTGGTGCACATTGATTTCCGTTCAATTGATCCCCGATCAATGACAGCATGGTGCCTTGCTTAAGGAAAAAGCAGCAGCATCTTCTGCCTAACTGCCTTTCTCTGCTTTAATTGGCCATTGCAGTCCAGTGTTGGTTTCCTAGCCAGTAGTTCTGTGGTTAATGTATGGTGCCTTCCTTTTCTTCAATGGATGGATAGAATAAATTAGCATATTAAATGCAGAGGAGTCGGAGTCGAGGAGTCGGAGTTGGGAAATTTTTTGACCGACTCCACAGCCCTGTTTAAATCCTGCGGTCTCAGAAAAACCACAAAGGTTAAGAGCGAAAACACACTTCTCATGTTATTCAGATTTTATATTACTCTTTATATGAAGTAAAATCAGACCTGCATAGGTTTTATATATAAGTTGTCATTTCCTGCTTCAACTTAAACCTCAAAAGGTAATTTTGCATTTGTGGCGATTAACTTAACCTCCTAAACTCATACAGATACATTTCAGCAATAGAGCTTCCATACATCTGGCGACCATCACAACGGACTCACCCCTCATGTTAGATTGAAAGTTTACCATTTATTCTGGAGAAAACCAAAGGAGTGGTGAAATAACCTACAGTTGGACACAGACAAGAGACCCCATTCCAACCCTCACCATATATGACTTTATATATAACCTGTAGGAGGACCTACAGCATGAGGATATCCCTCCACTATAAACCCTTATCAATATAAATGGCAGGAAACCCTATTCCAACCCCCATCATATATTACTTTATATATAACCTGTAGGAGGACATACAGCATGGGAACATCCCTCCACTATAAGCAATAAAACATATAAAATGGGAGGAAACCCCACTCCAACCCTCACCATATATTACTTTATATATAACCCGTGGGAGGACCTACAGCATAAGGATATCCCTCCACTATAAACCATAATGAATATAAATGGGCGGAAAACCCAATCCACCAGCACCATATATTACTCTATATATAACCTGTGGGAGGACCTATAGCATGAGGACATCCCTCCACTATAAACCCATATCAATATAAAATGAAAGGAAAACCCATTCCAACCTCTCATTTATATTAGTTAGGGTCTATGTGGGGTGGGGTGATTGTGGTGTGATCATCTTTACGAATATGAAAAGTATGTAAAGGCAGCTCATCCACTTGAGTTGTCCATCCTAAATACCATGATAGGACTACAATAAATTTTTGTATTGCTGTACACCCCGAGGGACAGTAATTATTTGTTATAAATTGCAGTACGTGTGTTCAAATTTAGTAAAGTCAGAACACCAATCAAAATAAGTGGTGGGTCAATGGATGAGTCAACCTTCTTTACTGAAACACAACCAAACCACAACTATGTGTAAAAAAAAAAATTCTCACCGTTTCATTGCCAAAAAGGATGTCCACATAAGGCATAACTTTCATGAGCGGCTCCTTAAAGAACTGACTGATGAAGGGTGCTGATAGGTTCATACTGAAGATCTTGTTGTTTTCCGAGGATTGTGTGGAGACTTTAAGGATGGCATCGGGAGAGACCGTTAAAAAGAAACCCTGCAAAACAGAAATGGATGCAACACAATGAATAGAGATCAAAACGTTTTACTAACAGCATGCTGTCATCACAGACAGAAACTACGTTCTGATGACGCTTTCAAACCAAGATCTCCGCAATAGCACTTTATTTAGATAATGTGTGAGGAGGATCATGTAGGGTTTAATAAAGAAGTGAACCAGAGCGGACAAGGTCTTTCATAGATCTTGGCAGACTACCCTATTTGAGACCTGAAGACAATAGTGATGTAGAGAACACAATGTGTTTCTGATCGATGTGAAATGGACATTAATAAATGATCAGTGTTTGTAAACGCAGCCAGGATGGTTTCCCTAGACTCCGGCACTTTGTAGGGAAGGCTGTCCAGGGATTAGGTTTCACAGCACCAGACTAAACACAGAGAGGAATTTAAAAACACCCCATTCATGGCACAGAGGCGATGTGGTTAGATAAGGATCTCAGACCTGGAGCTTTCCGATGGTGACGGGACCCGTTATCTCCAGCTACCCTGAAGAAGAAACTCCAGGATTCCTTGTATGGGAGGTCTAACATAGTACTGACCAACTGCATGAATAACCAAAACATTCATTTTTTGTATACAGACAGGAAAAGGCAATTTAAGGATCAATCACTACCTCTTATTCTGTGACATACCCTGAAAATAAGGCACCATTTCATTTTCACCCCTGAGGATACAGTACTGTAATTCTGGACCCCCCTGTCCAGAGTTACAGAGGGTTGAGTTAGAGTTGATCAGAGGGGACAATCAAAATGGCACAGGAGGATCAGAAGGGGTTACTAAAATGGGAATCCCCTCCTCTGAGTCTCCTGTGCAATTTTGATTCCCCCCCTCTGATCCCCCCTGTGTCATTTGAGGTGATCCCCCCACCATGATACCCAAGTGCCGTATTCTTCTTCATGGAAAAATAAGACATCGCCCAAAAATAAGATCTAGGGCAGCTTTGGGAGCAAAAATTAATATAAGACACTGTCTTCTAATTCAGGGAAACACGGTAGCATTCTGGATTTCCCATCACCTTGCCCCTCAGAATATGGTCACCAGAACAAAGTGCAATTCTAAAATGTTTTAAATACACATTAATAAAACCCCTTAGGGCTTGTCTACACTGTGCCGAGCGGACACCCCTGGTTTATTTTTCACTTTTAAACCACCAACATGGCGATTACTGCACCATAAACACACCAAATACAGCAACAGGATTAAAACCCAAAAATGTTATATACTACAGCTTGCCAATACCTTAAATTCAATATCTACATTGATTTTCTTCAGTCACTTTGTGGTTCTATTCCCCAGGAGGTGCTGACAGTAACAAACAAAATTCAGCAGAGGGTTCTAATGACAGAGGTGAAATCCTCTACAAGTCAGTAAGGATTCAAAATTGTCGATTGCCAATTCTTTAGCTCCCTCCTCAGATTTTCTATGGTATTAATGTCTTGAGACTGGCCACTCTTAATCCTACTGTAATGTAATCTTAATTGATCTTAATGTAATGTAGTGACACACACCTGCAGAATCAATAAATTTCTTGCCCATGATGGCCCTGGGGTCCAAGCAGATATAAGGAAGGGTTCTGCCCCCAGGAAGTTGCTCAGTGGGTCAGGACCTGATGGAGATGGGCAAGCTCTCCACTCCCAGACCCATCTCACACACCCATCTGTTCTGGCGTGCATGCAGCCAGAGAGCACAATAGCACCCGCAGACCCGTGCTTGCATTCCGTTGGAGTGGATGCCGGCACCTGCTCCCTGGGTACTGCCAGTGTTGCACAAAACGGACAAGCCAGCGCTGTTCCTGTATCTGTGGACTGCACCAGCTACCAGGTACTTATTGGCCCCTACCCCACACTGGTTAGGTGGTCTGGTTGGCCTTTCAGCTTATTCTGACGGGCACAACATTGGATTGTGTGAAGTACAGTTGAACCAGTTATTGTTGGCTTTACTGCCCCCCCCCCATGATGGGAGGACAAACTGCGGCTGGACCTATTATGCAGGACTTATCTTCGGCTGTTTGCCCTTACGGGGCTACATGGTTAAAAAAAAAAAAAAGAAAAAAAAAAAGTTTCAGTTTAAGCATCCGCCTAGTTGATTTATGAACCTTGGACCAATGGCTACTTCTTTTGAAATGCCCAAGTGTTTTGGGTCATTGTCGTTTACAATATCCAGGCTGTGAGAAAGAGGTATTCACCGGAGTTTGGACGGCACAGTGTAGTTCTTGGCCGCTTCATCACTGTTATAAGGATCATTGCAACACAAGGTGGCCATGATTGCAGCTTAAGCTTTTGAGCTTTGTAACCAGAAGCCTGGAATAAAAACTGCTATAAAAAGCTATGACATTCTGAGAGGAATATTTTTTAATTTTTAAAAGAGAATATCGTTTAAGGGTTTCTACAATAGTTTTCAGATTGTTTTTTTTCCTTCATTTAAAACGTATATTACAATAAAATATAGAAATCTGCAGAAAAGGGACATGTGAATGACAACTGCCTGGAAAAATTATCATAGGCACTGCATATGAGAGGCAGAATAATACTTCCTTCTAGATAAGGTTAGGTGTCTGTATATGGAAGGGTAGGAATGAGCAGAAAACAGAGCTCAGAAATGATCTGTATAGCCCCAAGGGGGATATTATCTGATGATTAAGGCCGTATATTTCTCACAGAGGTGACAGATTTCATGGAAACCAGAAGCCATGAAAATATTACTTTGCTGTGAAAAATTGTGACAGCCCTAGAAGCTGGCTTATTTTTTATTATCTTCTGTTTCTCACTTCCACTAGCCAAATTGTAATGCTGAAACCTGCTGGAGGAAATGCAAAGAAATTCATTTATATAAAAAAAAAAAAGAGCATTTCCAGAGTCACACATATAAACATTACACTCATCGCTATTTAAATCAGCCAATGAACCTTCCTAATTGCAGGCGGCACGCTGGGTCTCTGAAAACATCATTCAAAAACCACAATATTGAAAACCTTGGATAAGCCAAGGATCACGACTTCAGAGTTACCAAAGGTTTACTAAGGGGAATTCTGTCCAAGGTAGATCTTTCCCAGTTGTGGCTAGAGATTAGACCATTTGGACAAATTCGAGTTCTCTCTCTTTACATACTTCGAACCTACTAATAATTAGTGTAAAGATGGGTTTACATGTCCAAAATTTTTTCGTCCGATAGATGAAAAACGAACGATTTTTGGGTTGATTGTACAAAAATCTAGAATGGCAATTTGGTTCGATGGATACTTTTTGTTCGACCTCGTAAATTTTAATCTGTGATAGTAATTCTGAATTTATTTTCATTCGATATCGGGATGAACAAACAAAAAAAATCTACTTTACATAAATGGACGAACGATGTTTGACAAAAAAAAATCGAATCGGCAGTTGAACGAACAAAAAATCTACACGTGTAAACCCACCTTAAGTGCCCCCATACACCTATCAGATTTCCTTTAGATCTGCTTTTGTTTTACCAAAACCATGTAATATGAGGGACTTTATAAACAATCAAGTCTACCTGTGTTCAATCACAGGGGACCCAGGACTACATAGTTGTTGGTAGATCTAAAGGATATCTGACAGATAGATCTCAAGGTGTATGGCCAGCTTTACATCCATGACATAACTAAGCATTGTATGACAATGCCAGGATGGACATTTGGAACCTCTGACCAGATCCGATGGGACTTGAAAAAATTTAATAAAAAATGCTTTTTAAACTAGAAAAGAGGTCCTAAATTCGCACGATACTAAAATCCCCTTCTGTGAATAACCATCAAAAAATAATATTAAAAAGAAACAAAAGTGACGTTAAAGCACAACAATTTGAAAACAAATCTCAAGTGTTTTCTCTTCGTTAGAAAATAAAAGTAATGAGATACCCAAACTGCAAACTCCATGAGATCAGAGTACACAGGCCTCTGCCTATGAGCTGAAAGCCACAACTTAATATGATCTGAGCAGGTTCTGTTGCAGGTCTGGTTTTCCATTAAGCATTTATGGGACTTGCCAGTGTTACAAGGGAACTGTAAAACATCCATGTAATCCCTCAGTTCCTGTGCATGAATTAAGCTATTCCCTACAAGTAGAGCTTTTGCTGCCAAAAGCTTATTTTCTGATATTGAGTGCAGGGATAATACCAGAGGTGTGATGTTATTTTAACAGTGTACAGACCCAGCATTCGAGCTGCTAACGCAGAAGAATTCTTTTTCCAGGCCAATAAAATGGCTGCAAAAGCATCTGTGTTAACTGGGTTCAAAACACATGGAAGAGAGGGGGGAGGCAAAGGGGCATGTGTGCAGAAAGGCAGGGGCAGCAACCAGGATAAAGGCTGGATTAGGAACACCGAGTTTAGACATTACCAGAGCACAACGGAAGTTTACGGCAACTTTCACCAAGGCTGTGATCTGTAACTTGCAAAATCATCTTGTAATCATGCCAATAGTGTGTCAAGAGGGAACATATACCAATGTGTCTTCTTTAACAGCTTTAAGTTAATTGTATTTAAAGTATATATTATAAAATAAAATAAAAAGTACAACATTTTACCCCACCCATCATGGTAAAAGGTACAATAGGTGAATGTTGGAGAACATACATGAGCCAGGCCCGTCTAGTAAAAAGCAAAGAGAGCACAGAGTTGGGAGGAGTACATTGATGAAGGATTAAGGTGTGGTCCTAAAATGGTTGTCATAAAAACGCCAAAAGTAGAATAAAAGGTGTGATAGCAACATGTGTTTTTCTCCTAACCTAGTGAGTCATAGACCTCAAAACAGTGTTTATAATGGGAGTTCATACAATGAAAACCTCGAGGCTGCAAGCTTGTTCAAGATCAGTGATTTCCATGAGAGTAAAGGTGCCCATACACACAGATATGGGCTAGAACGATGGCCTCTTCAAGCGCCATGCATGGTCACCTATCTTGCACATTCCATATGCGGTCATCCCTGTTTTCGAGTGGGATCAAATCAATCCCATTTAAAAAACAGGGATATTGGACATGACCGTAAATCACGGTCGATTGTCCATTGCTTTGCTAGTCCCCATGCAAAGCATGGCAGTTCTGCACCTCCAGCTCCTTCGCTCCTCCTACACTGTACTCCGATGTCATAACCGGCTCTCTGCCCAGCCCTCTACACACCACTGGTGTCAAATAGACGCCGGTGGTGTGTGGGGAGGAGAGCGGAGCCCCCTCCATTAACATGGAGGTCTATGGCGCCCCCCCCCCCCCCCCCTTCGGCATCACAGATGATGCCGAAGACACAGGCCGGAAAGGCTCAGTGTGTCTGCGGCTCTTCTAGAGAGCTGCAGGCACACGGAGAGGCGGCGTTTGTGTCTGATCCCAGCACTGTCAAACTGCACCGGAACTGAGTTTTGGCAAACCGCCCAGGAGGTTAAAGGCTTTATAAACGTAGCAGATGAGGAGAGGTTTGAGAAAAAGGTATATATGATACTGCCTCATATCTGTCCAAACAGATGCAATTTAAACCCAGCTTAAATTTATTTATTTATTTATTTATTTATTTTTAATACATTTGCCAAAACCTCAGGTAAACTTTCGATAACGTTTCGTTATGAGGTGTTGTATGTAGAACCCGGAGCATAAAATAATTAAAGCCCTTTCGGAAAAAGGCTGTAAAATACCAAACGTGAAAAAGTGATGAGCTGTGAACACTTTCTGGGTGCACTGTATGTGCGTACGTACACTACTGGTCAAAACGTTTTAGAAGAGCCCAAGCTTCCTAGTTGTTTTTTTTTTATTGAAATTTAAACAATTCCAATGTCTCACTATTCTTTAACCCTCTGAGCGTTTCGACCGTGACACTGTTTTTTCATAACCGTGCCACGGGCAATCGCGGCGAAGCACAATGTGATTCTCCGCGATTGCCTGCCCAGCTGGAGGTAGTAAACATAAGTGATGCCGGACTTATGTTGAAAAAAGGCGACGCCCCTCCAGTTAGACGGAGGTCTATGGCGCCGCCTACCCCCACCCCCTTCGCGTCACCGGTGATGTGATCGGGGGCGGACCCGGAAGCATCAGCATACATGCCGATGCTCCCGACCGCTGCAGAAATCCGGCGGTAGCTAGAGCTTGGAGTTTCATGATGTATGAAACTCAGACTGAGTTAACTCGGGATAAACGCTCAGAAGGTTAACCTCCCTAGCGCACTGCTGAGGTCCAGATTTCTGTACCAAAAGTGCACCATAGACTTCAATGGTAAATGTTTCTTAAGGTTGTAGGCCTGTACTTCCCAAAATATGTCCGTACAAGGGTCTAATAATAATGTTTGAAACAATTATGTAAAATAAAAAATAAAACATATTTAATAAAATGAATGAGAAAACACAAAAATCAGGGCACAGCGCTTTGCTGCTATGTACTAAATCTCGCCCAAATAAAGTCTCTGGTGCCCCAGATGTGCCCATTTGCAGTTAACCCTCTCTAACCTGGTGTGATGGATGTGGTAAAAAATCACACCAGGGAAGAGAGGGTTACTGCAAATGGACACATCTGGGGCACCAGAGACTTTTTATTTTGGCGATATTTTTTACATAGATGCACATTGAAAGCAGTTTTCTACAAAGAAAACGGATTTCATGCAATGTACTTTCAAATTTCCAGCCGCCTCCCCAAAGTGATGTCATCACGTCACACGGAGAGGGGGTGGGAAGAGACGGAGGATCCAAGAAGGCATGTCGCATCGGGGACACCGCAAAACAGTAAGTGCCCCGATCTTCCCTGGACGGAACAATCTCGTCCAGTGCAAGATGGGAGAAGCAGCGGTGGACAAGATGGTGCCGTCCCTAACACTAGGGCGGTTAATAAAAATCTTCAGAATGTTTTGCCAATTTTCCATAAATGTATAGAACATGTAGTTCACCTTGCCTTAGATCAGACGTGTGGGACGGCTAAGGCCATTTAGTCTTTTAATTTGGCCCTTTGTGATCTTGGTGCCAAGATGCTCTGGCTTCTCTCATTCCCTGCAATAAGTGACAATAATACCTAGAGGATGATTGTTTGGATTGTTTCTTAGAGACTATAATTTGCCTGCAATACAAAGTCTAAGCTTCTCTATCAAAAGCTTCTATTTATTAATTCTTTAAAC
Organism: Ptychadena robeensis; assembly: GCA_036250615.1. Taxonomy (NCBI): domain Eukaryota; kingdom Metazoa; phylum Chordata; class Amphibia; order Anura; family Ptychadenidae; genus Ptychadena; species Ptychadena robeensis. Next base: position 21,032,383 of record CM070037.1, read on the forward strand.
ATATTTTCTTTTTTCAAATACCCTATGCTAGGCGGCCCTTGCATGCTCTTGGTCCTGCCCCTATTTCACATTTAAAAACCCATTGTGGCCCACTACGATCCATCCCAAGTCAGATGGGGGTTAATTCTGGAGACTCTGCTAACCCCTCACCATATTTGCAACTTCCCATTTTTTTCTAGTATTGCTTGGCATTCTGTCTGGCACATATCAGAGGGCACTGCAAGGCCTTAGAGAACATTCTAAAAAAAATATATTTTACATTAATGTTGACATAACTTTTTACCCTGCTCACCTTTTAGTAATTCAAACAAATAGTGGTTTGAAAGGCTACAATTATAAAAAAAAACACAACTGGAGAATTTTTTTTTTTTTTTTTTTACAGTTCTACATAAAACATTCTAATTAATGGAAGAAAGTTACATACAGGAGACATTTTGACAGTATACAAGATCCAGCACTTTGGGGGGGGGGGGCATAATAAAAAGTAGAAATGTAACAAGCTGAAGTTAGGTGGCCATTTTAAGTACACGCATCAGTTTAAATTAAGTGTCTTGGATCGCCACCATCTTTAACATGGTGGCCATTACATTCAGTGTGTAAACTTCCCTACAAAAAGATTGTCACAAACCAGATACTCCCTGACCTACACAAGAACCTTCAGAAGAATCTGTCAGATGAGACACTTTTTGTCAAAGATGATTCTAGTCTTGGCTCAAAACTTTTGGTGGAAATGCAGAACTACCTCATGAACCAAGGAGAATTCCACATAATGTGCCTTCATCAGCTGTAAAGCTAAAGCCCCCCATACACCTTTAGATCACCCCACACAATTTCCTTTAGATCTACCAACAACCATGTAGTATAGTGTCCTCCCTAATAGAATACATAGTGATTGGAAGGGTTAGAAAGACATGGTTGTGGTAGAACAAAAGTGAATTGTAAGGTGTATAGGGGCCTTGACAGAAAACATATGCCTTTTATCACATATGCGGATTACTGGTGGATTTTTATTTAAAATTTTTTTTAACCCAGTCTGCCTCCTTTCAAATCAATGGACACAAAGAGGACCTAAAAACGTTGGTAAGCCTGTGCGTTGACATGGTAAAGGTGCGTGGGGGGTTTAAAAACAAAGTAAATCAAGTTTTTCCGCAGCCTCTTTGCACCGCAACTGTGGAAAGTGACCCAATGAGGGGAGGGGGGGGGGGGGGGGGGGGGGGGGGGGTGTAGGCTCCATGTTTTTTTTTTTTTTTTCTAGATGTGCTCGGACAAGTCCCATAGTCTCCAATTGAGCAGTCACCACAGAGGTGATGCAGCTGCGACAAAAAACGCGGTATACAGCATTTTCTAAACACAACAACCCGCAAAATGGCAAAAGTAAAAAAATAAAAAATAAAAAGCATGGAAAACTTGGGATGCAGACTCCTATTCCAAGCAGAAAACTCATCTAAACAGAACTCCACTGAAGCGGTTTATAATTAAAGAACTCAAGAGTCTTCGTCAAGTCTAATCCAAGACTGGGCTCTAATGGAGAATCTGTAGTAAGGCTGTAAAATTTCTGTTTATGAATCAACAGCATTAAAACCAATTTGCCAAGATTAAAGTAAACATTAATGTGCAAATCTGGAATGAATTCCAAAGATTTAAGACGGAAATAGCCTCCAATGAGATTCCATCAACTCTAATAAATGACAAAATGTTTGTGCGCCACTCAACTTTGTAGTGTAAATAACATAAAAAGTTAAGACTACAACGCTAGAAATTTTTTTCAGGCTATGGATTGTGATCGTACGTTGTAATTACTTAATTATTTTATAAAGGTTTGGTCTTAAAATTAAAAAGGTATTTTTACACATTTCAAAATATGCATTGTACATTCTGTAATGTGCCATGTCCCTCAAGCCAATGGAATCATCAGTTACATACAAACTTTCTATTCACTCATGCTATAAACACTTTGATAAAGCCAGCAGGATGCGGAATAGCACTTGGAGTGAATCTCATACTTAAAGTGGATAATACACCACAAAACCATGAAATCAAGATCAGACATTTTGTGGTGGATGCTGATGGATTGGGCAACAATTTAATGACTTGCTGGCTTTTTGAAATCTTCTCAGAACTTGAGTAAAAGGAAAACCAAACCAAAATAATGAACTGATATCAATATGTATAAGATCTCCACAAACTTAAGAGAACTGTGGTTGACCCAGGTCTTAAAATGTATATAGAAGTAGAATATATATATATTTTTTGAACAAGATGATGCACTTTTTCCCATTTAAATCAATGGATAATAGCTGGGTATTTTAAGGCTATTTATTAGATGGCATGCGTTGTGTATTTTTATTCAGTGAATCATCCATCCTCCCATATGTAAATAGGTGCTCATCAGTAAGTTATTCATGCCAGATTGTAAAATGTGTCTCTCCATAAGTTGGTCAGTGGGTTCAGAGAATGGGTACTGCTAGTGTATACACACACTTAGCTGGAACTAAGATCTGCCTGCAGGTACTGGCGGGTGGAAAATAAAGTGAATATTGCATTTGTCTTTTGTTCACTGGTACGGGTGTTTTCCCTTAGGGGCTTACTACCCAGAAAGTGGTGGGGAGGGATTGCTTACGGTCCTGGCCCGGCAGTCCCTCCAACGAGGGGCCCCACCAGTCCCTTGGGAGACTTGGCCTTCCGGTCGTGGTCACATAGGGAACGGGTAAGGAGTTAGGGGGCTTCGGTCTCCTAGACTCCGACAGACCCTTTTTGGGGACAGAGCCCGCAGTTCCTTTTGGAACTGGGCAAACGAAAGACACCCGTGTTTTTTGTGTTGTGTTTTTGATGTGCACTCACTTTGTAGTGTAAATAAGATAAAAAGTTAAGGAAGACTACGACGCTAGAAATTTTTTTGCACTGGGTGTTATAGACTCACAGATTGTGTGTGCTTGTCACGCACCGAGGGCGCTTCGATAAAAAAAATAAATAAATAAAGTGAATATTGCATGGTCCAAGGCCTGCCTACTTTGCTTTGTATATTTACATTATACATTAATGGCTGTGTCCCTCTTTTCCAATTTTCTGTTTAAAATTATGGAATGTATCTTAGCGTATATAGCGTGAAAAATAAGGTAGATGCAATTTACTAATTGTAAGCAAACTTTATTCCCTGTGGAAAGTCATATTGGTAGGCTCTTGTCCAAGAGGACCAGACTAGTATATGACTAGCAGGTCTTCAAGGAGTAAAAATAAAGTTTGTTTAGAATAAACAATATCACTAAAACAAGTTTTGTTATGTATATTAGAGTACCTGACCAACAAGAACCTGTACAGACAAATATTGTAGAGCTCATGGTCAAAGATAATATTAAGAAACAAGCTAAACATTTAACTACCAAGTTACTAACCATAAAAAATAACATTTGTGAAAATGAATCGGATTACAAAAGCACCAACATATTAAACAGCACTGTGTGCCATTGATCTGAGCCTTACAAAGCAGAAACGACTATAGTCTACACTAGGCAGTCCGTGGGTGGCATTATGGGCATGTTAGCGTGACGTGTCCATGGCACCTGCCTGTGTTATGCCCACTATTTTGGGCATTATTTCTGTCAGATGTGGCAATACCGCACCCCTATACTTAATGAACAAACGCGCACGCCACATAAGGCACCCATTAAGGTTATGTGGCACAGGTGCGTTTGCGTGTCACATTTCCCATGGCAGTGGTTTCCAAATGTTTCCAGCAGAGCCCTCAGTTTTCTAAATAGGAACATAATCAAGCCCTCCCCAGTTCAAACTGCACAGGTTTAGATTGAGGGTCATTTGACATGAGCCGCAATTGTTTTGCGCTGCAGTATTGCAAAGCAGTGCTGCTCGAGTAACACGAGGTACACAGGTTTCCAAAAGGACCTTTCTTCTCCACAGAGAGACACAAACATTACCTGCACTCTACTTACGGTCTGCAACTATTTCCTCCATGGTTGGCTTCCTCTCCCCCACTCCAGAATACCTCTGCACCCACCAGTTTGGGAACCACTGCCATATGGGAAGGCAGGGGCCTGCTGCACTATACAGTATTTGTAGTGTAGACCCAGCCTAGCACCTAAAGTAAAACCCATGTCAAGGCTAGATTTTACCCTGGAACCTTTGCCATTCATAAAAAGTTGAAAGTCATAGATTCCATTTTGCATTCCCCAATATGGGTTCTTCAACAATTTACCGACTCATTTCTAGTCAATAAAGCTACATGTGGGGCATTGGCGAAAAAGTGGAAAAGAATACCTGAAAGAGTTAAGAGTTTTCCCCTAACCCATAATTGTATCTACCATTAGTGAGACAAAGTCTTCCTTGTTAGCGAGCTTACAGCACTAAAAACAGCTGAGTCGGAGAATCCCAGTGTTACTGTGTAAGCCAAGGGTAACAGCTTATATTTAGGGCACCTTCAAACTAGCCATTCAAAGCCGAGCATCTAACTGGCTTTTTCAATGAAAAGAGCTTTTCTTCTGAGACTTGTTTTATTGAGTGTCAGAGTGATGAAAGAGGCAGGTTTACATAAGAACGTAGTGAAGTCATTTTTTTTTTTTTTAGACTAGCAACTAAAGACCAATAAGCCTGTAAAGGAATATATCAAAAAGACCTATTAAATAGAATATTTTAAAGATATGGCCCCAAGTAGTAGCTGTAAAAATTCTCTTCTACCATCAATTATTTTCCTTCGTGAACAAAGTTAATAAAATTTAAATTTAAAGCCGATGCGAGCCAGGTAATATTTTTCAAATCCTAATTAAACCTGCAAACATTTGGAATAAATTGGAGGTTGTCCTAACGCAACCAGCCAAAACATTGTGTATGCCACGTGGACAACATGGGCAATGTTTCATTAGGAGCCATTGCCTAAACAAACTGGGTTATTTCCATGGCTCGAGGCTGCAGAAATATTAAGACAAAACAAAGCAGCGCACTGTTTCACGTTACAAAACTCGTGTTCGGTTACAAGACTCTTGGATGTTTTAGCCAGGGCTGAAACAAAAATTCATCGCAGTCAGTGAAAACAGCACAAACAATAGAAATGGACACGATGTGATTTCATTGACATTCTGATTATTCTAATGCTCAAAAGCAATTTATAGTGGAATGCTCCAACCAATAAAAAAGCCTGAGAGGACTACTGTGGTTTACATGCCTGTGGATTATCTACGTTCACTGTGTACTTTGGCATTATTCACCACATTTATTTTGAGACCGGTATTATATTTTTATAAAATTTTCTATTATAGCTCGGCCCCCTGCCAGTCTGAGGGACCATGAACTGGCCCCCTATTCAAAAAGACGGAGGACATCAGAATTGGATTATGAAAGATAGATGAAAGAATATAAAAGTGCAAATGCTTGGTTTTGCACATGCTGAAACAAACAGGATGCCACTTGCCAACAAAAAAAGTTGGAGATTATGAACTGGCAGGCAGATCTAATAACATCATTATTCCCTCAAATATAAAACTATGGCGCAAAACCCGCGCACACCCATCAGTACTGACTGCGTGATCCGGTCAGTAGCACACCCACCAATTCCCCACCAACAACTCAGCCACCAGGAGGGCCCCGTGCTAAACATACCATACAACTTTGTACAGTCAACTTTTGTTCTACTAAAACAATGTAATAAGAGGACCTTTCTGAACCATCCAATTACTATGTATTATATCAGGGAGGCCACTTTATTACTTAAGGCCCCCTTACAATCTTACCATACAATTTCTGTGCGATCAACTTTTCTTCTACCAAAACCATGTAATATGAGGACCTCTCTAAACCTTCCAATCAC
>CM070037.1:21043910-21054670 GCA_036250615.1 Ptychadena robeensis
CCTCCATGCCATTCCCCCAGATGCGGTACCCCCCCCATGCCATTCCCTCAACAGTATGTCACTGCCAACAGTATGAGGAGTAAAGCTAGCCATACACGGGTTAATTACTTTGATCGTCGATTGGATTTTAAATCCATTACTTCACCTGAATCATTTACTTCTGTATTAACTTGTATGATTCACTTAACATTAGCAACATGCCAGATCATTTTAGATGGATCGTGCCAGGCATTAATTCCTGTGCAATCTAAAAAATATTTTTACTGATTTAAGACGATTGAAAGGAAATATTGAAGAAAAGTCCCTCTAGTGAAAAAGTTGAATTGTCTATGTCTGGACAAAATAAGGGATCTGTTATGAGAATACGATGGTCAAGTCCCCTTTAAGTGGTAAGTTCCATCATGTCTAAACAGTTACCTCTTCTCGCTGCCAGGGTATGTGACTTTCTGCTGTTCAGTTTTATTTTGCACAGGTGTTGATGAAATAGCCAATATATTTATATCCTCCTTTCCAGTGGGTTGTTTCCTCTTCATGTGACCAATCTCCCCCAAGCATCCCAAGTCAACAATTGAGAGTCCCAGGGCTTGCTTACATGGGCAGTTTTTAATCACCCGGTAAATATGCAACTTGCGCCCATCAAACACAACATGAGGCAGTCGCTGGTTGGGGTTCCGTTTTTCTTCTGATAGGCCTATCACAGTGGGCATTACCTAAATGTCCCCATTCGATTGACCAAAAAAAATCAACCCGTTTAGGTCTATAGAACTGGTACAATCGACCCAAAATAATGGATATCGACCAGGAAAATCGATCCAAAAGTGATTGGACACTGTGGTAAATTTCGATCGTTTATATATCCGACGTTTTCTGGTATCTGTATCTGATGATACTATGGAGCTTGCTCACAGAATTTAGGAAAGGAATTGATCGCGTGTGAATTGATCACAGTGTGGGGGAAACCATGGATTGATGTTCCACTGACAGTCAATGTGTAAATTGAACTGACAAACGATCATGCAAAAGTCAACCTGTGTATTGGTATCCTTAACCTCCTCCTGGACATCGTGCTCGGGCATGACCACCTGTCCTCTCAACCTGCAGCGATTCTGCATGGCTGCAGGCTGGTTGATCTGATCCAGCCCTGTGTCTTCGGCAGGGACACCAAAGAGGTGTGTGTCTGGAGGGTGTCGCTTTGCCCTGCACATATCGCCGGCGCCTCAATAACAGACAGCGATGTGTAGAGGGGAGGGGAAGGGCGGGGAACTTGGCCACAATCTCCCACACAGCTTCATCTCATGGCGGAAGAAAATGGCCAAAACTGTTGTGACGCAAGGGAGGTTAAGGATGTTCTTTTCTTTCTCCCTGAGGTTCAGATTTATCTGTCTACAACACTAGTCAATCATGTCAAACTACTTTTATTTACCATTGATTTTAAACAGCCTAAAATTACCCTACTAAAGGACAACAGCCCTAACACATGTAAGTACATTTAAAGCCCCCATACACACAGATTTTCACCTGATCGGCCTCACGTAGGGTCGGTCTGCTGGGAGATCGGAAAAACAGAAAATCTGAGCGTGTATGGGGGGGGGGGGGGGGGGGGGGGGGGGGGGCTTAAACTATATAACAGTTTACCTTTACAATTACATCCAAACATCTGGATATATAGATTTATCCACTTCTCTTTTAACCAAGTAACTGTCTGACAATGATAAAAAAAATAAAAAGGACACTCACAGCGATGTAGTAAACTTTGGCCTTTTCCACCAGCTGCCAGTTCTCCTTCAGGTCGAGGTGCTTGGTTTTATCATAGCAATTAGCTGCAGCCAGGTTAGCCACCAGAGACCTGAAAAAACACAAAGATTGTGTTACTGAGCAATCCTCCTTTTTAAATGACAAAACACCACTTCAGTCATGCAATCTTATTGTGCAGTGTAAGCTTAGTGCCCTCATCCATGTATTTCTCCCAGTGTAAGAGTGAATATATGAAGAAAAAAATAAAACAATTCTTGACATACCTTGCTCTAAATCACAAAAAAGTATAGAGCTGAAAGAGATTGAAATATTTCTGGTATATTATTGGAAAGGGTAGAAACAAAAAGCAAAGGAAAAAAACACACACAATGTTGAATACAGAAGTAACTGGAAACTGACAGTAACCAGAGATGGCGAAGATTTGGTTAGTAGAGCTAAAAATGTATTTAACCCTCTGGGCGTTACGAGCTTTTCGCACCATTTTTAAGGGCACGAAAAGCCGTTTCCCCCGCAATCGCGACGGAGTACACTGTACTCCGCCGTGATTGGCGGCTCACTGCCCAGCCCTCTACACACCGCCGGTGTCAAATAGACGCCGGCGGTGTGTGGAGAGGAGCGCCCCCCCCCCCCCCCCCATTAACAATTAACATGGAGGTCTATGGCGCCGCCCCCCTCCCCATTCGGCATCACAGATGACGCCGAAGACACGGGGCCGCAAGGGCTCCGTGTGTCTACGGCTCTTCTACAGAGCCACGGGCACACGGAGAGGCTCCGCTTGTGCCCGATCTCGGCATGGGTGCAGTTTGATCAGCGATCATAAACAAACTTCACTTAGCAATAAACTTATACACAAGATATAGTCAAAATTATTCTTAACCACAAATATCCGACTCAAAGTCATAAAAGTAGATTCACTGGGTTTATTGTTTTACAGGGCACTTGCTTTACTGCCTTTTAAAGCTGGCCATACACCTTTAAATCTCTGTCAGATATCCTTTAGATCTACCAACAACTTTGTAGTATAGCCTTCTCTGCCATTGAACACAGGTAGACTTGATGGTTTAGAAAATCCCTCATATTACATGGTTTTGGTAAAACAAAAGGAGATCTAAAAAGGAAAATCTCACTGATCTTAAGCTAGACATACACGGTTCGATTTTAGTGTTTGATCGACCTAAAATTATGAAAGTTTAGATCGATCGAATTTAAATCATATACTGCACACATGGTTCGATCTGCCAAACTTGTTCGATACCGATCAAAACATCGATCGGAAGATGATCGAACTAAAATTATATTCAATGACACATTTATATCTGACTCTTTCCTGTGTTTTTTGATCAAAACTAAAATCGGCGATTTTGGTCCTGATAGGATTGGACCTTCCACGTGGATCTACTTTGGTTTCGCTTACAATTGTTTTCCGATGAAAATATCAAGATCTAAAATCAGAAATCGATCGTACTAAAACCAAACTGTGTATGCTTAGCTTAAGCTAATGCAGAAAATTGATACTGGATGCTCATTTTTATCTGGAGATACCCTATACAACATTCCAGGTATTTTTTATACATTCATTTAAGTATCTTTTAAAAGCCTGTTCATCTTCTGCATTACTGATGGATGCCCCCTCCTACATCTTCCTGGGACAAGTCCCCATGCTAAATGAAATGTGAACGATAAATCAGAATAACAGCACAAAGTTCTTTCCTGCACCGCCGACCAATGCTCTAACCCCAACTTAACAATCTTCACCCAACTTCTAGAACCAAATATGTTAAATTGGAACCAAAGCCTAGAATTTAGCGACAACCATTATGGGGAGATCTGTTTTATATGGTTTTTAAGATGCAAAAATTGAAGAAGTTTGGAAATAATATAATGGTTGAGTAATTGTCATGCCGCTAAAAAAATATCTTAGGCCCCTTTCACACTATAACCCAGTGGTGGGCAATTGAGTTGATTTGGAGGGCCACAAGTGCGGCCCTCAGCATCACCTAAGGGCCGCACATAACATTTTCAATCTATACTGACTTGTATAAGCAGTGATGAATAAATGACAGCAGGCATAGCTAGAAGACATTTTTTAAATAAGAAAACTTGTTTTATATTTTACTTCAAGCATATGTATGTGCCTCAGATATGTGCCTCATAGATAACCTGAGAATAGGGGCACATAGCCTTTGATGCTAAGTGCCACAATATAATAACAGGCTTTGGGGGCCACAAAGGGAAGAACTGAGGAAAGCCATCAAATAACACCCAAAGGGACGCAGGTTGGGCACCTGGGCTATAACCGCTGTGCTTGTGGTGCAGTTTTGTTTAACCAATAATGGAGATGTTAGTGGTAAATACTACCGCACCAGTTAATGGCAAAAATCAGGTTCTGAACTGCACCTCCCATACAAGTGAATGGAAGGTTGTGAAAGGTTCCATAAGAAGCCTGCCTTATTACTAGCCACACTGTATTATGGTACAGTAACGCAAAGGCAGCTAATGTGAAAGGGCCATTATATTTAATGTGGCCAAGAACAGACCAGTTTTTCATTGTATCGAACCACCAAGAAACACTCCTCATGAGAGGCCATTATTGCAGTTGCTCAGGGTACAAAGCAGCTGACCTGCTCTCTCCGGTGATACAAGCAGCACATGTCCCGGTAGGCTGCTCACTCTGTTCATAGTAGCGGGCATCAACATGAGCCTCTTCAGCCTTCTTCTTCAAGATTTCACCAAACTTATCTGTTCCAATAGATCCAAAAAATGTGGCCACCTTGTATGGTTTCTGGATCATCCACTGCAAAATCAAAAAGAAAATTCCAATGAGACTAAACATTCAGCAAATACAAAACTTTTCTACAATAACATTAGGTACATAAGTTATATTGCAGTGCAAGATTCTGATGGCCATTCATATCCAACTTTTCACAGAGCTTTAGTGGATCATCTTTGGATAACAGTAGTTTTTATGGTGGCCTTTTTGGAGCCATATGATGAAATGGACCACTTATATCTTGGTGTGGTAAAGGTGAGGATTTACTTAGGTCCAAGTAAACGGAATAACCATATAATCTTGGTGAGCACGCTGTATTATACAGAGATCAATTGCAGCGTGGTGACGCAATAGTCAAACCATTGTTTCAACAAATCGCTGCACACCACCATGGGCAATCGATTCCTGGATGATACTTTGGATGAGGACCATCTGTCCCGATCCAAAGTAATGGCAATCAAACAGGGATTTACCAACATGCCAGATCCTTGTTCAATCGACATTTCTGTGTTCAATTCCCAAATGATCGATCATGTATGGGTACCTTTACTTGTGACATCTAGACACAAAGAGCAATATGGTGAAGAATCAACAACTGCTTAGGGCACAAATGAACTTTTTCAATTCTCCCTTTACCCTTTAAATAAATATGAAGAGGGTTTCTTAAGTTGTGCTGGATTAAAAAAAAGTGACAAAAAGTGACAAATTAACCACAGAGGAACCAGTGGAGGCAAGCTGAAAGGGACTGCACTATTCTTGTTATGGTGAAAGGCAGGAACTACTTTTGTAAGAAAGATGCACAACACCAAGAAGTGTCCCCATTTCTGTAAAATACTGTCCTTTCTCAAATAGAAGTTATTGTATCCTATTGTTTATATGTAAATACACAATGAAATGTATTCTATTACTAGGAAAATATAGATTTTGTGTGAAATGTTTTATTAAAAGTGAATGGATTATCTATTACTCCATATTGATCAACTATCGATACGCCCGAACTGGGTTCGGGCACATCGTGGGAGCTCACCTGCTCCGCCGCCGCCATCGCGATCCCGCGCCATCTTCTTCCGGGTCCCGGAGTGACGTGTGACGTCACGGAGGCGGGACCCGGTCTCAAAGAAAAAAAAAGAAAAAAGCCTGCCATAGCGCTTTATTCTGTGGTCGATTTTGCGAATGATCACCATGCGCATTCGGGGGGATCGCTTGGTGATCAATCGCAAAATGAATGCGCCCACCTGGAGCAAGTACTGGCGCAGTCTGATCGTGAATCAAACTGCGCCCATGCCGGAATCAGGCGCACAGCATTTCTACAAAGCTGCAGGCACACAGAGCAGGTTAAAGTCCCTCCTAGTTCCTTGTGCCTAGGAATAGGAGGTTTGATGGGCCGGGATCCATTGTGTAGGTTTTATTTCCTGTAAAATACTTTAACCTCCCTAGCGATATGCCCGAACCCAGTTCGGGCAAAGGGAAGCTGCAACTATCGATACGCCCGAACTGGGTTCGGGCACATCATGGGAGCTCACCTGCTCCGCCGCCGCCATCTTCCATCTTCTCCCTCCGCCATCTCTCCCTCGGCTTCTTCCGGGTCCCGGAGTGACGGGTGACGTCACGGAGGCGGGACCCGGTCCCCGGTCTTTTTTGAAATCTTTTTTTTTTTTACTTTTGAGCTGGATTATAGAAATGTCTTTCTGTAATCCAGCTCAAAGTGGATCCCGCTATCAGAAACGCTCACGCTGAGCGTTCCTGATAGTGGGATCTGTGTCCGGCTGCACACGAGCCGTTCCGGAAATAGCCGAGGTCTCCGGCTATCTCCGTGAACGGCTCTCCTCTGCCGATGATGTCATCCGGCGGGCGGGAGATTTAAAGGTACAGAAACTATTTTTTTTCTTAGATTTTTTTTTTCATTTTTTTACATTTGTTTTATTTTGATTGGATTGGATAAATATTTTATAAATGTTTTATCCAATCCAAATCAAAAGAAAACAAGTGTAACCTTAAAAAAAAAATAATAAATTTTTCTGTACCTCTAAAGCCGATTTTGCGAATGATCACCATGCGCATTCGGGGTAAGCGCTTGGTGATCAATTGCAAAATGAACGCGCCCACCTGGAGCAAGTACTGGCGCAGTGTGATCGTGAATCAAACTGCGCCCGTGCCGGAATCAGGCGCAACCGCTGGCTCTCTGTGTGCCTGCAGCATTTCTACAAAGCTGCAGGCACACAGAGCCTTTCCGCCCCTATCGGCGTCACCGGGGACGCCGATGGGGGCGGAAAGGCAAAACACTGTATCACTTTTGGTACAGAAATCTGCACCTCAGTGAACCGCCAGGGAGGTTAATGCTCTGTAAAATGTAAAAAAAAAACAAACAAAAAAAATTACAAAAACATACAGCAGTGGTGGGCAACTGAGTTGCTAGGGAGGGCCCTCGGCATCACTAAAGGGCCAAAACTTATTTTAAATGATACTTCAAACATTAGGGAACCCTGCAATATATGGTGATGCACATTTTGATTCAGTTAATATGTGTAATATGTTGGTTTTGGGGGTCGCAAGTGGAGGACTGAGGAGGGGGGGGGGGGGGGGGGGTTGCCGAAGAACACTTAAAGGGCTGCAGGATGATCACTTAGGAGTCGTTATTAAAGGCCACATGTGCAGCCCTCGGCATCACTAAAGGGCCGCACACAACATTTTCAATCTATCCTGACTTTTCTAATGAAAATGAAAAAATTATACTTAAGGATTAGGGGACACAGTAGTACGGTGATGCACATTTTGATTCTGAGGTTGTGTGCCACAATATAGATTATAAAATCATCCCCCATTCATTAGTGGGATAGTGATAGCAAAGGCACATTTACCTGTCCACCAATCCCCCGCCAAGACGTCTATGACTGGGATCTTAGAGCACGAAGAGGAGGAGAGGCGAATTGGCTTTCACGTTAGCCAATCAGCGTGCTCAGCTCACGTCTCTCCTCCTATTCCCTCTCTAAGAAGATCCCAGGCGAGGACACATCAGCGGGGGATTGGTGGACAGGTGAATTTCTATGCCCTATACATTAGCAGTTACATTTCAGGGGCTGCAAGTGGAGGACTGAGGGGGGGGGGGGGGGGGGGGGGGGGGCTGAAGAATGCCAAAAGGGGCGCAGGTTGGGAACCTGGGACATATATCATCAAATGTCCTGACTCCAAATTCATAGTGTGAACACTATATATACTCATGTAGAATTGGAGAACACCAACACATTCCTCAAAGAGTTTAAGGGAATTCTTCTGCATTTTATTTTATTTTAAATATAAGAAACCCTTTTATTTGTAGTTTATGGAGAGTGCGTGGAAGTTACTTTCTGTTAATAGAGTAACGTCCCTACTAAAGTGCGAAGTGTAAAAGAAAGGCTAATTAGTGAGAGTCAACCACAGATCTCTCGGGGGGCTGTATGAACTTTATCAATAACAGCCATGGTTCATTCAGAAATACATGAAACATTATACATAAGTTCCATGATGGGTTAAGCAGAGTATGTCGGTATCCCAGAATTCAGGCCACAGTTCCCTTTTCCAGAGTCTGGGAAGCATTTCAAGAGCAGGGAAATAACTGGCAGGAGAAGGTCATTTGTAAGGACTTATTCATAGTATCAAACAACTGCAAACTTGTCTTTTACTTTACTTTAAATGCCACTGTGTGCACATCAGGAGTCCCCCCACCTGTGACACAAGGAACACCGCCTGGAATCTTGCTCATTAAAGTCTTTTCACTGCCGCACCCCCAGAAGATTAACCGGATACCACCATCCATGGCCCGTTACTGCTCTGTTACGCTAACCATGCATTCACTTATATGAGCCGGACACAAATCAAACTGTACATTTACTCCTACCCATCTTCTCACTCCTAACATCACAACCATGCCAGTTCCATCCCCCCACCTATTGTATACTCTGATCCCCAACCTATTAGATTGTGCACCCGTCCTGGCAGGGTCCTCTACTCCTCCTGTGTCATACATGTACCTGTGTGCATTATATTGCGTTGTATCTCCACTCTAATGTATTGTACAACGCTGCGTAATATGTTGGCACTATATAAATGATAATAATCTACTGAAGTTTTACCACCTGACAATCACAATTATTTTCATTTCAATAACACAATTAAACAATCGATTTCACTTCTCCTTTCATGTTTCATGTATGGCCACCTGACTTAGACTGGTCTTCAGTTGATATAGGTCTGTGATGTCACTACCCACAATAAAGAGCCCATGGTTCTGCAATGTAGAGAGGAAATAAGTACCCACCTACGATGCATGGGCAAAGAGGACAGTATTAGGGCCCTTTCACATTTTGTGCGCTGATATATTTTTGCTGGTTACTGACGCAACTGCATCTGTTTGGCAGTGCGACACGCTTACTCCACCCATAACAGTGTAAGGGAGATGCTTTTGCCTGCAAAGATGCATGCTGCATGGCATTTGCACTAAAACACAGCACTGTGCATTAGCGTTAACGCAAATGTGAGCCTAGTGGGAAAGGTACACTGGTTTCCTATGGACCATTTGACCAAAAATCGAAGGTCAAAGAGCAATATCTTAGAAAAAATAAAACAATAGGGCATGTTGGTAAATTTTAGTCGATCAGTTGAACATCAAATATACAAAAATGATAGAAATCATAACCTGTTCGATATACATTCGATCTGAGAAATTTGCATAAAACTACTTCCATACATTGACTTAAGATCCCCCATACATGGGTCAACTTTTAGTTTCCTGAACAAGAGTTGGTCATGCTTGATCAAACAGTGAACAGACATGTTGGTAAATCCGTTTGGTTACCATTACTTTGGCAGGGAACCCCCCCAATCCAAAGTATCGAGCAGGATTCAATGATGCAAAGTGGTGCATCCAATCGCCGCTGAACAAGCACGTAAAAATAAATACAAAAGAAAAACTTAAGCTAGCCATACACGTATCGCTTTTGCAATTACATTTTCTTGATAGTTTGCAAATTGAAGTACGCCCACCTTGAATGATCGATCCATAAGTGTCAAAATCAACCAAAACACACAGATCTGCCAAGCTAGCCATACACGCATCGATTCTCTAATCGAAAAAAAGTGGTTACATCAATACGAGTATGGCTAGCTTAAATGCCCCTTCAATTGCCATTACTTTGGGTGGAGACTCTTGATCCGGCCAGGGATCTATTCCCCAAGGTGGTGCACGATCGATGGTCACACAATCGAGCAGCGTGGTGAAGCAACCATGTAACGATTGATCGTTTAACAAATATGTGTATGACAAGAAGCCATTACTTGTACTACAGATGTGTTCACCGTCACATCTGTGATCCACAGCTTCCAATTCAAATTAGTAAAGCATTAGGCATAAAAGAGGTAGCCGACGAGCTTTAATATAATGAAAATACTTAACTTAACATGCAAAAGGAAGGAAGGAATTAAATATCGCAGGGAGACCCGACTGGCTGCTAATGAAACAATAGGGAAGGATAGCAAAGAGGAAAGGGGGTGGCAGCAGATTGCTTTAAACTAGCCGGCTCTCCTCTCATTACAGCCTATGAGCTTATCCACTCAATCTTCTCATAGAATTAAAAGCTGCACCAATTTGCTGCCATGCAGGCGCACGTCTAATTGTTTTCTGTGCAAGATTTAAATAAGTGATCAAAATCTCCATTACTAATCAGTATAATATGCCGGGTTACAGCGAGGTCACCGGATTACATAAATATAAATTGCTTCTAACACACAAAAGAGGAATGGAGATAGCAGGGAACAAGGATACTGTATTTCCCAGGATAGGTAGATTACAGATCGGACAATAATGACCCAATTGATCCCTATATGACTTGTTGGCCATACACCTTTAGATCTCTCTGTCAGATATCTTTTAGATCTACCAACTATCTATGTAGTATAGGGTCCTCTGAGATTGAACACAGGTAGACTTGATGGTTTAGAAAGTCCCTCATATTACATGGTTTTTGTAAAAAAAGAAGATCTAAAGGAAATCTGACAGAGAAATCTAAAGGTGTATTGGGCCCCCTAATTCTCATAATATAGAACCAAATAGGAAATCCAACATAACATATCGTGGAGGATACCGTGTTTCCCCGAAAATAAGAGAGTCTTATATTGATTTTTTGCTTCCAAAGATGCCCTACGTCTAATTTTCGGGGGATGTCATATTTTTCCTTGAAGAATACGGCACTGGGGTATCAGG
>CM070037.1:21076927-21107353 GCA_036250615.1 Ptychadena robeensis
TATATATATTTATAAATAAAAACACACAGACACAAGACAGCACAAGGAAGATGAGAAGTATGTGCATTTTAAAGCCCATCTCAAAGACAGCCAATCAGGGCATGTCATTAGGTTTCCTGCCCTTGTGGTGGCAAAGGGAGGCTGCAACGTCGCTGTCATGTCAGAAGGGATGAAGTCTAAATGGAACTTTAGCTTTAACTAAAAGCACAAACGTAAAAAAAACCGATTGGTAAGCATTATGAGCATTTTGTTCATGCTAGTTAACCCCCAGTTATGAATTTTGCTTTATAAATCTGTTTGATCAAAAGTTAACAAACAGTTCACTTATGTAAATATAACACATGATTGATATGTTGTCTCTCGAGTAAGGTTATGTTTATTTAAAAAAAAAAAAATTGAAAATGAAAATATTTCAAAATGTTCAGAATGAATGTCTTATTGCTTTTATGTAGCGAGTAAAAATACAATGGGAGGGAAAACTATTTATAGAGTCACTAACAATTCTAGGAAAACATTTTACTCAGAATGGGGGAAATTTTAGCCAACACCGCCACCCTGTGTTGAGAAAGGAATATGCAGCCCGACAAATTGTGACGCTCCCCTAAAAATGTTAAATCCATTTCCGAGAGAGAAAAAAGAGAGAAAAATTGGAAGGGTAAATAGAGTTAAAGGGGACACCTGGCTAAAAATAAAAGACATTAAAGTTTATCCAAACCAATAAAAACAAAAGGGATTATATTTCACAGCTTTGGAAAGATGGCTAGTTTTCAGCTCCTTTTTGTTTGTTTGGTTTTTAACACCACTTTTCCCCAATTTTCAAAGCCTAGAGAAAGAAAGATATATGACCTCAAGGTCCTACAAAATCAGAAAAAAGGACACTGGCCAGAAAGGATTAAACCACCCAAGCGCTCTTGCAAGGTCCAGATTTCTGTACCAAAAGCGCACCATAGACTCTAATGGAATTTTGTTTGTGTTGTAGGCCTGTGTAGGTCTTCACCAATGCACAGATGGGATACCCTATAGAGACTTCCAGATTTGCCATCCACACTCTCTGGTAGGGCTGGACTGGATGTGTGTGCCTCTGCGGCGCCCCCCCCCCCCCCTTTCCCCAGGAGCCGCTCTGTTTGGGCCGCCGGTACGCCCTCTCTCCGGGGAGGTATGCGCCCCTACCATTGCGCTGATCCCCCGACCAGCTGTGCCCCATCTACCCCCTGCTCCCGTGCAGTTTTAATTCCAACTCGAGTGTCCGCATGATTCTCGCAGTCCAGACGGCTGTAATGTCCTGAGGAAGCCCACTGTCAAGGGGCGAAACATGTTGACTATAATTTACAGCCTATACTTCGGAACCCTGTCACCCGATTACTGTCATCCGGGACTACCTGTATCCTGTACTGTATTCTGCTATTTATATGTATATGTTTTAAGTGTTGATGCCTTAAAATTAAATTTTTTAAATAGGCTACTCATGTGATTACTATGAACAAGAATTAATGGGGTAGGTCTGCCAATTAAAAGTCCCCATCGAGGGTAACCCTCCTCCCCCCCCTTCCCCTTTTGTCCTACAACTAGTGTTGTAGGCCTGTAACTTCCCAAAATCTGTCCGTATAAGTGTCTTGTAGACATCATGAATATAATGATGTTTGAAACACACAATTATTATAAAAAAAAAAAGTACATAAAAAAAATTATAAAATGTATCATTTGAATGATAAAAACTCTTGAATAATTTGGTATGAAAGATTTCAAAACAGTATTTGTTTGTTTATAATAAATTTTTTTATTACAAATGGAAATGTGTTTTGTTTTACTTTGAATTGTATTGGATACAGTTATCACTGTATCCAATACAAGCCATTTGGCACTCTCTGAAAGGGTTAACTTCAAAGAGCACATGTGGAGATGACACTGGGGGTGACTTTCCACATGTGGTCTTTGAATATAGCCCAATTTGCAAATGAAAGTCCCACGGACCACCCCGCCCGCTGGTGGGGGGGGGGGCACTCATATGCAAATTGAGCTGGGAGAGGGGGTGACATGGCAAAGCCAGCTTAGAGAATCCCCCGGGACAGCACAGAACAGTCAGTATGTGCTGCTGCCGGGGGATGTGAGCTTAGCTAGACGGCTGCATCTCGTCAGCTGCAACACTGACATGAAAGTGCAGGGGACAAGATGCAGCCGTCAGAAGCGCTAGGAAGGTTAAAGAAGTTACTATCACTGTAGACTCTGTAGACTCAACTGAACACTGGGTCTACAAAGCATTGCAGGCAATACTGGAAAATATGGAGGGTAACAAAACAGATTAATTGCTTAATGAACAAGATTTAACCAGAGGATCATCTCCAGAACTGAACCTGCAGGGTGTCTGCCAGTAATGGACATGATAGCAATACTGCTAGTGTGTGTGACCCCACTTTTCTATTTAGGAACATTAACGAGCCCCCCTCCCTATTCAAACACAGGTTAAGAATGAGGGCCCACGTCACCAGTTTGGGAACCACTGGCCTAAAGCAACATTCAGACATGCGCCCACAATGTGCAGGTGCTTGCGCTGCATTTTTAAAAAACAGCCCCATTCAGTCATTATTGGGCAGTAGTGTTGTTTGCGAATATTCTAATTGCAAATATCGCCACTTGGAAAATTCTTGAAGATATCAAATATAGTGCTAGATCTTCGTAATCACAAATATTCTATATTGCTACGCATCATTATTGGCCAGGCACACACGAAGTGACCAGAAGACACCTCATGTCGAGTCTTCCCAGCTTCAACACTGTTCGGCGCCCAGGGTGTGCAAATGTCTTCTAAGAACATCAAGAGGATGGGATGAAAAATGACAAAGCCTCCTGGTGCCAGAATTTGTACATTATAGCTTGTGTTGCTTTCAACTCTATTTAACCTGCAGCACTGTGTAATATGTTGGAGCTGTATAAATAAATGATTTTATTTGTTTTGGGTTATATGATCACTCAATCACTTTAAAGTAATGCGTTAGAAGACGTTTCAGACTTTGTCTGATGTAAGAATTTCTTTGAGACAAGTGGCATTTAATCCTTTCCAGTGTCTATTGCGTCTCCTGGTGATTCTGTTTCCAGCGTCTCCCAAGTGACCTCAGATCCTGTGTTTTTTCCTGCATCACTATGATGGTGGACCACAACCTGGGAGATCACCATCCCTTGTGGGGTGCTCTGATGAACACTACCAGCTCCTAAGACTATGGTCCTCGGTTCTTTAGAGGACTCATGGCCTGAAAGCCGTCACCCAGAGCAGCCATTAGCCAGACTGTCCTGTTTCCTGTAATTTGTGACTCCTGAACATGACACGAGTTCCATACAAACCCTATGAAATGGCTATGGCTACTACTTTCTGTTTTTGATCCCACCAATTACATGGCAGCAGTAAATCTTTATTAATGGCTCCTGGCACGGACGACCCTAAATCTAATAGGCATGTAGAGAAGGTGATAATGTAAACAATCGTCTAGACTGTTTGCAGGAAATAAACACATTAGTAAACAGCTGGAAAATCTCAAATCTTCTGGAATTTAGGAAGAGGAACAAAGAGTTAGCTGTTGGAGGGCACATTTAGCCTTCACCACAGTAATGAAATACATGGCTGCAGCTTCCTCTACAGTGATCCCAACCTTCCATTTCAGGACACAAGCCCAAAACTTGTTTTTCTCTAAAAAGCCACAGACATGGTAAATTTATAAGAGGCAGCCAAAGTGATGACAGCAAGCCAACGCCTGGAACTTCAAATACACCAAACACAGTATTAGCTGTGTTATCACATGATTTCTATGACAGAAAATTAACCTGAACTAGATTTCTAGAGAAACAATATTCATATTCAGCTACTGTTACATACTATCCTGCTCTCCAAATGTACCCAAGTCTCTGGATATGGGAGAGGGTGGATTTATTCTGACAATGCAGCACCCTATGAACACAAAGTGATCGCTTGTACACTATGCAAACCTGGCAATGAACTACTGTTTGCTTCCTATTAGCATAGCGACTAGAGAACTTAAATATTAATTTAAAAAATAATTTTTAAATACAGCTGATAATTTGATATGAATGAGAAATGTGAGCTGTGCTCAGTCCCTCTACTGACAAATACATAATCAGCGTAGCCAGTGTTCTGACGATTAGTCCTACCCCGTCGAGATATCCTACCCTGCAAACTGCGCATGCACACGATGGAGTTCTCCTACCCAGTCAAGATCTCCTACCTTTGACAGCTACAGATAGCCATACATTTGCGGGGGTTACAGGGCTTGGCTTACGGCTGTTAAGGTAAGGGGGGTGGCGTCTGACTTTGGGGGTAAGCTGCAGGTATTAGGATAAGGGGCTTGGGGGGGATTAAACTAAAACTGCCCAGTTCCATAACCTCCCCCCAACCTTAACAGCCAAAGCCCATAAGCAGAGCCCTGTAACCCTACAAATGTACGGCTGTGTGTATCTGTGGAAGTCAAAGGTAGGAGATCTCGACAGGGTAAGAGAACTCGCTGGTCCTGCACATGCGCAGTTGGCAGGGTAGGATTTCTCAAGGGGATAGGACAAATAGTCGGCACACCGGCATTTCTGTGAACTAATAAACACTTCCCATATCTTATGGAGGTCATATAAAGCATATTTTGTAGTTTAAAGCTGGGCATTCATGGTTTGATTTTTTGTTAGATCGACTTCAAATATGATTTATTACATTTGGATAGTTTAAACCACCACGTAATGCGATAGAACAAAATAAAAGGAATTGATCTGTTTTGAATTTGTGTGAATGCTCCATAGTACGATCGGATATAAATCAATCTTAATATCTAGAAAACTCGTCAGATACTTTAACGATCAACTGAAATTTACCTGCATGTCAGATCACTGCTCGATCGATTTTATGTTCAATTTTGATCCACAAAAAACTGAATCAACTTTCAAACGATCGACTTAATATATTCATATTTTAAGTAGATCAAAAAGAAATCTAACCGTGTATGGCCAGCTTTAGACACACAGCCTGTACTTGGTTAAGGAAACTGCAAAAAGTTGGGACAACCCTGTATAAAGAGACAAAGAGGGTGGGGGCTGACCATTTAGCCTGGCATTCTTTGAACCAATAAAACTCAATGCAAATGAATGATGCCATGGGGCAGATCTCTTCCTTTACACATACTTGCTATTATTGTTAAGCATAAGCCATTCACTGATAAAGACCCTAGCTGTGCTGGGACTTGCAGTTCTCCCAGCTGTTCAGCCACATTCCACCTAACTTCGGAATTCCTCACCATTACCCTTATCTACGGCATATGGCAAGGTTCAAGCCAATGACCCTGCTAGAACTTTCACACCGACATTGCTGCTGTGGTTCTTAAGACTGGCGTAAATATCATTTTTTTTTTCTTTATGATGGTGGCTACGGGCCAGTGGAAAAACTACGGTCACATTTGGCCCCCATGGCCTGAGTTTGGACATGCCTGTCTTAAAAGAAAAACACATGATGCAAGAGTTGCAAGTCTAAAGCTAGCCATACATGTTCCGATTCCATGGCCGATCGGTCACCCATCCGATCGATTCCGCAATGCCAGAGGGAATCGGATGTCGATATCGATCTCCCAATTAAGCCTGTCCCTACTACCTTGGGCCACCGATATCTCCTAACAAAAGCACTGTGTTGCTGTATGTTTCTGAGCCTTAGCTGCTGCATTTCCCCCCTAGGCTTATACTCGAGGCATTCATTTTTTTTCCTTCTAAAATTGGGTACCTCAGCTTATGTTCGGATCGGCTTATATTCAAATATATACGTTACATTTGTTTGCTAGCAAAGGTGTAACTTTAAAGCTGTAAAAACTTTTGCATAAGTCAGGAAGAAGTGACCACAACTTTTTAATGGTCAGGATGTTTAGGGATGGACTGGGAACAATATCGATAAAATGAACAACATATATCCCTCATCACCACTTATCAGTGGTAGGAAAGTAGCACTAGTCATCAATGGTGGAACAAAAGTGAAGCAGAAATGCATGTCCCATACGGTCCCTCTTTACAATGGAAGAACAATCTGGCAGGATATAAATTTTCCAGAAACCGTTGCCACTCTATCAGCAGTTTTCATGTAATGTAAATGTCACAGGGCCTGGTTTACAGCAAATAGGGAATTCTGCTTTAACGCAACATATGTCCAAGTCTATTTGCTGTCCAGAGACAAGTGACAATGCACCTCAGAGCTTCTACTTCATAACAGAGCTATTTAAGAAAGTGGAAAATAAGGGATCAACAGGTAGTAAATGTGTTTTAACTGCTAAATGAATGCAAGTAAAACATGTCAATCTTCTTTTGTCCAGAGTTGAACATTAAAAAAGGATTTGGCTAGAAGTTCAACTTGTTTTGTTTTATTAATGCTGTTTATGTTCTGATTGCTCATCTTCCACTCATTCCCAGTCTAGTAAAACCGTGTCACAGAGGAAGCCGATGATCAGTACAGAAATAAAAGCCCATCTTTAAAATCCAAAAAACTTCACTTCTCAAAGACTGACCATGTATGTAGATAAATATAGAAAGTTTGGAGTTTAAAGCTGTCCATACACCGTTGGATCTCTGTCAGATTTACTTTAAATCTACCAACAACGATGTAGTGCCGGGTCCTCTGTGATTGAACACAGGTAGACTTGATGGTTTAGAAAGTCCCTCATATTACATGGTTTTGGTAAAACAAAAATGAGATCTAAAGGAAATCTGACAGAAAGATCTAAAGGTGTATGGGGACCTAAATGATACTCTTTATTGGGGTAACTGAAATAATTTGAGAAGGAGGTGTATATCATGCCTAGACTTCTCATCCTTATTACCCCTAATAACTCTTCCTAACTGACTACTATCTCCAACAACACTTCACTCTCACCTCAATCAGTCATGTGTGTCTTGAGAAAAACAGTTGTTTTTGTTATAATATTTATGTCCTTGTCACTTTGTGTATAAATGTGAGTCTCAAAAACCAGAATTGTATTAGCTTGAAGAAGAGATCTGCGACATCTGGAAAGCTTGCTTCTCTAATGGCTTTAGTTATCCAATAAACGCTATCACATCCAAGCTTTCTGTATTCAACTATGGCTAACAGTACAACAGTCTACTTTTACATAAATATTAAATCACACCCTAAACAAGTACAATTATTTTCTCACTTGATTTGGTTTCAATTACTGAATTTTCAAAAGAAGTTTAAAGATCACATGTAACAGCAAGTTGTGGGAAGACAAAAGTAGGGCTCCTCTTGACTACTTTTTCCCTGTATTAGCTGCGTGGCACACGTGGGGGGAAACCACGCATGTAGACGCCCCAAGCTTTCCCCTATGGGAAATGATGTGCTAATGATGTTTAACAACCTTGCTGGGTCTGTTGTGTAATACTGGCACATGTCAGTCATGTAATACACTCATTGATAAACAATGGGCACATTATGTGATGTAAACTTGAACACATCGGGCACTGTTCATTTGAATTGGGAGTGGTATTGCCAATAGGGCATATACTGCACCCAAAACCACGTCCAAACATTGGGCAGGCGTAATAGACACATCATGCCAATGTGTCCATAACACCCACCCTCAATCTAGTGAAGACTCATTCTACATGGCTGCAAATATTAAAATTTCCAACAAAAACACTTTTTCTAGCCATACAATGAAATACTATTGGATGCAAGAACTATCAAGATTTGTTTCATAATGACACATTGCCTGGGGAAAGTAGATCTCTAAACACAAAAAGCTCCTATATTACAGCTTATTAGTCCTTAGATGGGGTTGGTTCCATTACTTTTCTGTTCTCAGACTATTTGCCCCTTTGATAATCCAGAGAATAAACATATTTCCTGTCTTTGCGTGATCTATGAAGTAAATCAAGGACTGTCACTATAGTCTAGTCCAAACCTGGAAAGCACAGACTTGTCATTTCATTAACATTACATCGGTGACTGGGGGATTCAGTAGCAAATCACTTGAAAAGGGACATTATGAATTCAGTCCAGCTCACAAAAACGTTACAAGGACACCACCATTATGGAAAATTTGGACACTGACATATATAATTTATATACACATATATAAACCATTTTGCAACATGAAAACAAATGTCATCACAGCGCAGGACTGGGAAACTGCAATATAACATCATTTTTAAGGAATACCTAAAATAAGAGAAAAACAGACCACCCAAGTGCGCCGATTCAGTTACCAGGGACTTCGATGGAGTGAAATATTTTATAGTTGTGTTTTTTTTTATCTCAGGAAAGTGTTCTGTAGCTCTTGGCTCTGACCCAACCTACTCTGTAATTGAGTGTTCTCATATCTTCCGCATGTTACAGAATCTGAAATCATCTTAATAACCAACATACAGGCCGTGGCAGGTATGCCAACACACACCTGCCAAGTAAACATAGATGACATTTACAGTTTGTTAGTAAAAGTATTTACTCCCTCAAGTGTCCTTTAAAATGAAATATGAACTATAAAAGGCTGATTGCCCAAAAGCTGGAGGTAATATATGCGCTTAAATAACACAAAGAGAGCGAATCTATTGTATTTAGGAATTTACACCTAAATACTGGCAATCAAGGATGGTAATAGCTAAACTATAAGCAAAGAAACAAATATGGATATAGGATAATGATCACCCACTATTATATCAATAATTACACATGCCTCACCCCCTAAAACATAGTTAGAGTAAGAACAGTCAAAACCTTATAAACGATAAGGGTTACTGTGAATGGGGCTTAAGCGGCACATATTTTACAGTATACTAAATTGTTAATAATAATTATTTTATTTATATATAATTAAAACATCATTGGATTTATGGATTTTTTTTGTGCAATGTTTTAATTATGTATAAATAAATTAATATTTATGAAAATAAGTAACAATACAAAAGATAAAAATAAAAACAGGGAGCATTTGAAGTGTCTCCATTACATAGTGCATGGTATCATATGGAAATTAGCATATATAGTTATTTAGATCTCATGAACATAAAATATGAAGAACAAGCACAGAGAGCAAACAAAATAAGGCTCTTCTACAGAAAACCCAATAAAGCAAACTAGTGTAATGTTTACATTCAAATAGATGACTGCAACATATAAAAAGCATTTAAAAGTGAGAAGAAAAAAATTGGTGGCTATAATGAGAACAGTGAGAGGCAAGGAAAAAATAGGAAAGAGAAGAAAAGAAAGAA
This sequence comes from Ptychadena robeensis, assembly GCA_036250615.1. Classification (NCBI taxonomy): domain Eukaryota; kingdom Metazoa; phylum Chordata; class Amphibia; order Anura; family Ptychadenidae; genus Ptychadena; species Ptychadena robeensis. The sequence goes on from CM070037.1 coordinate 21,086,156, forward strand.
GGGATAATTATCCATGGAGACCAGGTGTCCTTCAATTTATGTTCAGAATTTTTAATGAGGAAGCAAGATCTTCCATTTGGCATATCTCAACGATTTTGGACAACAAATAAGATATTATAGGTGGATTAACTCTCCAGCATAAGGGGATGCATGACCATGCTGCATTTATAAAATGATGAATTTTAGAGCGCGTAAGGCCTCCGCATACACCTTATCATACAATTTCTGTATGTACCATGTAGAATGAGGACATTTCAAAACCTTCCAATCACTATGGAAGGTCTACCAACAACTACAGATCTACCAACAACTACATAGTTGTTGGTAGATCTAAAGAAAATTGTATCGAATGATTGAAAGGTGTATGGGGGGGCTTAAGACTGCCATAGGGAGGTGTGTCAAAAGTTAAGTTAAAGTAATTAAGGTGCAGAGCTGTCAGCTAGATCGTGATCCGTTTTAAGTTTGATTATGGAGCAAACATTTTGAGCAAACAACTTTACCTATAGGAAATATAAAGACAAGAACCCAATCATGTCTTTATAACACTTCATTTCTGCACTGGGGTACATTGTGGAACAGAATAAAATTCCTTTTTCCACAATGGAGGCATAGAATAGCTGTACTATGCTGAAGCATTAGGATAATTCTTAACTGGAAGATAAGGGGCCAATTCCTACAACAGGTAACATTCATCGGCCATTTGCCAAACCCAAGGACAAAACAGAAGGCATTAGCTTAGTTATAATAAAAAATCTATATATTGAGCTAAACTCATTTTCTCAGCCTTTCTGAAAATGTGGCATAAGCTGCGTCATGCCATTGGTTCATGTACTAGACAGATATTTTAACGGCCTGGAGGTTTTTTGTAGTGTTGGCAGTAGTTTCAACCGGTCACCCATAAACATGATTAGTAACAGATCAGGCAATGGAAGGTATTGATCATACAAATAATAGTGCAGTTAACTTACAGCTCCTTGTGCTTTTCTTCTGCAAGAATCTGATCATTTGCCTTCAAGCCGTACCTATAAAAGAGAAATCATATTGTGCATAGTCAGAGATGCTATACGAGAACTCCAACACCACAAACCTGCAATCAATACATTTGGATTGTCCCCAAGTCATTCCACCCATCTGCCCTGAAACTTGGGAAGAGATCAAACAAAGCGATTGGGAGAGTTTTCAGCATTTATGTAGCAACATCTAGTGGCCACTCACAGTACTGCAGGAAAACTTGCTGAAGAGTAAGCAGTAAGGCTGACTAATGTTAAGAAAACTGGGAAAGAGCTATTGTGCAGAAGATTAAGGTGCTATTTGCATTTTGAAGTAAAATGTACCTTAAGGCAGTGGTTACCAAACTGGGGGGGGGGGGCAGCTAGGGGTGGCCCTCATTTGGAACCCATGTTATTTGAATGAGAGGGGGCTCAATATTCCTATAAAGAAAAGGGGGTCCTGCAAGGAAAGTTTGGGGAGCACTGCCTTAAGGTATCTGTTCTATACACCTTCCAGCAGATACAGTATAAACCATTAGGTGCTGCTCTGTATAGGATGGATCCTTATACAAAGGAGTGTCTAATCCTGAAAATATATGAGGTAACTCATGCAGGAGTTAAAAGGAGGCAGGGGAGCCATCAGCTTTCCCACCTTTTGGTCCCGCTCTGCAGAGCTGCGTATGTAAACCGGGCTCACGCTGCCCACTCATATACATAGAGCTGCAGACGGATGATCCCTTTGGTGGGCAGATAATCCTTTTAGCAGAACAAGAACGTTGTATATATGACCAGCAGCTGGAGCCCAGCTTACATACGCAGCTCAAATCTGTGTACACACCCATTTAAATGTAATAACATACGTGCCATTGTCCTTTTCAATAGCCATAGAATAAAATTGAACTGCAGGACATAGGGTCTTCAGTTTATTATTTTTGGGTATTAGGCTATGTTCCCACTTTTGCAATCAGCCTGAGGGCGGACACAATTTTTATCGTGTGGCGACTGTTGACGCGATCAGGCAATTTTTATTTATTTTGTATTTTTTTTTTTTTTTTTTTAAACGCCACAATTAAAGAACAAAATCAGCCCTTGATCGGGCCCATAGAGAAGGAATGAACGCGATCAAAAAATGCATCTATTTACGGTCTATGGGCGTGATCAGGGCTGAAAAATCACGTCCACCTGCGGCCCACGATCTAAACGGGGGGGGGGGGGGGGGGGGGGGGGGGGGGCGCGATTCTGATGGCAGCTCGCACCGTGTCTCAGATCGCGGCTGCAGGCACCCGCACAAGACCATTGAAAATAATGGAAGTGGCCACTCGCGGCACAGAACCACCCTGCTGCGCGGCCAGCTTCGCCAGTGGGGACAAGCCCTAAGTATAAGGAGAGTAAAGAGGCAACAGCGGAACCTTTGCGTCAGGACAGGTCCCAGAGGCACCTTTCATTTCTTTTTTGGTAACTAAAGGCATCATCTGTTTTGTGCTGTAATCGTCCATAGGCAAAAAATTAAATAAAAACAGAGGTTCCGCAAAGAAAAAAAAAGGCTTTAAATAAAATTCCTGGGTGAATCCTCACAGGGCTAAACTGCCAGTGTCATGCCTGTACCGCTTATTTCCAATAAGGATCGCTGACCAGCTTTCACCAACAGATTAGAGAAAAGAGATTTGAGAGATGAAGTCAGAATTATAATAGGTTAAACTTATTAGACTGGATAAGGAAATCCTATTTAATTAGCTAATCAAGCTAAAAAACTCTGCCCGTGAGATTAAACACCGCAAAAACTCTGGAATCTGATTGTTTGAGTTTCCCGGTTCACCAATTTACAAACTACACTGGTAATATGAGAAAATGCAATCACAATAGCGTTATATAAAAATTAAATAAAACCCAGACAGCAAAAAAGTTACAGACAATTCATCAGATAACAGTGCGTTGACGAAAGTCAAGAATTCTTATTATAAAAGAGGAATAAATGGAAGTGGGCCTCTAAGTGATCATGTACAGCGAAGGAAATAAGTATCTCATCCCCTGAACATTTGGTACTTTTAGGAAAGAATTTAAATGGGATGTCTATCGTAGTTAATTCATGTGCATTGCAATTAGGGAAATAAGTATTTGAATCCCTGTGAACCAAAAAGTTTTCCACCTTTCAGAAGTCGTCATGCTGGTAATGAGCTGGGATTAGGAGCAACCTCTGTAAGACCATGTTTCCACTTTCCCGTTTGAATCACGGCACGGTGTCTGCAGGAGATCACTAGCACCCAGAGATTTAAAACATGGTAAGCAACGTTTCAGATCACGGGGCGCACCACATCCCATCACAGCTGTGGAGGTGACCCCATTCTAACGTATCGGCATGATCAACCGCGATCCCCGACACAGATCGCTTAAGTGGAAACAAGCCCCATTCCTTCCTTGTTACAGTACCTGTATATAAAAGTCACCTAGCCACAGAACTGCCTACCATGGCCAAGACCAGAGGATTCCAATGATGTCAAGAATAAGACTATAGGTCTACTCAAGGCTGGAGTCGGCTAGAACACCAAACAATTAAGATTTGGACCTTTTCAGGTAGATCGCTTAAGGTAGCCATCAATTCCCCAAAGATTGATCAATGATCGCTGGATCATGGTGGCAAACAGAAGTCAGATGTTACTTGTTGTTGGCCAACCAGGGTTTTGCTAAAAGTCATCTTTTGCAAAGGTATCAAGTATATATTTCTATCATTGCAATAAACACCATCTCTGACTTTTGTGCATTGGGATTCAGAGGGTTTTTGTTGTTAATCTGCCTCTCACAGCTATAATAAACCCCCTCATAATGATTATAGACTGGCATTTCCTTGTGTCAGAGGATAAATGTACAAAATTAGCAGGAGGTCAAATACTTATTTTCCATCACTTAACTGTATTCTAAGAACAGCAATAGTTAGGACAGCAGAACCTTATCGGCAGGGAAGAGAAACTTTTTTGATGCATGGACCATGGAGTTCAAGTGAGCATAGCCATAGCTCTACTTTAACTCTCTGGGCGTTACGGGCTTTTCGCGCCAGATGACACCGAAGACACAGGGCCAGAAGGGCTCCGTGTGCCTCCGGCTCATCTACAGAGCCGCAGGCACACAGAGGGGCGCCGTTTATGCCCGATCCCTGCACGGAGTTTGGGCATAGTGCCCAGGAGGTTAACCTTCTGAGCGATTACTCTAATCCTAACTCGGGGTAAGTTTGCTTGCCCCATAAACACACCCCGAGCTACGTTCAGGGATACTGCTCTACTCCCTGGCTAGCCCCAGTATCCAGGTATTGGTAGACCCACCAATCTCTTCTAAGTCTGCCTCTTCCATGCCATCAGTGACGCTGAAGAGGATGGGGGGGCGGCACCATTTACCTCCATGTTATAGAGGAAGGGCCGGCTTTTTACAACACAACCCCGGCGTCACCAATGAGGATGGTGGTCAGAGAATCCTCGTGGATTGCAATTGCCTGTGGGGGGGGCTTACCCTAAACCTAGCTCGGGGTAAGTTAGCTTGCCCCATAAACACACCCGAGCTACGTTTGGGGATACTTTCCTATCCTTGGCAACCCCCATTATCCGGGTATTGGCAGACACACCGATCTCTTCTGAGTCTGCCTCCTCTGTGCCACAAGCGCAACACTAAATAATCGTGCCAATAAATCACAGCAGAAAATATATATTTATTTTTATATATATTTTTCTTTTAAAAAACAAAAAAAATAACATACCATGGGCTTCCCCCAGATCTTAGGCTGTATTTAAACCAGCTCTGTAATGAATCACCCCATGTAAATGAGACCTTACGAAGTTTGTGGGGAATTACAGCCTTTCAGTTCTATGCCAAGTTGTTATCCTGGACCTCACTTATTAATCTGCTGTTCTCAGGGCCAACTAATGTTTTTGTGGGTCCCATTAGGGGTTTCCAGTTAGTCAGAATCTAACCCAGGTTTAGTTGTATAGTTTGATTTAAGCTATAAATCGAGCTGTACAAAGTTCTCATCTATTGAATGTAAAGGCAGAACAAACTTGTCTGTACCGATCCTGGGTATAAGTATAGTGATCTTTAAGAATTTCTTCAAACTTTCATAACAAAGGGGACAAAGGGAACTGTAAACACTCTAGCTTTAACCACAAACCAAATGAATCCAGCCCGTAAGAGGTCTGAAATAGCAGCAGTATAAATAACAATTATGCACAATTACGTGGTTTATTTTCAGAAAACCATAGGACTAAAGAGATGCAGATTAAATGTAGCTTGATGGTAATATCCCAAAAACAATAAAAACCAGTGAAGCAGAAACAAAATCAGTGTGGCCTTCATACCGCATGTATAAAATAAAAGTACCAAAAATCTGACTATTGTTATATATAATTTTACAAATGGACATCGTGCATGTTAATTTTCTAGCTGTTCATCCCTTAGCAAAAAGAATACATTCATCTTTTTACCTCCACAGGGATGATATCTGACTAAATGTGTGGTAACACTGGATACAAAAACTGAAGTAGGTGCTTAATTTTATACAAGACAATTATAGACAGCATTTTGCCTGCATCGCACCATTTAAAAATAAATAATGTGATTGATAGAAAAGTCTATGTTCCCTGCGTATGTCCCCAGTCAATCTTCATGATCGGGGGTGCCCACATGGGGCGAAAAATCACCTGTCGCCCTACAGCTCGGCCGGCCAGAGAACGGACATGTCCGATGCCGTTAGTTTTCAATGAAGGCCGGCCGATGCAGTCAGCTCTGAAGAGCAGCGTGATGACGTCATCACGCTGCACTACAGAGCTGATCTGACCTGCTCTGTCGGCCCTGGCCGCCCGAAGTCTCTGCGCTCCTAGTTCCAACGGCTGTCCGTGGGCCACATGCGCAGTAGCGCAATCCCACGGACACAGGGACTGGACGCAGAGACACTTAAACTTTATATATATGATAACACAAGGCCACCTTTCCAGCTGATGGTCACACATGGAGCTCAGCCTGCCAGTGTGAGATCCGGCTGCTGTAATCGTAATCGGATGTTGGCACAAAGAGGAGAGGGCACTTTTACATATGGGCAGTATGGTGGATGCCGTCCATACAGCCCATATGTAAAACCACCACTGGTAGCATATGAGCAGTGTTACAGGGGAGGCTGACCTCGACAGGTCCCCCCCCCCCTTCCCCAAGAGATATCACTCGAGGGGGGTCAGGAAGCAGGGGACCTGTCAAGATCAGCCTCACTGCTCAAATCCTCCCAGCACATGGAGATCAGCCTCACAATTTTAAAAGGAGGAGCCTGGAGGTATTATAGACTTTGCAAACTCAGTTTGCAGACATCCATGGTGTGCTCTGCAATTTTTATTCTGAGGCTTTTTAACCACCCTAGCGATATGCCCGAACCCAGTTCGGGCAAAGGCACACTGCAACTATCGATACGCCCGAATTGGGTTCGGGCACATCGTGGGAGCTCATCTGCTCCGCCGTGCCATATTCTCTCTTCTTCTCTGTCTTCTTCCGGGTCCCGGAGTGACGTGTGACGTCACGGAGGCGGGACCCGGTCCCCGGTCTTTTTTTAAATCTTTTTTTTTTTTTTTTTACTTTTGAGCTGGATTATAGAAATGTCTTTCTATAATCCAGCTCAAAGTGGATCCCGCTAGCAGAAACACTCGCGCTGAGCGTTCCTGCTAGTGGGATCATCTTCGGCTGCACACGAGCCGTTCCGGAAATAGCCGTGGTCTCCAGCTATCTCCGTGATCGGCTCTCGTGTGCCGATCACGTCATCCGGCGGGCGGGAGATTTAAAGGTACAGAATTTTATTTTTTCTCATTCGTTTTTATTTTGATTGGATTGGATACATGTTTTATAAATGTTTTATCCAATCCAAATCAAAAGAAAAAGAAAACAAGTGTAAACTTCAAAAAAAAAAAAAAAAAAATACTTTTTTTTTCTGTACCTCTAAAGCCGGCCATAGCGCTTTATTCTGTGGCCGATTTTGCGAATGATCACCATGCGCATTCGGAGTGATCGCTTGGTGATCAATCGCAAAATGAACGTGCCCACCAGGAGCAAGTACTGGCGCAGTCTGATCGTGAACCGCTGGCTCTCGGTGTGCCTGCAGCATTTCTACAAAGCTGCAGGCACACAGAGCCTTTCCGCCCCCATCGGGGTCACCGGTGACGCCGATGGGGGCGGAAAGGCAAAACACTGTATCACTTTTGGTACAGAAACCTGCACCTCAGTGAACCGCCAGGGAGGTTAATATTGTCCATATCGATATCGAAATTGTATCGTATCAACCAAAATTAAGAAATATATCGTGATTAAAATTCTTGCCATATCGTCCTGCATTATGTTGACTTAGGAATTTTAAAAAGTAGTTGGCAAGCTAAAATAAATTATGGGCACCCCCAGTATTAATAACCATTGCTTTTACTAGCAATGTCATGCACATAACTTGGAAAAGAAACAAACAGCAAAGAACATGATTTGAAAATCCCAGCTTCATGAAGTTGTCTGGAACATTTAGTCATATTTGTAGAAGGACAAATTCCGTTATCTGGCTGGCAGAACAAAAAGTACGAACATTAATACAGAAACTCAGAAAACACCATATACGTACTTGTCCAGAAAGTCCTTGTCCACCACGGCACAAATATCTAGAAGAGGGTTCCCCATGCCAAAGAGGAGGTTTTCACTGCAAGGAAGAACAAAAGATTTGTATAAATGAATTTGTAGGATTTCCATGGTAAATTATAATCAGTCAGTAAGAGCACTTAACTTACCCGCTCAATTTATTTTAAACATAAACACACAATACTAAATCCTTTTAAGCCCCATTAGACAAAACAAAGTATGTGACTTCCATTTAAAAAACATGAATGCAAAGTATTTAAAGGTCTTATCGCCGTTACTTCTCACATAGCACATCAGCAGCCGAAAATATCACCACATACAAGTGGAAGTACAGATAGGGTACATTCTAGGTAACAATATAAAATATAACTGTGTCGACCATGCCAAACATCTCTTGGACACTAAAGTTTTTGGATTATAAGACATACTTTTTCACCCCCAGAATCAGGGGGAAATGCCTGTGTCTTATGGTCTGAATGCACAGGTGGTCGCACCTTGGTTACCCACCAGCACTCCCGGCAAGAAGATTAGCCAGAAAGGTGTAGGAGCTGTCAGATTGGAGATGTGGCCACAGCCGGATCACTCATCTGAATTGTATTGGTTATATCAGCACAGCACAGCAGTTGTGGCTGAAATTTAGAACTGTAGGAGAATTTTACAACTTCTGATACTACCTAAATTCAATTTAAAAAACTTTCTTGCAAACTTCCAACATGTGACAGGTAGTACCGAAGCTAGGAGTTTGTTAAAGCTTAAACAAACAGTCTAAAAAAAGAAAGTGCTTAGTTAAAGCTTGCAATACAAATCACTACATCAGGCAACGGCCTGCGTACACAAGAAACATATCAACACTGAATGCATTACAAAAGCATGCCTGGCACTGTGGGGAGCCTGAAGCAGCTTTGTCTCCAGGAAAGTATTTCAGCTCTTTTGTTCCTCATTAATCTAGCCTTTGAGTATTACAACCATAATAGCTTTAAAACCCAGCTTTGATCCCTTTTAAAAAGTTGCAATCCTCAAGATTGAATCCATCACACTTCATATAGGGAGTCATGGCGCACTGCTGATTACTTTGGAACTAACTTGAAAAAAAAAAAAAAAAGCGCCAAAACACATAAAACACTCATAATATGTTAAAAGAAGAATCTCCAGTGTGCCCCTTATGCCCATTCTTCTGGTTAGGGGTTCTACTTAGAACAAGGCGACCCTAACACAATGAATGATAACACAGCCAAGAGCGGTACATTGTGTGTGCCAAGCTTTGCCTAAAACTTTATAATGATGATGTATGTTCCAGCCGTTATCCTTAGAAATAAAAGCCAGCGCCGCTCTAATACTGATTAGGAAGCAAAGCTTCGAACCAAGAAAATTAGAAGATAAAAAGCATTCCAACAGATGTCACTTTATAAATGCATTGTGGGGTAAAACAAACCTTTACCCCCTCCTCTACAATCCTCCAACAACAGATTTTGCTGGGATCTACCAACATGACAAGTTATTTTGATATATGGACCAGTGAACATGTAGCATCTTATTATAATAGTGACTAACTGTTCTATGTCTGATAAGATACACTTTTAACCCCCAAAATTGGAGGGGAGTGTGTGCATCTTTAAAAAGTAGAATGCACAACCAGTTACGGCCAAATACTTTGTCACGGGTGGTTGCCCATTCAGTTTTACCCTTTTGCCTCCACAGCCAAGCACGGAGCTTTGTTGGTGGAGGCGGGGAAGCGGTCTTCCTTCCAGGTAGCTCTTCCCCCGTTCTCTACATGCTACCAGCCACCTGCTGAGCGGGGCAGGAATCCAGTCAGCTAGAACAGTGAGCTTGAGCAGTCTACATACATGGAGTCTCTACGTGTCTCTTGAGTTCCGCTCCATATGGCAGGGAAGGGACAGGGAAGACGACTTGCCTGCCTCCTTCAACTCCCTCACTGCTAGTCGGACAAGCAGTCTTATTTTTTTCTTTAGTATATTCTTTGGACCAAACAAGATGCTTCGGTTGTGCATCTCATAAGCCGGAGCGTCTTATCAGACAAAAAATACTTATATTCTCTGAAGAGTGAAATCATCTCTTTTTTGTATTGAACTCTACAATATGCCTATGTTGGAGCAAATCTGAAAATTTGGGCAATATTTCTGTAAATGGTATATACACAGGGGTACATGAGTGCTTAGTCATCAGCAGATGACCCCTTACATACCGTAGCTGTTCATTCATCTCCATAAATGATTTACCATTGAATATTCGTGAACAGTGTAGGTTATGAACAGTGTAGGTTATGAATAATACATTGCTTACTAGAAGGCCAAGCCTAAAACAGATTTTTGTGCTATTCAATCCCTGTTTAACCCCGACGCATCACCCATCAAAATCTGTAAGTTATAGAAGAAACATTTTGATTTTGCAGCGCCTGTGACCAGGAGAAGCCGAGCCTGGGATCAGTAGATACATAGGCCTGTACAATTATTAAAGCAGTGTGCTCATGTCACTTTCTATTAGGCATGGGGTCTGAGCAAATGCTACAGAAACTGTCTCCTTGAGGTCTTTTCCCATCGCAGCTCCATGGCAACATTGCCTTATCAGCGTTTCCCATAATAACACGACCTATTCAGTTGACGTTCATCTCTGTAGCTTTTGGCAAAAGGGTCAGAACAATTTCCCTTCTTTTGAGATTTAAAAACAACTTTCATCTACGGCTTTGTACACAGGATCATGCAGACATGTATATCCCTGCAATGCATGAAAAAAATGTTTTGATTTAAATCTGATTTTTTTAAATGAAATGCTGTGGTGCCTATGGGTGGACGGGGATACGAGTGTTCTCAGGATGGGGGGGGGGGGGGTACTGTTGGGGATTGTTTTCAGTTTATGTGTTTGAGGGATGAGGAATGGTACTGTTGGCGGGTGGGGAGCACCGGAGCAAGTTAAAGGCACGGCAGTGGTGGTGGTCGGTTGACCGTGGCCGCAGGCTTTCTTTTTCATACCAGCTTGACCAATATCAGACTTCACCTTTTATTTTGGTCGGTGCCTCTGTGTCGATGTTATGTTTATTCATGTTTTGCACTAGCTGGGTGTTGTACCACCCTAGCTCTATATGCTTCTATGTGAGTTTGTAACATTTTGTTGAAACTAAAAAATTTACATGCTAAAAAAAATAATAAAATGCTGTTTGAGGAAAATATACTATTCAAAAGGTTATTCCATCATGAAAAAGAAAACCGCAGTTTTCGGACTATGAGATGCACCGGACCATAAGACGCACCCAGTTTTTAAAGCAGGGAAAAAATATTTGATATATAAGTGTTCACATCAATTGGGAAAATGCAATTGATTAAATGAATACAATATTTAATTCAGCCAGTAGATGTCACTAGCAGCAACACACACACATCACCTCCCCAAATAAAAGTTGGTAACCAGTGAAAGTAGTTTCCAGATCACGTGATCACTATAAATACATTTTTTTTGCCAAAAAATAAGAAGCCAGCAGATGAATAATATCACCTGGACAATGCGGTAGCATTATTTTTATTTGGAAATACAACGTACACCTGTCATGGTTTATAAAAGTACAACATGAAAGGTTTTATACTATGTATTGTTCACCACTGCGGAGGTATTTCTATGGTAAATTAGAGAAGGGGGAGGAAGGAAGATTGAAGACAGGGGGAAAATAAGCTACAAAGAGGGGAAAGATTAATAAGATCAAGAGATTAGTGACCTTTTGTAACCTTAGGGTCAAACAGGATCTGAAGAGTTTGGAGCACATGGCAGGGTGAATGCAGGCGAAAGTGTACGTCTACTTTCCAAGTTACTACCGAATAATAGAAATAGTTTACTTTCAGCACTAAAGCTGGGCATAGACTGTTCTATGAGCAGCTGATGTTTGATTATCTGTCCATCTGTGTTATATTTTGTATTGGGTTTCATAGAGATGGAAGCTCCATAACAATTGCCTTAGTTTCCCCCCTGTCTACTGTGCAGATATCCCTTAAAGCCCCCATATACGTTAAGATTAGCTGTCGATCTCCCGGCAGATTGCATGAGGACGTCATCACGTGCGGCAGATCGTGCCAAGAATCAGCCGCGCACCCTGTGTGCCAGCACTTTGGATGGGGTCCCCACTCAAAGTAAGTAGATCAATCTAAACATTACAGACATGCCCATAATGTATTAGATCAATTTATAGCTGAATTTAAAGATTGAGCATTCGATCTGAGAGGCAATTTCGCAGCAGATTGTCCGCAAACCGAAGTGTGTATGGGGGCTTTATTTGCAGTCACTGTGTTTGTAGGAAGCCAATTAGGATGCCGTTTTATTCTTGACATATGCACTGTGGATGCCAACAGTCACTCTTCTGGTAGAGCTTTCTGTTTATTACAAGATGTTCTGTCTTTATTTTCTTTACATGTTATTCTATTTTGTATACTTTTTTGAAAATAAACATTTTCAACTGGAAAAAAAACTAAAACAAAACTGATAGATCAACTGATCTGAAAAAAACATGCAACAAGTGATTAAAAAACATCAAACTGCAGGATACTAGGTATAGATGATATAACTATGGTGTTGGTCACCTGCATCCTCCTCCAACCCTACCATAAAATCAAAAGCTGGCCATAGACTGTTCTATTTAAGGCGGATATCGACGTAGATCCACCACCATCTGGCGACAAAAATCGGTCACAAATCTAACAGGCCCACCTTAAACCCACCTCTGCCTTATAAATCGATCTGCAAGATAATAATTTTTAGGCCGATCTCATTACTTTAAGGACCAGCTTCCAGGCACACAAAGGGTGCATGGCCGATTCTCAGTGCGACCATGTGTGGGTGAGGATGTCATTACGTGTCACCGACCTGCTGAAAAACTAACATGTCTATGGGTACCTAAAGTATAATGAACCACAGGAAGGATGTGGGCCAGTGCCCACGCTCTGACGCATTTCATCCAAAGTCAGGGCTTTAAGGAGCAAAGCCCTCCTATGAACAGGATGAATTCAGGTTTCAAATGTAACAAAAAAAACTTTAAATAGAAACGGAACAAAAAAGGGACACATACACATTTGTATTATACATTCATAAATAGATACACAAGCAAATCAACTAATGGGTATAAAGCATATTCCATAATAGTGGACAGCAAGTAAATAGACTTGTGGCAAGTTTACTCTCAGGGGGGGATTCAGTTTATGGGGGAAGAGGAGGGTGACCCAGGCAGCACCAAAATTGCAGCCAGCAGGAGGGCAAATCAGCAAGGCATTTCTGGTTGGGATACTCTCAAGGCAGCACTGGTTTACATTATACATATATAAAGGCCCAAACACGACTAGCCTATAAAAAGGGAGAACGTGGTATGCAACATACATACTTTAAGAAATGTTTTGCATTTTTGCGAAGCATAAAACACTAAACATGCTAAGAAACAAGCCAGTAGGACTCATAAACCACTTCCTTTATCACTTCAATCCCATATGTACATCTAGCAATAATACATTCCACCGGAACAAAACAAAAAAAAGTGGCACAAGGGGGGTTTGGGAAGGAAGCATACATACAAACACCCAGTGAATAACCAAGGCTTCTCCTCTTTAATAAAGCAGATTTGTCACTTAAAGAAAACCCGCACAGTGCGATGATTGAGTTGTACATGTGCAGAAATTGGGAAATTCCCAGCAGCTTCAGGCACCTCCAGCATTGAAACTAAACAAACAACTTCTTCCCAAGAACCCTTCTGGGTACTTATCTGGCTGGACTACAGGGGAGGCCCTGGAAACAATTAGATCAGAATATTAGAACCAGGAAAACCTGAATGATTTCTTTCCACTTTGTTACAGGCCACCTAGAAACAGGCGTACATCTACAACACCTCATTTGTCAGATGACCAAAATACAGAAAACAGAAAATGTTATTCATAAAACATCTGAGGGGGCAGAGACATTACACACAGGCAGATACAGAGGACTTATTTACTTGGGTTGTACATTTATTCGAAGATTTCATTTCTAGAAAGAGAACTCAGTCTATTTAGTCCAACTGTCCCAATTGGGAAGGGATAGCAAACCGGACTTCATAGCGCCCCCATTTTGGAAGAGATGGCAAACCGGACTTCATAGCGCCCCCATTTTGGAAGAGATGGCAAACCGGACTTCATAGCGCCCCCATTTTGGAAGGGACAGCAAACTAGACTTCATAGCGCCCCCATTTTGGAAGGGATAGCAAACCGGGCTTCACAGCACCCCCATTTTGGAAGGGAGAGCAAAATCTGACTTCACTCTAACTAGCACTCCTGATTTGGAAGGGGTAGCAAATCAGTAACTACGTAACTGTGCCAATGTTCCCTTTGTTCTCATTGTACAAGCACAGACTTCACTAAGCTTTATTACCTTGGCCACACAGGTAAATAGAACATGATCTAGACTATGTGCGAGTGAACATAACTACATTTAGAGAATTCTGCGGTTATAGCAGTAACTTTACAATAAGAAGAAATAGAAAAACGTTTCAAGGCTATTTGTCTTATGTTCTAAAAGTTTTCATCCCTAAAATAAAGTCTGGCATGTATCTGCTGAGTATAGCGAGATTACATGTGACATGTCTGGTTATATAAAGCAGACGCACACCAATTATCCTTCACAAGAACAAATCACTGGTCTAGGTGCACATCCAATGTAGAGATAATATCTGAAATAAACTAGGAGATGCGTTTCCTAGAGGAGGATAATGGCTGCAGATTACTACATCGTATTACACCTCCTCCCTACAATTCCTCTATTATAGGTTTACAAAAGCAGCGCTGAGACCTCAGAAGATAAGGAAGCTGTTCAGCACCATTGAAAGTCAATCTGCTGCACGATGATCCGCCAAAAAAGTAGGTTTTACACTGAAAAGATTAAAGCTTTCCTCTGAAAACTTTACTACAATTCAATGTTGGCATTCCAGATTTTGGTTTAAACCTTTAAAGAGGAATGCAGATCTCATGACAGGCAGCTTGTCCGACACGCGATCTGCCTCATGTCTCTTACACTTTAACTGTATGCAAAGTAAACAGTATAGACTTGGATAAAGTAGGAAATTTCCCTTGACTTGCCTCACAGAAAAGAGCAGTACAAGAAAATCTCCCCTGACTGAAGTTGTTGTCCCTCCCTACCATGTTTACCCAAAAATAAGACAGTGTCTTATATAAATGTTTGCTCCCCAAGATGCCCTGTGTCTTATTTCCTGGGGATGTCTTATTTTTCCATGAAGAATATGGCACTGGGGTTATGGGGTATCAGGGTGGGGGGGGGGGGGATCACTTCAAATGACACAGGGGGATCAGAGTGGGGAATCAAAATGGCACAGGAGGCTCATTACCATTTAAGTAACCCCTTCTGATCCTCCTGTGTCATTTTGATTGCCCCCTGTGATCCCCCTTGTCCAGAGTTACAGTACCGGATCTTCAGGGGTGCCTTATATTTCAGCATGAGGCAAAAATGTAAGGGTGCCTTATTTTTGTAGGAGGCCTTATTTTTGGGGAACAGGGTATGCATTCCAGGAAAAGGCTCACTATGACCAAAGAGAAGGGTTAACCTGCTGAAAGGAACATTGAGAATAAAAACATGGCAGGGGCTTTTTATCCTTATCCACTCAAAATGTAAAAATAATTTAAAAAAAGTTTGGCTTTGTGAACACTATTTTACATCTATAACCCTCACTGGGGTTGAATGCCAGCGCCACAGATGCACCAGTATCATATTTACTTAAAAGAACACTCAAGGGCAGGATTGCAGTCACAGGAAAAGCAATACACACAGAAAAGAATAAAATAGAAAACAGATGGTGATAATCACGGACTTTCCACAGCTGGGAGCCACGAATAACTTGCAACAGGCCAGACCAGTATATAAGATGAGTTCCTCACAAAACATCCTATTTTTATTCATGTCTGTATATTAGATTTCATTTCCATGACATGATCACAACATAACTGGACCAACATTATTACACTCAAATCAGACCAATATTAAGTTCCTGGCTGCCAATAGACGTGCTAGTGCGTCCAATACTGGCAAAAACCCACATTAGCGCATTATGCAAACAAGTATATGGGAGGCGCTTGAGATGCATCTGCAAAATGCATGCTGGGTGTGTACAGGAACGTGTGTTAGGAAAGGATCCTATGGAAACCTGTGTACCTTGCGTTCATGCCAACCCTGCTGCATTGAGGTACTGTATCACAGCTAGGCTGAAAGGGCCCTTTAAATGAACTGGACCAAAAAGGTACAAAGCCACATAGCATGTGTTCACTGTTCCTGGGCAAAGACCTGATTGTAGGTGAGTAATGTGCATTTATTTTATTTTTTTAAGTTGTAATCCGCTTTAAAAGGCCATACACGGATAAACCTTTACGATTTTCTCTTCTATTGGATTATGCGATTTAAATAATCAGTCAGCCTCACATCAAATCAATTATTCCACCTCACAGTGTGATTGATTATAAACCAAACGATTCCTTTCCTTAGATCTGTGCGCATGTTCCATAGTACCAGCAAACACAAATCCATCCAATTACCTAGAAAACCCACCAGATAAAACAACTTAACTTTTAACGATTGAATGGAAATATCGAGCTGTGTATGGGTGCCTTAAGAATGGGAGAACTGTCAGGGTTATTTATGACCATGTGAGTGTGAGGTAAAACCGCACTGCAAAAACACATGCAGCTAAATTCCCAATTCAGGGCTTGATTCC
This sequence comes from Ptychadena robeensis, assembly GCA_036250615.1. Taxonomy (NCBI): domain Eukaryota; kingdom Metazoa; phylum Chordata; class Amphibia; order Anura; family Ptychadenidae; genus Ptychadena; species Ptychadena robeensis. The sequence continues at coordinate 21,102,515 of CM070037.1, forward strand.
ACTGGTGCGATTTGCCTCGGCTGCAGCCGCTCCCGCCGGCACCCCAAGCTGTTGTCATCCGGATGCACGTGTCCGGGCGTGCGTTCGGATGAAAACTCTGGGCAGCCCCCATGTAAAAGGATGCGGTTGGTTGCGGTTTCCGCACGAGAACGCTGAAGCCAGCGTTCGGAACTGCACCGCATCCCCATCCGCACCGCATCCATACTCAGCCGCACCAATGGAGTCTGGCTGATGGTTTGCCCATGGATGCGGTCGGAGGGGCAGCAGCCGTGCGGACACAATCGCGGCAATACGCATCAATGGAAACAAGCCTGGTGCATAGTGTGAAAGACTTCAGAATGTCATTTTAAATGTGATACCTTAACAAAACATTTATTATAGTAAAAGAAAAAAAAAATCTGACCCTCCACGTATTCTAGGTACAGAAAACTGTGCTTCCATCTTCACACTAGGTTGTTACACTAGGTTTTTGAAGAAAGGAAACTGGACAGATGGTGCACTCCATGCTGATAAAGTTGTCAGTCCTAAACGATTTGCATTTTTAAAAGGTGCGAGTTTACGCATACAGCAAAAAGGCATGCGTTTTGCACATTACACATCCGTGTCTTTGCTTGCATTTGCCTTTATGAACAAAGCATGAAAAAGGCATGCAGCAGGCACTCCGGAGAAAAGTCCAACTTCTTTATTTGAAAAAACACAGGTATACACAGCAAACTATATTGATTCCCCTAGTCTGATGCTTTTTATTCAGCCCCTTGTTTTGGGCATGCATGCATGTTTGTTTTGTTTGTTTTTTATTGCACAGTAAACACTGACTTAAGCTAGCCACACATGGTTCAATTTTGGTTCAATCGATCGATTCGATCAAGGAATTCAATTGTCTAATCGAAAATCGATCTTAATCGCATCAATATACACCCCACATTGAGTTTGCGATTGTGGTGAGATTTCGATTCCAAAATATTACTAAAATCGTCGATTTTGGTATTGAAATGTTTGAATTCCAGATTGAAGTGGTCTATGTTATTATATCTAATCTAATCGATCCAGGAGAAACACCACAAACATCGACAATTATAAAACGATTTTGGCACATTCGACGATTGTCCGATCAAAATTCGATTTGATTTTCTGCCTTCAAACAATTATCGTCGATCCTACCATGTGGGCATTCCTCGATTTCCGTTCAATCGATGAAAAAATTCATCTAAATCAAGCATCGATTGAAGCAAAATCGAACCGTGTGTGGCTAGCTTTACAATGGATGACATTGTATCATAGAAAGTGGACATAGAGCCGAACTGTAACAGAAGGGTAGCAATGCTGACCATTCAGTTATCATGTCTAGTACGAGACGGAGACACAACCAAGATCTTTGATAGCTGTAGAGACTGACTGACAGCACAGAATGATGCAACACAACCTACCATGTGCGCGTTCCCAGTGTTTTATGATATATCTCAGTATTAACAGACGGTCCTGTAATACCTTGGGGAACCAGAAGGACATGAAGACATGTGCCATGAATGTAGGACTGGTGGCTTCTGTCTGAAATTAGTTTCCCAAACAACTACTACCAGTCCATTAATGTGCAACTCTAAATGAACTAAATTAGACATTCTATGAGTTCACAAACCAAATAATAAAAACCTCTTTACGTTAACAGTAAGCTTTATCATGCAAAGGGAAAATAACTTTGTTCATTACTGAATTGCATAATGTCATGACACCAATAAATACACAGACAACTTACCTCAACGTAACCCTACAATATACAAGTGACATTCAAGGAGCGCACATGGCTTTGAAAACTCTTAATGGTTTACGTCTAATGTGTTTTTTTTATAAAATCATTGTGTTCCCATTCTAAAAGTCTTCCTTGACGTGCAGATAAAGGGTTGCAGTCTCTTGTCATATGTTCCTTTTCAAAATTAACTTCTATGAAACTACAAAGGATGGCAATGCATACTAGGAACATATTGCATGCTTTTAAATCCTCATGCATGGGACCATGCAGGTGCACCGGTAACTAACGTAGTAGGCAGGGTAACACTATGAATCGGTCCCCAAACTTTGACTTTATATGCCTGAAGGCACAGACATACCAAATGATTTAAATATGAAAACAGACATTAGGATCTCCACCTATTCCTAATACTAGAAGCTAAACAGCGAGTATCTAAAAAAAAAAGTCAATGACATTAGGTTATGATATTAGCTGCAATGCTAAATTAGTAAACTAACCTATCTACTCATAGGGCTAGTCCCCATATTGGTGGCTGGCCGCGGGGCGGTCGCCCGCTCGAGGCTGACGCAAGTGCCTGAGCGGTCACAGCGTATTTTTCTTTCCAATACAATTCAATACAGCCCATAGACATGAGTGGACAAGATCTTTGACTGCGTCCATTCATGTCTATGGGCACAATTGGACGCAGTGGCTGGGGGCAAAAACACGTTTCAGACCACAACTGCCCATGGCCACCCATCTGAGGGGGGACACTGCAATTCACATGAATGGAGAAGGATGCAAGTGGGGACAAGCCCTTAAGCTAGGGCTCCACAATGCACTGGCATCTGCTGATGTCAGCGTATGACGCCGTTACGTTCTGTGGACACAGATGGGCTGAGGTGACATCAACTGGACGTTCGCTCAGACCAACGGATGCGGGGCTCTACGGGGCCATTGCCCTTTTAACAGATAGTGAAGCCCTAGCCTTATTAATCTACATCACATATAAAATTACACAAAGTAGTCAATGCTAACATACAATGCAATATTTTAATTTACACAACATGACAAAAAACAGACCTAAGAAGTCTGTTAGATGCATTGCTGAAAATTCAACCAATGCAATTGACTTTTCAGGAGTTCTAATAAGTTATAAATTATGATATTTATTGTATTAAATGAATGGATGACATGCTAAATACTAGAAAATCAATGATAGTATTGATCATGAATTCCATTGGGTGGGTGGAGGGCAAGAAATAGTGTACACCTAGACACTGAGGCTCTAACTATTTGACATACTATCAGGTCATACACTCTTGAACTGTTGTAGTATTACTAAAAAGAACCCAACAAAGCTTTTCCCCCACAATAGCTGTTGTTTAAAGATAACCATAGGGGGGTTGTAGACCGTGACTTGACAAAAACAAATCTTTTAAAAAGCCTTATCAGCATCAGAACTCCTTTACGGAGCAGTCCTTGCACACGCAGCGTCATTAGAGTTAACTTCCACAAGTACATTGTAACTATGTCAATGAATAAGTCAATTGGGCAAAGCAGGTTGGATTGTGTCCCAGAAATAAACCAGCATCGTCCCCTCTAGCAAGGAAATCAGAAATTACACCACCGCACACATAAAAACCGGACAGAAAGGGTTACAAGCCGAAATTTTCAGAACCTGCTCGCTGCCAAATGTTACCCAGGTTTATATATGACATTAGGCAACGGTTCAGTAAATTTTAAATATTGACAAATGCCAGAGTCCACTTTGTCTGTACACCCGCCTGACAGTTCCCACTGGCGTGTCAAGCCATGGGAACACAACAGGTGCTTGCACAGCACAAGCTATGGTCACCTTGCTAGAATTTCAAGAGTGGGGTGGTGGGGCGATATGGGGTTAAAAAGCTGAAATGTCCCCATAGTGGATAAAAGTGACAGATGCTCCTCAGCTGAGATGTATTTCTATGTTTGCTCTTCACTATTCTGGCTGCAGGGCTCACCTTCCAGTCTACTGATGATAAATACAATGTTACAATAAATGGAGGTGCCATGGTCAGACAGCTGGATGCATGTGCAAGGCAAAGTTGTACACATCAGCATTGATGACATGACAGCAGTGACAGCCCCGCCAGGGAGCTCGGCTGTCAGGGGACCACACGGGCGATCTTACCGTAAAGCGGGCATGTTGACACCTCTGTCGGCCGATCACTAGTGCGGAGATCCTCGGGGCCGATCGCTGACACTCAGGGGCAACACAAGCAGCGTGCTCAGCCCAGCTATCATTCCACCATCAACCGGAAGCTCCGCCCACCAACACGCTCATTGGATAAAGCGCGCTTCAGTGTTCACAGACCATACGGTCATACCTGAGGGGACCCGCGCCCCCCCAACTTCAGTGTGCAGGGACCATACGGTCATCCCGCTCCCGGGATCAGCCCGGGACACCACGTTACCTGAGGGGACCCCCCCCCCGCCCCAACTTCAGTGTGCACGGACCAAACGGTCACCCGCTCCCGGGATCAGCCCGGGACACCACGTTACCTGAGGGGACCCCCCGCCCCAACTTCAGTGTGCACGGACCATACGGTCACCCCGCTCCCGGCATCAGTCCGGGACACCACGTTACTTGAGGGGAACCCCCGCCCCAATTTCAGTGTGCACGGACCATACGGTCACCCCGCTCCCGGGATCAGCCCGGCACACCACAGAGCCACACGTTACCAGAGGGGACCCCCTAACTTCAGTGTGCACAGACTATATGGTCTCCTAGGAAAAGCCCCCCACACCTTACAGTACAGAGCCCCACGTTACCGGGACAGGAGGTCACCGGAATATTTCATGACAATAGAAAGCATCATTTATCTCATAAACAAATACATCAACGTATATCATAGATACACAAAAATGAGAGAGTAGATAGATCTGTGTAAAAAGAGTTTTTAAAAGAGTAATTGCACAAAAACATCAACAACTGCTGCTCTCCCATTGAGACATGCCATGCCTATGCAGGACAGGTAACTGTATCCCTTCAGGTGATATCACCCCTCAACCTTTTATACACCTTCTGTATACTGGATTGGCAAGTCTGTCTTTATGGGGGGGGGGGGGGG
>CM070037.1:21107409-21124883 GCA_036250615.1 Ptychadena robeensis
AAAAAAAAAAGAAGAAGAGTGAGGTGAGGTTTTTTCTTCTTAGGGATGTTGAGGAATGTTGGCTTCCTTCACTATTAGAGAAATTTGCCTCAAGACCCCCTCTGAGACAATCTGGAAGAACATTTATCCCCCACTGCTCCAGTAATTTACTGCTGGGGGCCCCTACCTAGTACTGGGTAACCTTTCTAAAGAAAACATCCCAGCCAAAGCCTAGACCCACATACAGAAAGCTTGTCACTGGCAATGCAGCAGCACGCCTAATCCTTCCCACCATATGGCTGCCTATACAATGATGGATCATATACCTTGTATAAAGGTTGTCAGATGAGCCGGTCATACATCTGTTTCATCCATATGCCATTATCCCCATGTACCACTACAAGGACACCATGTCTGTCCCAGGGCTGTGGAGTCGGAGTCGAGACATTTTTGGGCAAAAAATTTACCGACTCCTACTCAATTTAAATGGGAATTAAAAAAAAAACCATAGCCCTGGTCTGTCCTACAGTGTATGAAATCACAGAGTGCTCCATGTCAAAGTCACAGACACCCCTAAAACAACAGGATGGGATAGAATCTTTTATATGTAAAAGACGGCCTAGCAATGTGGTTGAAGACTATTTTCATGTACACATTTGATTTATATTAATGAACAGCTTACTGTGACCATTACTGGTAAAGGGTTTAAGGGAACTTTTCACAGAAGAGGTTGGTTTGCCACATCCCAACAAAATCAAGGAAAGAAAAGATAGTAAGTTTCCCTTATCTTAACGATAGGGGATTAAGGGATTTTTCAGGCAGTACCTATTGAGTAATATTTTCGTAGAAGTGATTTTTATTCTTAGTACAATGCAGTATAATCAAACAATGCAATGTTATAGTCACATCACCATTTCAACAAAAAGACTTAAGGTAACTCCATTTCATTCAACATGTTTCACATATTTTGTTTTTTTGCTTCTTCAGGAATTTGTACAGGAGTTTGTCAAAAGTCTCTGTGGGAGAGCAACAAAAAGGGAACTGTGACCATTACTGGTTCTGCTTTCTGGTGAGCACAGTTTTTCTCAATGAAAGCCTAGAGGTCGGCCAACTTAGTGGAACAATGTAGTTACTATAGACGGATGTGTTGCCTCAACAAAAGTAGAGAGAAACTAATTGAACCAAGACACTTCCTTCTATGTCTTCCTCTACATCCCCCCCCCTCACCCCAAGACTATTAGGTCACACATTCTTGGCCCCCCATCTGCCTACAGGCCAAGCACTGAGCTTGGCTGTTGAGGCAAAGGCGGGGGAAGTACTCGGGAGGAACATCCACCTTCGTGTTCTGCCCTAGGGGGTTTTCCACATGCGTCGGGACCCCCTCCGCTAAGCGTATTGCTTGGCGGGAGGTCCAAACGTAGGGAGGTCTCTCCCTTCTCTACATCTTCAGCAATGTTGGTGATGATACCTTCTGCAGTGGTTTACAGTTAGCTCACCAGCAAAATGTCACAACTTTATCTTTAACATATTCAAGTAGAAGCTGATTTTAACTTCAGCATATTATGGATGCTAAACATTTCGACTTATACTTGAGTAAATGCAGTACTTTCCAAGTAAGTGACGTGGGAAACGGTTCGACATTCTTTCAACAGTATGAACACTGAAGTTTCCTCAACATACTTCCTAGTTACACTGAGAAAGCCAGGAACGTCACATTTATAATGGACAGCATACATCTGGCTGACACCAACTATATTTAAGTAAATTTAGTGTGGCATGGGAGGCCATACAGCCAGATCACAGACATTTAAGGTCCCCCTCCCATACATGGGTAAATTTGTTGGTTAGATTCCCCAATGATCGCCTTTCAATTGATCCCGCTTGAAGAAAGCTCGATCGAACAGGGAACCAACATGTTGATAAAACCCTGATTGCTATTACTTTGTCATGGCATATGCAGAAAATGGTCTGCACTTCAGTGATATGAAAAAGCAGTCCATGGATAATCCAGGTGTGTAACACACACACAAATGGCCATGTGAGCTTGCTGATGGGTCCATCCCCAGACTAACTGCACTCACAGTTCGTTTGGTGATTGGCCAATCAGCAAGCTGTCATTACTTTGGATGGGGACAATGGCCCCCATCCAAAGTATTGAATTGGAATCGATTGCGCAAAGTGACACACATCAATTCTCCGTTCAACAAATGAATGATCAAGCACAGCAGGGCGAGGTCATCAGGAACACACTTGAGCATTCATCGATCAAGCGAGTATAGGCACCCTCACCGACCTCTCTGCCTGCATAGACAACTGATACATGTGTGTCTAAAAGGTTTTAGGAAAGAAGGTTTCCTGGAATGGTTTGGCTTTTGTAGCAGATACAGATTTGCATAACCTCTACCTAGTTCTGCTGCAACAGCATTTGTTCTTTATTTGCTCTTCCCTCGCAGTGTCCTCTCCGGAACATGCTGAACTTCCAGAGGACACAAGTCCAAGTTCATTTCGTGGCATTTATGTAATGTGTAACCTCTGCAACAGTGTTCATCATCTTCAATGTGGTCAGGGCTACTTTCTATAACCAGCGTAGCGCACTGTTGTATTATTTCACCTTCCTGTATCTAGTGTCAATTAGTTTATTATTGTTTTCCCATGAGCTGTGATCTGTGACACTACACGCAGGATAAATCACATGACTCCAACACAAATACTTCCTGTAATAGTCTGTACAGCCATATCCTACACATAACAACATGTGTCATTCTCTTACAGCTACACATTATGTTTTTGCTTTATGGCCAAAGCAAATAAAAGTCATAGAAATAGAAAAACATAAGCTCCCTGTCGCCCCATGTGGGCACCCACGATTTTGGCACCGACCGATGCGTGTGTGGCGGCCATAACACTGCTCCTAAAATGATCTTAACCTAAAGAGCTTTTGGCTGACTGGTCGCCATCTCAAATGACTTCTAGAAGCAGACCGCAGTGTTTATATCCACAAAAAACGACATCCCAATCCAGTCGCCATAGATTGTGTCAGTTACAACCCTGTCCCAGTTACATAATTCCATCACTAGATTACAGTCTTCTGACACCAGGCAGCATGAAACCAGTCAGCATTTAAGATCACAATGCAGATAGGACGGCCATTACAAAGCTTAGCGTACGACTAGCATGACTCAAGTCAGCCAATAACTGAACAGTAAAGATGAAGGACAACAAAGATAACCCACAAGTCTCGCCTAACGTGAAGGATTTTCTTTTAGTGCTTACACATATATAAATCACACACAACATCGTGGAATCACCACTTGTAAAAAGGATGTAACCCAATATTTAGGAAAGGTTACCTTGTGTAACAATGGCGGGGATATTTTTTTATTCCCCCAATTAATCAACAGATCTTTCTGTGACAATACATAAGCTTTTGCGCTCTCAATGAACCACCGACAACCCCCCCCTCACTCCTGTCAAACATTAACTTCCTTCATAAAGGCCAGACCACCTCTGCAATTCCCATGTGCGCTTCGTAACTCCACAATTATGACTTGAAGTTGATGCAAAGAATGAAAAACGCTAGCTCTTCCTTCCGATCAGTTATATTCAGAAGACCACGCACTTCCACTCACATCAGAATCATTAACAATACCCAAGATCACTGAAACCACAATAACAAATGACATGAACCAAGTTGCAGCTGTCACTGCAGTGATCAATGGCTCGTTCCACCAGAAAGAAGATGTCAAGGGAACCTCACATCTCCAAAGCTGGTATATTCCAAGATATTATGTTAATCAAATGTCTAGAAAAAAACAGTTTGATATTTCTCTTCAGCAAGTGGTATTTAAAAATTTCTTACCATTTGGTCTCCGTGGAGTAAGTATAGAAAACAGAAACATTACTGTTAACCAGAAAAATACATATGACACAGTTATGCTGTCCCTACAAGTTGAAGAAATCACAGTGTTCTTCAGTGGCCCCTCTCAGCCCTCTACTTGCGGCCCCTGAAACCCAACTAATGAATAGGAACTCACCTGTCCACCGATCCCCTGCTGACACATCCTTGTCTGGGATCTTCGTAGAGCTGGAAGAGGAGAGTGACTCAAGGCCTCATACACATATCGAGCCACGGGTGCCCACATGGGGCAACAGATTCCAAAGCTCTGCCGCCCAGAGAACAGACATGTCCATAATCTCTAACCGGCGTCCCCATCCAAACTACATCACGTTGCACTTCACCACTCGTCTGATGGCCCCTGCTCTCTACATGCGCGGGGGTGCCTTTACTCAGACTGAGCACGCTTATTTGCCTATGTAAAAGTTCTGTTATATAAAAATGGGGGGGGGGGGGGTTGTGAAGAGGGGCAACAGCTGCTGACGAGTTCCTGCCTGGGAGAGATCTCCCACACACCACTTCGGCTGCCTAGGCTCGACGTAATGCAGTGGGAGGGGAGAACTCTTAACAAGCTCCTCTCCAGCTGTCAGAAGGAGATTTGTTTTCTACAATCAAGGATGTCAGAAAAATCGGCTGAGCTGCAGATGATAATGCCGAGTGACCTCCCAGGTGGTAGGTCCGCTTTAAGGGATGCCAAGAGCCACACTTGTGGCCCTCCATAACAACTCACTTGCCTACCACTGTACCAGAGTATGAGCCAGAGGTACCCACTTTTAGCCACAAAAACTGAAAAAATGTATTTACTAGTATAAGCCTGGGTGGGAGGGGAAAAAATGACGCTGCCGTCCAAGCTTACATTTCACCAGTAGAGATCGTCAAATTTTTTTTGACTAGCTTACTTTGTGAGCAAAGCCTCTGAACATGTAATTTTTGCATAAATTAAGTCAAAGTCGACGTTTCCACTAGATTTTGAACTTCATTTATGCAAAAACTATTTGTGTTAAGGTCGCCATACACGGGTCCGATTCCCAAGGGATTCCGGGACGATCAATTACGGGCGCGTGCACGCTAAACGATCGTCCCGGAATCGTGTGAAGCCCACCTTGCCCGATCGATCACGTCCGATCGTTCGGGGGCCCAGAATCGGATCTGCCAGAGAACCAACATGTTGGTCTTTCTGATCCGATTCAGCACACATCAGGGGGAGTTGCCATGTGTGAAGTGATCGATCAAGCACGGAATCGTCCAGGAATCGGTGGCCCAAGGTGGTAGGGACAGGCTTAATTGGGCGATCGATCGGACATCCGATTCCCTCTGGCATCGCGGAATCGATCGGATGGGTGATCGATCGTCCATGGAATTGACACATGTATGGCTAACTTTAGAACCAATACGGGTCCCATAGTGACTGCTATGCTGCCTCTTACACCACTAGGCACATGCATTGCCCGCACTGGAGACCGGCAGCTGCAGCAGAAGTAGGCCACAGTCCACGGAAGAGAAATCAATGGACCACCCACAGAGACTGCCAGCACCCGCAGGGAGACCAGCGAACACCCAAACAGGTAAGTGGAATTAGAGTGTAATCCTTTTACAGCTCGTTTTTTGGGGGGGCTGAAAAATTTGGCTTATACATGGTACACACTCTCCATTCATGTCTACTATAATGGTAGAGCCATCCAGTCATGGAATTTACCACATGGAACTTAAGGGCTTGGCTCCACTATGCTAAAATGCCTGCGTTTAATGTAGGGATATGGCGGAGATATCTCCACTGCCCATCATACACCCCAGTCAGTCTAACTTAAAGAAAAAAAAAAAAAATCAGAAGAATGAAAAAAACATTGTCTCTCCATGAGAATAACACTGCAAATAAAATAAATAGGTTATATATTTGGACGTTACAAAGATAGACTTCCTAACCAGTGCAGCGGTCCTGCCCAATGCTTCCAGCAGAGGGCGCCATAATACTAAACAATATATCCAGACATAAAGGAGGTAAAACAAGCAAGTAACACACTAGGGCACTGTGTTTAATACGAGATAAAAAAAAAGTAACCTCAAACTACTCACAAATAAAATGTCCCTTTAACACAGTTTGAGTGTAACAAAGGACAGATCCATCTTTTGGACGAAAAAAAAAAAAAAAATTCCCCCAATGCATGTGCTACATATTATAGTCTATCGCCAATACAAACACTTCCCAGCTACTAAACGGTTAACAGCTGTGGCTATAAATGTAGCAGTAGAAGTCCTATATAATGTTCATATTAATCCTAAGGGCTTGTTTCCACTAGAAGCAGAAGCCCGCAGTTGTGCGCGGCGCGGATATATCCGCGCCCATTCATTTCAATGGGCTATTCCTGTCGACCGAGTTTTTAGGCGGCCGTCCGTGCGATTCCGCGGCCGCCCAGCACTGACCGCGGCCATAGGGGTGAATGGCCGCCGCTAAAAACCGCATGAGATGCGGTTCTTAGCGGCGGCGGTTCTTAGCGGCGGCAACCGCGCCGCCGGCTTCCACACAAGTGGAAACTAAGCCTAACATGTCTGCGCAATTGAAAGCTGTTTTGTTGCTTTACCGAGACGCTGGTGCATCTCTCTCACAAATTTAAATAAGAATCCGGAAATCAGCATAATTGGAGGAATTCACCATTTATAGTCCTTGTATTTCATGCGCTGGCAATGCTACAAGAACGCAGTCACACACAGTGACTTGGATTCCAAGTAATTTAGAAAAGTTATATAGAGAAGTGATATCCCCACCCTGGTGCTGTCTGAACCAGGCCACCCCTGGGACTTATTGCAGCAAAGCAGTAAACTAATGAGGTGTGAATGAGCCCAAAGACTGACCGGAGAGCCAGATCATTCTGAAAGTGAAATGTTACAGTTAGGCACCTAGCATTTTTAGAAATTTTGGTAAATAATTTAGGTATATGTTCACTGCTTTCATTACAGGTATTTGTTCTAGCAGTTCTAGAAATAAAGAGAAAACCTCTTACTTAATCTAGACAGAATTCCTGGGACAGGAATCGCTTATCTGCAAATGACAGGAGGAAGTAGGTTTCAGAACTAGCTGTCAGATGGAAAGCTCCCAATATAAAAGTTAGCTGAGGGCATCTTGTGGCAAAGGAAGGTATTGCAGCCGGATGCTCCAAATAAAGAAAAGCTTTAAGCGCCTATGCCTTACACCCAGCTAACCTCAGGGGACCCTTTTTTTCTAGCAGTATCTAGGATTTGACAATTGTCACTGTGGTGGATTGAAACTTATAGATGAGCTTTACATACTTTACACATTTACTATATGAATGAAGGCTGAATGTTGTAACCACATGATCATGGCAAATATAGTTTGCCCCGGCCTGTTCATTTCATGCTGTTCTGTCTGCTAAAGGAAAATCCGAGAGATACTGGATGGCTGCAATTAGAACAAGGTTATGTCATTGGAATCACTGCATGGGCTCAGGAGCACTTCTGACAACCACTGACTGCAAATCGCTCATTGCTACAACCACTGCAAGTCATGACATGCAGAACAGAAACCGTGTATAAACAGGACCTAGGAGCAAACTCAAGATGGTCTGACATTTAAATGTGGAATTCTCTACCCTCCAGGCTAAAGAGATAACTGAAGCTTGTGATTGGCACACAGTTCAATAATCATCATCATCTCCTAGTTGTATAAGAGTGTATTTGTGCATAAGGTAGGCTGCTGGGTAGGCTGCATTCATACAGAATGATAAATCAAGTTTTGGAGCACAAATGCTATTCAAAAAGATTGCAAAAACACCCACACCATGATGACCTGCAAGTCCTCATGCTTGTCCCAACTATTTAAAACAGGGTCCTGCGTCAGTTTGGCTGCATTGCTTGTGTTGTCATAATGGCAAAAAAAAAAATCTGTTCACACAGGAAAGAAGTTCATCCCAGCTGGAACAAGAGACAGATATAAATACAGAAAAACAGAAAAAGAACAGCAGTGGAACCTGACATACTAAAAAAAGAAAGGGAAAGAGTTACTGATGGTGAATGTCGCAGTACAAGCTTTTCATTTATTTTCCTGACTGTTCAACTGAGTTGGCGGGGACTGCTGCCCAATTGAGGGCGGCCTATGCTTTCATTGGAATTGGAGTTTTTCTTGTCCTGTTATGTGGCATTTTCTATTGCTTACTGTGTTCTAGCAGTGTGTTTATTTTTTTGAATTTAAAAGGAAAGGGTAAATTACCGTATATACTTGAATATAAGCTGAATTATTCAGCACCTGAAATGTGCTCAAAAAATCTAGAAATTAAAGTCACGGTAATTTCTAGGCAAACTTTATGAGTGAATTGCAAAGCCCCTGAACAAGGTATCATCACCAAACTTGCTGGAGATGTAAAGAAGGGTTGTGGAAACATTTGAAAAAATTATTGCTCTAGCACATGTAGTTTTCACATAAATTAGGTTAAAAGTCAAGTTAAATTTGAACATATTTTGTGCAAAAATGTGATATGCTAGAGCAACACTTTTTTCTTTACAATGTTCCCACTTCCCTTCTCTACATCTCCAGCAATTTTGGTGACTTTGAGGCTTTGTAATTAACTTGCAAATCTACTGAATTGAATAACAACATCTCAAAACAAAAGAATATTTGTTGCGTGTTTCTGAGCCTTAGCTGCTGCATCCCCCTCTCCCCCTAGGCTTATACTCGAGTCATTCAGTTTTTCCCAATTTTCTGTCTAAAATTAGGTACCTTTGCTTATACTCGAGTATATACAGTACATCAAAGGTTAAAAGACAATGCTATTAAAATCCCATCATTAAGTGACTGTGCCAGAATCTGCACTGCAAGAATAACCGGCGGTTCCAGGACTTCCTGTGCCCCGCCGCGTTAGGCGATTATACCAAACAATTCCACAGAAGGTGGGATAGAAGCTGCAGGAGGACGGTGTGTACTTGTCTTCTGCAGATACACCTTTTAATCCGGCGACAGAGGTATCGTAACGTCCAGCTCCAGGCAAAATTCCTTTCCTAGACTCAGAATTGAATACAAAAATCATTATCGCATTCACTGAAAATAAGCCATCCCAGACCTGAATGAATGAAATATTCTTATTAAATACATTGTTTTCACATAGATGAATGTGCTAACAAGACAATCACACAAAATGTATCCATATAAATCACATTTATTAACCCATGGAGGTCTGGATTTGAAGTCACACTCAAAATAAAGTGAAAAAAAAAAAACACTACAGGCTGATCCAACTTTGATATGTCCTTAAGTCAAAATGAGGCTCAGTAGTGTGTGTGTGTGCCCTCATGTTCACTGGTATGGTATGATCTCCCTACAACGCCTGGGCATGCTCCTGATGAGGTGATGGATGGTCTCCTCAGGGATCTCCTCCCACACCTGGACTAAAACATCCCCTAACTCCCGGACAGTCTGTGATGCAACGTGGCATTAGTGGATGGAGCGAGACATGATGTCCAAGATGTGCTCAGTAGGATTCTGGTCTGGGGGACGGGTGACCAGTCCATATCAATAACTTCATCTTGCAGAAACTGCTGACACACTACAGCCACACGAGGTCTAGCATTTTCTTGCATTAGGAGGAACCCAGGGCAAACTGCACCAGCATATGGTCTCACAAGGGGTTTGAGGATCTCATCTCAGTACCGAACGCACTCAGGCTACCTCTGGCGAGCATATGGAGGGTGGTAAGGCCCTCCCCCCCCAAAGAAATGCCACCCCACACCATTACTGACCCACTGCCAAACCATGCTGGAGGATGTTCCAGGCAGCAGGACGCTCTCCATGACGCCTCCAGACTCTGTCACATGTGCTCAGTGTAAACTGGCTTTCATCTGATGTGAAGAGCACAGGGCGCCAGCTGTGAATTTGCCAATCTTGGTGTTCTCTGGCAAATGCCAAACATCCTGCACGGTGTTGGGCTGTAAGCACAACCCCCACCTGTGGACATCGGGCCCTCATACCACCCTCATGGATTCTGTTTGAGCAGACACATGCACATTTGTGGCCGGCTGGAGGTCATTTTGCAGGGCTCTGGCAGTGCTCCTCCAGTTCCTACTTGCACGAAGGCAGAGATAGCGTTCCTGATGCTGGGTTGTTGCTGTCCTACAGCCTCCTCCAGGTCTCCTGGTAGCACCTCCTGAGATCCCTCAGGAGACCATCTGCCACCTCATCAGGAGCATGCCCAGGAGTTGTTGGGAGGTCATACAGGCACATAGAGGCCGCACACACTACTGAGCTTAATTTTGACTTGTGAGTCAAAAGTGTGACTCCAAATCCTGACCTCCATGGGTTGATAAATTTAATTTTCATTGATAATCTAGGATGTCTTATTTGTGTTCCCTGTATATTTTTTTAAGTGTACACACTTCTCAAAAAGAAAAAATAAAGGGAACACTTAAGCAACACAATCTAACTCCAAGTGTTCACTCTATTTGTGAGCAGTATATAAAGCTAGATATACATGCATCAAATTTAGCTCAATTGATCTTAGGTTGGGCCACCACTAGGCAGCCCAAGAAACCACTTGTGACGTTATGGACATGTTGGTGTGACCAGTCTATAGAGGCAGCCAGTTTGCCCAGTGTTAGGGTGCTTTTTCTGGGAGTCAAGGACGCGACATGTCCATGTTGGCAAGCGGAAAACACACCTGGTGCAGTTTGCGTGTGCCACTGTTTACAAATGGGTGCATTACGTGTGTTTTTGGTGCGTCCTGTGGTATGCAGCTGAAACCACAACGCCCAGCCAGTATGCCGTGTGTGTATGCAAATCCACCATGTATGCGGCGCACCACTTCCTGGCACGGGTCATGATGTGCTAGTTTACTATACGTCATTTCACACAGGGGGGGGGGGGGGGGGCACTATGCAATTTAAACATCGGCTGTCAGTCTAACATGGATTGTACCACCACACAGTGGGATCAATTCAAAAGACCCTGCCATAGCCAGGCTAGAATGAGGGTATAGTGGGTAGTCACAACCCTACCTGCAAGGATTTCTTCCCACACCTGTGCAAGTTCCCTCCAGAAGATCAGGGCTCCACCATGAAATGCATTCTGAGCGTCTTCTGCACGTGCCACATTCACTTTAAATGGGCGCTTACCCACCACATGAACGCGTCTCAACGCTGCCCGTTTTTTGTGACACGATCATTAAAAATGACTGCATACCAAGAACACAACCAATATGGTTTGGACGGATTTCACCAAAACGTAGTGGAGCCCTGGCCTAACTACAAAGATATACTGCTTGAGTAATTCCTCTCAAACAAATGTCCTTTGCCAATGTTATGTACACTGGACTATATTATTATTGTGTATTTACCATATTTTTCAGACTATAAGACGCACTTTTTTCCATTAAAATCAGTGGGGAAGTGTTCCTGTGTCTTCTAGTCCGAATATGTTAAAAAAAAAAAAAAAAATTTTCTTACTCCCAACCATCCTGGGAGCAAAAGCTATGCATCCCAAGAGGCAGAAATGTGTTCCATTCCCTTCAACCAACTTGCAAATTTGTTACAAAGCTCATATGCGTACTAACAACTTCTGTGTCTGGGCCGCAACAGCTAAATGTTACATGTATACAATTTATGTCACTTGGATAACCGCAGGGAAATATGAATAACTATGAAAGGTTGCATCTAGGGGTGTGAAATTGGGAATGTAGATTAATAATCCAAAAAAAGATTGGACTTCTAGGGTGTTGAAGATCTGGGGACAAAGTAGTCATATGCAAGGGTAAAATCTGACAAGAGGAAAGCACTGTGTGACAGCTGCAATATGACTATAAAAGGTTAACATATGGACTGCAGGTAGTCTCAGCGGTTAGTTATTAACCCAGAAAATGTCAGGGTTGCACTACTGAGGTATGAGATCTGGGGGTTCAAATGTGTTGTACTGCGAGAGTTGACCCAAAGCCAGCTGGTGACCTGCGGATGGAGACAGCTAATCCGAGGATCAATCAGGAACAGGGAGGTCCCATCTGCAGCAGAATCTACCATGCAGGAGGCGGACGCAGAGGACAGTGAGGAAGACCACCCTACACATGGGGTGAGTACCAAACACCATCTCCTGGTACTCATCTGAGCAGCTCACTTAAAAAGTTATGTGCCCCCTGTAGGCAGCTGAGAACAACCAATCAGGTTCTCACCATCCAGGTCATAGTGTAGCTCCTAGGTGCCCAACCTGCGGCCCGGGGGTTGCATGCGGCCCTTTGGGCGTTGTTCAGCGGCCCCCTTGGTCCTCTTCATAGGGCCCCCAAAACCTAACTGTTAATGCATAGGGTATAGTGACTCACCTGTGAAGTGGTCTCACTTTGGCGGTCCTACATCAGTAAAATTGTCAATATTGATCGGGAAACCAGTTCAACATATGGCCGCTGCACCCAGGGGGTCCACTGCCTGCTGCGATATGTCGACGGGGGGGGAGGGTCTAGATCGATGTTATGTTAGTGAAGTCGAGGGCCGCACTTGTGGCCCTCCATATCAACTCCGTTGCCCACCACTGGTGTAGCTAGTAGTACTCCATCACATTCACCTGGACTTGGTTGGGAAGTTGTAGAGCCAAGCCAAGATTTGTTTAGTTTGAACTGATGGAATGTATTGGCTACACACCTCCCACTAAGTGTACCTGCTAACAAGACCCCCCCAATTGTAGTATACACAGAACATAGGGCGAGTGACCCCAATTATCAGCCGGCCGGCTCGACTACCAGAAAACATAATAAAAGTATATGGAGTGAATGGATAAAGGTCAGCAGAGAACATGGCACGGCGCCACATGAAGTACTTGTATCAGTTTGCAATCACTGGCAATAATAAAAAGCTGAGCCATACCACAGCGTGCAGATATCCTGATCATTTACCTCTGCAAGCCCAACCTGCATTATAAAATACTTGTATCACCGGCACTGCAGCTCTCCTGCAGTCTTCTTAGCAGCCACTTCCTCTATATAAACACACACAACATGGAGCGCACGTGTAGTGCCATCTCCATGTGGAGCCTGTGCAACAGGGTGACTACACATGACCACAAATAAGAGGCAGGGAAGAGCGTTGTCACCCTACAAGAGCATGAACCTTTATTGAAGTAGAAATATGATGTAGACGGTATATGGGGTGTCAGGAGGGATTTACACAGGAACAGCCTGGAGGTCCCGCCATTGCCAGCAGCGGCATTCCCTCACACATGTCTGAGCCCGGGCACACGCATGCTGAGGGGCTGACCGCCTGGCACACGCATGCTGAGGGGGCTGACTCCCGAGCACACGCATGCTGAGGGGGCTGACTCCCGAGCACACGCATGGTGAAGAGCTGAACGTGTACACAGTGGCGCGCTTTACCTCAGCTCCTTCTCCTCCAGCTTCTGCTTCTTGGGTTGGGGTTCTTCTGATGCCACCTTCATTGTGCCCGCTGCCAGAGTCTTGTCACCGCCTGGAGGAGAGCTGCCTGTGTCTACTTTACCGGGTGTACAGCGTGACAACGTGCCCCACAAGTATCCGCGCCCGCTGTCCCCTCCCCCAGTCACTCTCCGTCCTCCTCCTCACACTCCCAGCACGCCTAGCCCCGCCCCGCGGTCGCCTAGCAACCACTGTAGGGCGCCACTGACAGACTAGTAGCCCATTGAGGTGCCTGTGTAGATAAAAGTCACCTCCGCTATAGTCACCTCATACAGTTCCCGCCTGTCAGAACACTTTTTAATAACCTGTATATTAGTAAATGTCTATCTTAGATAGCAGCCTATTTATTTCGCTCTATTACGAACCGCCGTGTGTAGCGCTGTGGTGTGACTCGCAGTGTGTAATTCTATAATAGGAAGGTTTTCTTCCTACACTGAAGGGCTGGCCCTCCTAAATGAGTACTAGGCGATGCTGATTAGAAGTTAGTAACTTTTCTTCAGGCAGCGCTGTAGACAGACCTGTGGTGAGGTC
This sequence comes from Ptychadena robeensis, assembly GCA_036250615.1. Lineage (NCBI taxonomy): Eukaryota > Metazoa > Chordata > Amphibia > Anura > Ptychadenidae > Ptychadena > Ptychadena robeensis. The sequence goes on from CM070037.1 coordinate 21,121,222, forward strand.
CTGGCCGCCATCTTGGTTGGGGCAGAGCTGGCTGGATGATGTGTCAGGAGGATTAGGAGGGATCCTCACTTCCTACTGATTCCTGGTGATTGATCTCGGTAATGTATGACCCCATTATCAGCCTGTGTGCATGGGATCTATAAGTGACGTCATTGCATGCGGTGTCTCCCAGTGTGACATCACACTGTGTGTTCTTGTAAGACAGATGAAGTCATGAGTGAGAGTGATGAAGAGTTCCCTTGTAAATAATGCTGGGGGGTTCTGGGTTATACATGGGATGTATGATGGTTGGGCATTAAGTAAAATGCTGTGTGTACCCTACATACACTGCAGTATAATATGGGGGATTGAGCTTTCTTGGTTAAAGTGCACCTGACGCCTACGTCCTGGGTCACAGATGCAACAGGAAGTTAGAGGAAGTCTCCCAAAGTGAGATAAACTACATTCCTCGATGTCTCTGTTGGACAACTCTCTTAGGCTATGCTTTCAAACCACTTTGGATGTAGGGGTTGCATTCGGCATGAGTATATGTATAGAGAATCTGGGGACCACAAACAATGTGCCCCCCCTCGATGCATTAATGTAAATAAAAAAAGTGGGGTTCACCTCCAATCACTAACCAGATCCCATTTTGCATAGGGTCTGGTATGCCTGGAAGAGAAGGAACCGCAAACAGCATGGGGTCCCTCCCTCCAGAGCATGCCAGACCCCCTGCGTGGCAAGAGTGTGGGGGTACGGACAGTGCAATACCAGTCCCAAGGAATACCAGTCCCTTTTGGCAGACTCTGTCCAACCAGGCTGGTGCCTTACCTCAACTTAGGCTTAGGAAAAGGCTACTGGGCACCAGTCTAGTGAAGGAAAAGGCTACTGGGGACCAGTCCCGTGAAGGAAGAGGCTACTGGGGACCAGTCCTGTGAAGGTAGAGGCTACTGGGGACCAGTCCTGTGAAGGTAGAGGCTACTGGGGACCAGTCCTGTGAAGGAAGAGGCTACTGGGGACCAGTCCTGTGAAGGAAGAGGCTACTGGGGACCAGTCCTGTGAAGGAAGAGGCTACTGGGGACCAGTCCCGTGAAGGAGAAGGCTACTGGGGATAGAGATGTAAAATTTCCGTAAATTTTGAAGCTCGAAAAAAAAACGGGTTTTTTTCCTGAAAAAAACGGAAATTTTCGGAAAAATTGAAAAAAATGCTCCATTCAACACTTTTTCTTTTCCAGACTGAAAGTCATTCTGTTACTTTAGAAACATAAAGTATAACTATGGACAATGTTACTGGGCATAAAATGATCACAACTTGTATAATAGAAATATAGTGACTATCACAGATCACACAGAACTGACTTTAATGATATTTATTTGTATTGTAACAAATGGAGCAACAATCTCCTGAACTGTTTACTAGTTTCTGTGGAACAAAAAAAACTCCAGAAAACAATATTTAAAACCAGAAGTAAAAATTTCTCATATTTCCTGCTGGCAGCTGGCCTGGGCATGAATGGGGATGAGGTTTAATCAGAATCATTTTGTGTGCTGTAATCATCAGTATCAGTTTCAGTCTCTGCTTCTGCATCTACTCTGCTGTGTCTGTCATCATCACAGTTATTATGGACGTCATTCATCATGCCATAATATATTTTTTCAATTTTTCCAATTTTTCGGAAAAAAACTAAAAATCTTCAGGGAAAAAAACGGAAAAAAATCGTTTTTTTTTCCAAATTTTCCCGGTTTTTTTCCGAGCTTCCCATCCCTAACTGGGGACCAGTCCCGTGAAGGAGAAGGCTACTGGGGACCAGTCCCATGAAGGGAAGAGGCTACTGGGGTGCAGTCCCGTGAAGGAGAAGGCTACTGGGGTCCAGTCTCGTGAAGGAAGAGGCTACTGGGGACCAGTCCCGTGAAGGAAGAGGCTACTGGGGACCAGTCCTGTGAAGGAAGAGTTTACTGAGGACCAGTCCCGTGAAGGAAAAGCCTACTGGGGTCCAGTCCCGTGAAGGAAGAGGCTACTGGGCACCAGTCCCTGGAAGTGAGAGGCTACGAGGGACCAGTCCGTGGAAGTGAGAGGCTACGAGGGACCAGTCCGGTGAAGGAACAGGCTGCGGGGGAGCTAGAAGAATGTCAGCAGAATGGCTCTTTATATGTAATCCTTGCAGTTTGGTGCCAGGCCCCATTCAACAATAAGTTACTATTTTGACTGGAGTTCTTATATCCTCCCACTACCATAGGTCGTCACTTTGCTACACACACACACGTCTGACTACAGGCAGCACACAGCAATGGTCCTCTATTGTAATGAATCCAGTTCAGTCCAGTGCTGTGCAGGGACACTGTAACAAATGCTTGCAGACAAGAGGTATCTAAAATATCAAAAAGATGGAGCCGATCCGTAGATACGGACAGCGGCAGGCCTCACACCGCTGAATATCATTAATCATATATTGTTTATATACAAAGTTTATCTTCCTTTCTCTCTGTCTTCTATGGGAGCATTGTGCACCATGGCCGACTTGTTCCTGGTATTTGTCCTGCCTGTATGTGCCTACGTGTGTTTCAAAAGCTGTCATTCAACTGTGTAGATGGTGGGGAGGGGTTCTTCGCTTAGGTGTGATGGTAGATGTGGATGGAAAGTATGTGTCGTGTGTACGGTTCAGCAAATGCAGTCAGGGCTCCTGTCATCGCATCCCCAGAAGATAACAGGCGGGCAGAGTATTAATAATCTGAGGATTGATTGGGTTAGCATCACATTGGCAGCAGATCTGCTTATGTAACAGACCTAACTACACACCTTGAAGAAAAGATAATAATGATAATGGATATAATCAATACGCTACAACATCAGGAGTATCACCCGCCATGTCAGAGCAGCTGGAATGAAGGGACTCCAAAGTGCATGAATGGAATGTGCAAATGGCCAGAACAGCTTGGAGGTGTTCATGAAAAACCAGTCATCCAAAACATTGTTCAACTGGCCGGTGACCGGAGGGTGGGTCGAGGAGTTGCTGCAGGCTTCATGGCAGGAATCCTAACAATGATGAGCAATTCATGAGAGAGGTGTCTAGAGGGCATCGGAGCTGAGACTTCCTTATCATCATCCTCATTATGAAATTGTAGGACTGGATAATTCATTCCTAGACCATTAGGAATTAATTAAAGCAGAGTGTAAGGGCCCCAATACACCTGTCAGATTTCCTTTAGATCTCCTTTTGCTTTACAAAAACCATGTAATATGAGGGACTTTCTAAACCATCAAGTCTACCTGTGTTCAATTGCAGAGGACCCGGCACTACATAGTTGTTGGAGGATCTAAATGATATCTGACAGAGAGATCGCGCTGCAGATGGCAGATGCCTTTTCTGTCATTGTGCGAGGCGTAAATGGAACAGAATATGATTCTAAAAGTAATTTCTCTTCCCCGGAGCAGCGCGTCTAAATATAAGCAATATGTTCCTAAATATAAGACCCGTCTGATTTTCCTGGAGCTGATCAAGTTTCCCTCTGTGCTGATTAAAATAGATGTCAGGCCGGCTCTGAATAGGATCCCATTCCTATTATTAATCCGGGACACATTGTAATGTATTTAGAAGCCATTATTCGTCTATGTGGATGTGTCCAAAGCCCCCCCCCATACACCTTACAATCTTACCATACAATTTCTGTACAATCAACTTTTC
>CM070037.1:21137965-21150720 GCA_036250615.1 Ptychadena robeensis
GCAGCCTGATGCTGATAGTGCAAAGTGACCTACAATGTGGTAGGTCCGCTTTAAATACATGGAGGGCCAAATGTAAAAACTTGTACAAAGATATACTTACACTGCGGGTTGTTTTTGGCCCATGTGCCAGAGTTTGACAACCCTTGACTGCACATGCATACAATGTACACACAGGGATGGTGGAACACATGGACTACATATAAACTGTACAGTGCATACAGCGTGTGTGTAGTTCATGTATGCCACCATCACTGTGTGTACAGTTTGTGTACTTTGCCTTCCCCCTGACCAATCCTGCTTCCCCTGCAGCCCCTTATTAGCTGCACTCACCACGCCTCTGTCCTTCAACTCTGGGAGTCGAGAACTATTGATCGCAGCATACTTGGTGCTCAGTGACATCACTGGAATACACTGCTGGGCAACCAGGACTCGTAGTTCTCTACTACTACAAGAGTGGGAGGAAAGAGGAGCAGTTAGTGCATCTGGTAGGAGTGCTGCTGGGAAGGCAGATGTGCTGTGTACCAACAATATTTGCTCGGTGGGCCAAGTTGGAGTTTGACACTTATGATCTAAGGTAAGCTTTACGGGTGTTTTTGTTGTTTTATCCAAATTGCCAATAAAAATGACCTTGTCTTGGAGTAATTAGTGCTGCAAGTAATGTCCTCCTTGTGTCCCCTTATTATCAGAACCCGAGGCTCCTGGATGACGTAAGCTTCCACCCCTGTGTCCGATACAAACGCTGGGAATCAGAAAGAGTCCTGTCCTTCATTCCTCCAGACGGAAACTTCCAGCTCATGTCTTACCGCGTCACTTCACAAAAGTAAGCATTGTGTATGGCTCATCCAATACATTTCATTAAGTGCCGTAGCTGAACAGCCAAAACCACTTTGTAGCTGTGGGATCATCCAGACATATTTCCCATTTGGGAGATTCTAGTCATTTGAGTTCAGTTTTACATTTGAGGACTTTGCAGATCTCCCTATACTTCTCTCCATCTCAGAGTTGTGTTATTTATTTTGTATAAAGTATGACACCCTTTGCTGGTTATAGAAGATCCAGACACTGTAATGAGGAGCAGCCTAATTCTGAGCAAGTGATTCAGCTAAGCAGTATCTGTCTGAGTTATTTTATCAATTTTTGTTCTACCAAAACCATGTAATATGAGGAGCTTTCTAAACTTTTCAATCACTATGTATTCTATCAGGGAGGACCCAGCACTACATAGCAGTGATATATACCTTCCAATCACTATGTATTCTATCAGGGAGGACCCGGCACTACATAGCAGTGATATATACCTTCCAATCACTATGTATTCTATCAGGGAGGACTGGCACTACATAGCAGTGATATATACCTTCCAATCACTATGTATTCTATCAGGGAGGACCAGGCACTACATAGTTGTTGGTAGATCTAAAGGAAATTGTATGAAGTGATTGAAAGTTGTATGGGGGGCTTTAGAGTCATCATATAGAGAACCTTGGTATGATGTGTACAACTTACTACTTCCTAATCTCCCATAGCCTGGTTGCCATTCCCGTCTATGTAAAGCACAACATTGTCTTCCAAGAAAACAGCTCGAGTGGAAGATTCGATGTGACCGTGGGGCCCAAACAGAACATGGGCAAGACCGTGGAAAGCATCGTATTAACTGTACACATGCCAAAGGTTGTCTTAAACATGAACCTCACCCCATCTCAAGGAACCTACCTGTTTGATCCTGTGACCAAAGTAAGTGGCTTCCTGAAATGGTTCATATCTGGGTTAAGCATTTTCAGAGTATCTTTTGTACAGTTGCCGAGTAAGGGCTTGTTTCCACTTAAGCGGAAGCCAGCGGTTGTCCACGGCACGGATACAGCCGCGCCCATTCTATTCAATGGGCTAGTCCCCGTGCTGCGGTCAGGGGGCGGCCGCCGCCTAAAAACTCGACCGAGTTTTTAGGCGGCGGTACGCGCTATTCCGCGGCCACCCAGCACTGACCGCGGCCATAGAAGTCAATGGCCGCCGCAAAAAACCACATGAGATGCTGTTCTTAGCGGCGGCAATCGCGCCGCCGGCTTCCACACAAGTGGAAACAAGCCCTAAATAGATAAATTACTTTTCTCCTCTTTTATTTTATGTTCCTTCCTCTGTCTTCCTGTGACAGTGCTGTCCGAAAATTCCAGTATGGAGAGTGCACCCTCCTGTCTATGCAAGCACTGCTTCCCTGGACTCTATAGCAGGAAACACGAGTGTAGATATGGGCCGGATTGATTGGTGCGCGCTCACAGCAATCTATCTGTCCCATATCTTATGCGGCCATCCCTGTTTTCTATCGGGACCAATCAATTCAGCTTGAAAACAGGGATGTTGGACATGACTGTAAACCACGGTCGATGTCCATTGCTTTGCATGAAGACCATAAGGTTCCCAGCTGTGACAGTGCTGTGTCTCCAGCTCCTACGATATCATGATAACGTCATCAAGCTGCTGCAGGGAACCTCGAACAGCTTCAATATTGAGCCGTGTGTTCCCTGCTTATGTCCCAAGAGAAGTTGTGTGAGTTATATGCTCCACTGCAAAATGGTACGGTAGGTTGAACACAGCCACACAGGACTGGCTACATACAAGCTCCACAGGGTCCCAATAGCTATGGTAGCCACCACATCACAGGAAGTGCCTGGGCAGTTAGCCCTAATAATTTTGGGCTGAGCTTGTTAACGGACAGTATTCAATCCACATGAACCTTAGACATACTCGCCTGGAGGAAGCTTGCAGCGTTCTCTCTGTATCAGCCGACCCGTCACTTCTCTGGGTCTACTAGTTCTTATATTAACCTCCCTGGCGGTTCACTGAGGTGCAGATTTCTGTACCAAAAGTGATACAGTGTTTTGCCTTTCCACCCGGGGGCGGAAAGGCTCTGTGTGCCTGCAGCTTTGTAGAAATGCTGCAGGCACACAGAGAGCCAGCGGTTGCGCCTGATTCCGACACGGGCGCAGTTTGATTCACGATCAGACTGCGCCAGTACTTGCTCCAGGTGGGCGCGTTCATTGATCACCAAGCGATCACCCCGAATGCGCATGGTGATCATTCGCAAAATCGGCCACAGAATAAAGCGCTATGGCGGCTTTAGAGGTACAGAAAAAAAAAATGTTTTTGGGAAAAAAATTATTTCTTTTTTTTTTTATAAGTTTACACTTGTTTTCTTTTCTTTTGATTTGGATTGGATAAAACATTTATAAAACATGTATCCAATCCAATCAAAATAAAAACAAATGTGAAAAAAAGAAAAAAAAAATCTAAGAAAAATTTTTTTTCTGTACCTTTAAATCTCCCGCCCGCCGCGTGACGTCATCTGCACACGAGCGCGGATCACGGAGATAGCCGGAGACCTCGGCTATTTCCGTATCGGCTCGGGAGCAGCCAGAGACAGATCCCACTAGCAGAAACGCTCAGCGGGAGCGTTTCTGCTAGCGGGATCCACTTTGAGCTGGATTATAGAAAGGCATTTCTATAATCCAGTTCAAAAGTAAAAAAATTATTTTATTTCTCTAAGACCGGGTCCCGCTTCCGTGACGTCACACGTCACTCCGGGACCCGGAAGAAGGCGACGATGGATGGGGAAGATGGCAGCGGCGGCGGAGCAGGTGAGCTCCCACGATGTGCCCGAACCCAGTTCGGGCGTATCGATAGTTGCAGTGTCCCTTTGCCCGAACTGGGTTCGGGCATATCGCTAGGGAGGTTAAAGTGCCAATATACAGTGCTTAGAACTGTGGTTCCCAAACTTTCCTTGCAGGGCTCCCTTTTCTATTTAGGAACATTATCAAGCCCCCCCCCCCCTCCCTCCCCATTCACACAGGTTAAGAATGAGGGCCCGCACCCCCCCTGGAATACCTTCGCGGCCCCCCAGTTTGGGAACCACTGGCTTAGAAGGTTCAGTGGAAATTTATTATTGCATTAATAGAATATTAGGAGTGCAGCTTCTCCTTCACCCTTATTGTGGACTGTAGGGGTGCTCGGCACATTCGGTGTATCTTCTATTTCATGGTACAAGTGTTCTCTATGGCACGCTGTGATTGATTGATTGGTGGTCGATTGCATGGGAATCTACCCGTGTGTGGCTAGCTTAAGTGCCCCCACACACCTTTTAGATATCTCTGTCAGATTTCCTTTAGATCTCCTTTTGTTTTACCAAAACCATGTAATATGAGGGACTTTCTAAACCATCAAGTCTACTTGTGTTCATTTGCAGAGGACCCGGCCCTACATAGTTGATGGTAGATCTAAAGGATATCTGACAGAGAAATCTAAAGGTGTATGGCCAGCTTAAAGGGTGACCAACTGATAACACATTATTGCACTATGTAGTAGCAGATAAAACCAGGTTTCCTCGCTCTGCTAGAAGTCAGTGTTAGTAAACCACAAGACTGCGTGCTCAGTAGAACGGATCCAATTTATGTATTTAAACTGTTAATTTAATGTGAACTTTAAACTGGTTGGATGGAGTTGTTTGGCCCCGGGCCGAGTGGCTGGATCATTACTGGGACCTCATTATAGAATAACATGCAGGCCAGTACCATACACTATTACAGTTATGACTTGGATCATCTTCTGAGCAGTCGTTGGACAGGATGGTATGTCTGCCAGTGTGGAAAATGAATACCCGGCCGGATCCAAAGCTCCTCCAGCTATAGGCTGCACACGCTTGTACAAAGCTCCCCATGAATACATCTTAGAAGCTGAAATGAAAGATAGCGCAGTACAGATCCAACTGTAACTTCAGTTGTAATATTTTTATGGCTTTAGTTTGTAGGTGGGTACATCAAGCATACCCCTAGCCTCCCAACTCCTACCTGCATAGACACATTAAATTTCCCCGGAAGTGACGTCACAACCCTCCTGTTCTTGGGTAACGTCCCCTCCCTCCTAACTTGCATGCACATAATCCTTCTTAATGCCACCAGCAATTGTGGGGATGATACCATGTTCAGAGGCTTTGTCATTAACTTTCAGATTGGGACCTTTTCAAAATGAAATTCCACCATCTGTAGAAAAAAATTAGCAAAATGTCCACAAGATGGCACTGCCGCTTGTTTACATTTCAGAGTCCAGCTTGGATTACCACATTTCACTTTCTGGGTTTATAGTGTGTGTGGAGGGGAGCACAGAACTGAGCTTACAGCCTATCTCTCTGCGTTTTGAAATCTAATTCCATCATAAATCTAGATGTATACATGTTTGTAGTGTAGTATGAGTAATACGAAGCCCATATTTCGGCCCCACCTCCTGTGCGTATTAAGGGGAGGAGAAGGAATAACGGAGGACCCAAATGGGGTTTAGGCCAGTAGGTAGTTGGTTCCTGAGGTCATTCTAAACAACCTACTGAATTCTGGTTATTCCTCATCTCCATGCCGCTGTCCTTTGTCTTATTGTCTTGAGTTTCTACTCTTGTCCCTCAACTAAAAGTTTATGTTTGGGTCATGAGGGAAGCCTGGTCTTCCAATTTACACATTAAGAAAAAAATGGGCCCTGTATCATGTAGACCAGTGTTTTTCAAGTGTGCCGTGGGATGTTGCCTGGTGTGCCGTGGGTTTTTGACCCCACCCTCGGCCCTCCTATCTAGTTGCCTCTTATAGTATAATTCTTATATTATAAGAGGCAGCTAGATAGGAGGGCTAAGCAACCGCATCCTCACAGAGCCGGTCCGTGTAGAACACGGATCGGCTGTATAAGCCTTCTACTGGTATGCATCTGCGCTCCAGCGGGGCACCTGCTGATGACGTACTTCCGGCGGGACGCGATTATGCGTATTTTTTTCATGAAACAAGTGTGCCTTTGCCCAAAAAAGGTTGAAAAACACTGCTCTAGAGCAGTGGTGGGCAACTGAGTTGATATGGAGGGCCACAAGTGTGGCCCTCGGCATCACTAAAGGGCCGCACATAACATGTTCAATCTATACTGACTTGTATAAGCATTTTATAATGAAAAAATTACAGCAGGCAGAGCTAGAAGACATTATTTTTTAAATAACAGCATGTTAGATATAATTAAAACCATTGATAATATCTATGGGGCACATAACCTTCGATTCGGTAAGTTCCTATGCCAATTGCATTAACAGTTTCAGGGACGGCAAGTGGAGGACTGAGAGGGCCGCCAATGAACACCCAAAGGGCGGCATGCGGCCCCCGGGCCACAGGTTGGGCACCTGGGCTCTAGAGGCTGTGGCCCCAGTGGCTGAAACTGGGATTGCAGCTCAAACACATTAAAAAATTTCACTTATTTATTCAAGTTACAACTTTATAAGTTTTTATTGTAAAAATTATTTCACTTGTATAACTGCAGGGAAACATTAATAACCATGAAAGGTTGCAGTTAGGGGTGTGAAATTGGGAATGTAAAATACTAAATACTTTTTAGGGTGTTGGAGATCTGGGGGTTGAAAGTCAGAGTAGGCATATGTAAGGCCATGTGTCCACTGCCGTTTCCAGTGCAGCGCTGGCACATTTGCCAGTGGATTTTCTGTGACTTGCAGACAGTTTGCACATGTCATAAAATTTTGAATTTTAATTACCATATTGAAATCAAATCTGATGTTTTTATTTGGTGTGCGTTGGAAAAGAGGTAGTAGTCTTATATGGCGAGTATATCCCAAACTCTATATTTGTACTGGAAATGTTGGGGGTCGTCTTATAGGCCGGAAAATACGGTACTTAAATATATGCATATAAGGTACCACTTACACCTTATAGGGGTGTGGCCAACATCCCAAAATTATTATGAGGAAAAGAGGATTGGATGGGTGGCGGGTTCTGATGGTACACCAGACCAGCAAACCATCCGGTTTTTTCTCTCTGTCCAAAGGGCAGAGACGCGGGGACTTTCAAGTCGGCCACCCCAGCTCTACAAAGGGATGTAAAAGGGAAGGGATTTAAACAGTTTAAATAGGTAAAAGATAAAAGGTTGATAAGCAATAGTACAATAGTGTATGTATATTCACTTGACAAAAATAGAGTCCATATGTTCATTAAAACGTAAAGGTCTTTAATGTTCTTTTTCGGCGGTATAAGTTCCGGGCAATCCTGGATGTTGTGGTTGATCCACCGAGCACACTAGGCAACTTATATATCCCACCCGGTTTAGGAGGAGTTGGTTTCCACTGCCTCGACGCGCGTTTCTAGCGATTTTCCTCAGGGGGCGTGGTTGGGTCTATTTATTTGGGGGGAGAGATATATACATAAGGTGGGGTATGGCAGTTATGTGGTTTTAATTAGGATATTAAAGTAAAAAACAATTCACCCAGTTGGTGGGGTTGTTGATAGATAGTGGCTCAAGCTGCCCATGGAGGAGGAGGACAACGGAAGGAACGGGGGGCCACTGCCCGAGACCGTCTTGGTAAACCTTGGAAGTTAGTTTAATGGGTGAAAACATACGTTTAGTGGATAGGGAATGGAGGGTTTTATTTTGGGTTTAGTTTACAATCCCTTAGAGTGGATTAATTGGAGTGAAGGGGTGAGGGTGGAAGAGAGGTGGGTTGAGTGATGGAAGTGAGGGTGTGATGGTGGTAGTGGAGGTGGTGAAGGTCGGTGTGGGGGTGACCAGGACCTGTAAAGGGATCCTGTTGATGTGCAACGACATTAGGTCCAAATGAAGAAGGGCAAAAAGCAAATACATCAAACAAAATGTGAAAAAAGTGATGGTAAGTGGGCTCATAAGTGGACGTGATTGGTGACTCGTCATGAGACACAGATGGGTGAGAAGGAGGTGTTTAAAACGTAACGATGTGATTCAGACTCCGGAGGTAAGTAAACAAGTTGATATCTACCTGTCAATGGTAAAGGTAGTCTTCGTTGTACGTGTAGCTGAAAAACATTTATATATATATATGTCTATGTGTGCATATTGATCAGTGGTAGTGATGGGGATTTAAAGACATAAAAATAATGCATAGCCAGAAATTCTAACGTGATAGGTGGGTGATACATCCCATGAGGGTTGATGTCATAGTTGGCTTAAGTTTATAGTATTAGCTGAATGCCGAGTCAATTTGTTAAACGATTTTAGTTACATAGCGTTAATGGGTAAAACATAAATAAAAGTATAGACGGTTATGCTGGGTCTGATGTTCTAATACTGATAAGTACATATATTTCGTATAAGCCAAGACATACCTCGATCTAGGGATGTATATATTAGCCATAGTTATACAGGTTATAAGTTTAAGTATAGATGACTTACCCTGGATGGTGCCAGGAAGGGGTATACGGGTTATATAGTTTATCTCCAAGGTTTCCTCCGCGCCTGTCTCAGAGCAGTGTGCCAAGGCTTTTTGAAGCCCCCCGTCACCGCGCCGGAAAGCGCACGCCGGCGACGTATGACGTCATCATCCGGCGCGGATGAAGACGTGGAGGGCGGGGCAAAGCTCCCCCACATCAACGCCCCGTACCTACAGCAGCTGTCATACTCGGGACCCCAGCTGGGCGGTGCAGGAGCTGAGGAGTCTCACACACTCCAAGCTGCCACACCCCCCCCCCCCCCCCCCCCCCCCGAGCTGGGGAATCTCCGATAGCGTAGACAGTGACGGAGGCTCTGGGCAGGGGGGGAAAAAAACGCCCCACTGTAGCGCCTGGAGAGAGGGAAGGCAGGGAACACATCCCCCGTCCCATGCGCCAGAACCCCAATTAAACATTGGGGTGTCTTGCCGTCCGCAACCCCCGGAGTCCACCCCGCCTGCGCAGGGGGCTAGATGTCCACTGTCTATATATTTGGGGGTAAAAGTTCATTGCCTATAGTGACTTGCCAGGCACCGCCCGGTGGGCCAACCACATCAACAGATTTCATGCCCTACCGTAATTACAACATAGTATATAAGTATAACTGAGATTGGGGCATGTGTAGAATGTGCAGAATCACAGCACATGTCCCCTTACATTGGATACATCATAATCTAAATTACAGTGTGCAACATATATAGCAATATAATATAGAATCAACAGTAAAATAATCGAGCTGTAGGGAGGTTGTAAATCTATGCATCTTACTTAAATATACTATAAATATAAATATAATGTACTTAAATATATGCGATATGTTACATAATGGTGTCAGAACTTGGAAACTTTTTAAATAAGAAAATGTAAACAATTGAATAGTTAGAACAGTGTGTGTCCACCTTTTATTATTATTTCCGTTACCCCTGTACAGATCCTTGGACTGAGCGGACTCATTATAGTGAGGGATGGGTGTCTGCTCATTCCAGGGATGTCACCCCAATATCACATGTGTCCATTGATGGTCCTCTCCTCTGTCATGCAGATACTAAACTGGGACATTGGTAAAATAAACACACAGAAGCTTCCTAACCTGAAGGGAAGTATAACGCTGCAGTCTGGGGCCCCCAAACCAGAAGAGAACCCCAGTTTAAATATCAACTTTAAAATACAACAGTTTGCAATCTCAGGTAAGTCGGGTGATACGTGTATTGGTTGAAGCTGTGCAAGGTTTTTGACTGTGTACACTTGATGGGGAGATCTATAAAGGAGAGATAAGCTCTGACATACCGCTGCCATAGCAAGACTGTGTACAGTCGCAAGAAATGAATTCCGGTTCCCACCACTGCAGGTTTCTTATAGTGATGGAAATTGTACAAGAAAAGTTTGCTGCACCAGAAAACTACAGAAGAGGTGCCAGACTAGTCGGTTTTAGAGGCAACAACTGCCGTTTGGCGCACATTGAGAGAGAGGAGCACAAGACTTTCTCAATCTATGTGCACACCAACTAGCTGTATGCAGTCTCTGCCTCTGGCCGGGAGGGAAGAGCAGAAGTTTTTTTGCACCTAGAAAAACACGTCCAATCAGGACTTTTCTCAGCAAACTGTGCACACCTCACCTGTGGAGACTGACCCAGTAGAGACAGATGTAATGTGTTACAAGCAGCTTCCAAACGGCATCTAAAGCTGGCTGAGACTTCCTTGCACTCCCATGATTTACTAACGCACTTGGGTCGCTTTTCAGGCTCTTTCCCCTGACCATGTAATTCCAGTCTTACGTGTGGGTTACGGCCAGTTTTTGACATGAGACGTTCGTCAGTTGGTTTTCGGGCTTGTGCCCAATAGACCTGTCATGGGGGAGTTATAGAGTGCCTGCAAATTTGCAGACATGAGACAACACGGTTGGGCCAGTCAAGAGGTTAAAGTGACAATGTGTGCAGCTGATTGACAACAGAAACCTGGTCTGTCAATGCACACATCATACATTATGTGCGTCAGGTTTCATAGAATCCATCTGCCTTTGTCTATGGGTAATAATCCTGCAGTGTGACTTTGCCAACGGACAATGTACTTACCACAAAGCCAAATATGAGACCACGGGGCTAAACGTTTACCTTGTACTCCGCAGGGCTTAAAGTGAACCGCCTGGACATGTACGGAGAGAGATACAAGCCTTTCAAGGGAGTGAAGTATATGACCAAAGCAGGAAAGTTCCAGGCGCGCACATAACCCGCCGCCCGCACCGCACACAGGATAACACAAGGCGAGTACTTACCTCTAGATCCCGGCCTGCAGTGTCAAGTACTGCTCACCACGTGTGCTGAAGAAAAAGGTCAATCCACCAAATCTGAAGGCTGTGGAAGGTTTCATCATTGGAACCGAAAAACAAAATGAATATAAAAAGGGAACAATATATGCGTAATGAACTGATCATATTTATGTGCGATTTGTGACTGTGGATTCTCCAAATAATTGTGGCTGACCATGCTGCACTGGTGATATGCCCAGACCACAATGTCAATAAATGCAGTGATGGCCGCTATTTATCGGGTACACGTCCTGCCCCTTCCTAGCCAATAGAACACCATAGTTGTGATCTTCCATCACCAGTTCTTCCTTGTGACACACACAAATCCAGTGCTAAATATTTCCTGCCACAGTCGTGTGTAATTGTATCACAATGTCACTAATACTAGAGCTGACGCTTCAGCGCCGTTCTGTGTGTCGGTTATCCTATGCCAGTGTGCGCTGCAAGGGTTACCCAACACACAGAATCACACACAGTGCGGCTCTACACAAGTACTATTTGTCTTTGTTATTCCTGCCTTTCAAGTGACCAAAACTATTGCCTTAACCCTTTCACTGACAGGGGCTCCGTCAGAATACTGACCTCTTCCAGTAAAGGGAAACATTCACCTGTGCCATCAGCACACTGCTGGTATATCACATTGTTACTCTGGATCGGGTTCTATTTTTACGTGTTACTAGAACCGGAGTGATCATCTGTTGTATAACGGCTCGTGTAGCTCTGCTTCATGTCTATGGAAAAAGCCAAAAAGAGTGACATTGTACGTTCCTGTATAAAATAAAAACGGGTTCCATGTTGCGAGTGCTCTGCTGTCTATGACCATACACTGGGGTATATATGTAGAATGTATTCTAATAGTTATTCTTGCTTATGTATGTATAATAAAAAAAAGAGGACCTCCGCTTATTATGAGGTTGCATGGGTTGCCTTAAGCTAGCCATACACGTGTCGGATTCCATGTCCAATCGATTCATCATCCGATCGATTCCGGCGATTCTGCCGGGAATCGCAGGTGTGATCAATCGGCCAATTAAGAGTATCCATCGGAGCATACCATCCGGTGCGAATCCGACACGTGTAAGGGCAATTTTACACAGGCAGTTGTTAATCACCTGATTAGAGCAACCAAAAAATGACATTTGCTCTAATTGGCATGTGTAAATCACCCGATTATAGCAATGGGGTTATCACCAGATTAGAGTAACTGCAACTTTCTGTCGCTTGCGTGCTTCCGACTGACAGCAGCCTGAAACATGGCCATGTAATTCCAGCCTCACATGTAGGTTTGGGCTCATTTACACTAGTGTTTGTGAACCGCCTACTAAGCAATTAGCGCAATTGTTGGTTTTCAGGCTTGTGCCCAATAGACCTGTCATGGGGGCATGATCAAGCGCTTGCAGACAGGAGCCTCTGAGCCTTCTCTGAGCTGCTGCCGACTGACATTTAAGGGCTAATTATTAAGGTCAATTAGGTCACTTAACAACATTTTCGGTTTATTTAATCGGGCAGAACGTTTTTTGATTGCCTTCTGTTGACTTTAAGAAGCTCTGTAAGCGTCTCCAGCATCTTGCAGAGCTTCTTACAATCGTTTTCCAAGCTTTTAGGCGTTTGTATTAGCTGTACAGACGCCTGTGCTTTCTGCCACAGGAAAGAATATATGTAAATGAACCCTAAGGGCATATTTCCACATTCTCCTGCGGTTTGTATCGTGCTGCGGTGCCAATGGGAGACAGCTGGGTGCTAGCGATCTCTCACGAGCACCGCGACTCAGACCTGCAGGCAGGAAGTAGGGGGGTGGCAAGATGTCCCCCCCCCCACTTCGTGCCCATAGAGAGTGAATGGACACTGTTAAGGATAATACATGGATGCAGAAGTGATTTTTAACCTCATCCATTCATCTCTATGGACACGCACGTCCGACCACAGCTGTGGAGATGACCCCATTCAAATGTATGGGCGCGATCACCGCTGTTAAGACTAGAGATGCTCCGATCAGCATTTTTGGGGCCGATCACCGATCACCAATATTATGATCTGCCGATTGCCGATCACAAACTGGCAGCGTGTCTGTGATAAACGTGTGCGATAGGATATCTGCACACAGGAGAGGGCACACTCTATTACAGCCCTGCTCTGCCTGCCTCCTGCACACTGACTTTACACGGCAATGAGCAAATCTGCCAGCTGGAGATTGAC
>CM070037.1:21186301-21196764 GCA_036250615.1 Ptychadena robeensis
AGGCTTTTGAGTGTCCTTGAAAAGAAAGGTGGCTATATTGGTCACTGATTTGTTTTTGTTCTGCCTCCAGCTATTTATTGTGCCTGTCTATGCTTGCTGCTTCATCATGCAGATTACCCCTACTATCACAATGAAGCATTTAGGTGAGCAGTGCTGGGTAATTCCGATTCTCCATATTCATGGGGAATGGTCAGGGGTAGGTAGACCGTCTCCCTGGGCGAGCACTCCCTCTGCAGCGACCCCCTTTCCCCGAGAGAGGTCACGCTGTCATCCCATGCCTCCCCATTGAGATGTGCAGGCAAATTGATCTAGTAACTTCCCCTCTATGCTTTGCTGCAGCTATGCACATGGAGGCTCATCTTCATAGAACAGGGGACCCATCGAGATCCCAACATGTCCCCTGTCCATAGAATGAACTCAGGGATATCAGTTGAGGGGAGGTGGGTGCACTAGTGCTATAGCGCTGCCCATACCGTAGCGCTGCTGCCACTGAGATGTGTTGGGGCTTGCTGGCAGCAGTCGAGATGAGCCTCCCCTGTGCTGATACCCTCCCAATACATGGAGATCAGCCTCACAATCATTTTAATAGGAGGAGCCTGGAGGTATTATAGTCTTTGTAAATTCAGTTTGCAGATATCCATTGTGTGTGTCCTCTGCAGTTTTTTCCTGAGGCTTTTTAATATTGTCCATATCAATATCGGAATTATATCGTATCGACCAAAATTAAGACATATATCGTGATATAAAATTCTTGCCATAACGTCAAGCCCTAGTTGAAATGTTACAAATAAATACAAAATATGAATATACTTTTAAAACTCACACACTGCTTAACATGTCTGAATCATGAGAAGTTGTAACATTTTCAAATATGACAGCAATAGAGGATAAGGAAGGAGATTATGTAACACATGACATCATAGAGAGGTCTCAGTCACTCACTTGATGAACGCAGGCGGCATGTCTCTCTTCATTATCTGATCATCGGTCGTCTGAACAGTTTCTTTCCCAACCTGTCACAAAACAAGACGGTGGCAATGTTTAATTAATTCACTTTTATCCTTAATTGGGCATGTAAGAGGCAGTCACAAAGCTGGAATGGTGTCTAGATAAGCTTTAAACTTCCACTAAACAATGGAGGAAGGTGTCTGTACTCACAGACCCTTTGCTCAGTACCATGGGGATTCATTTACCATTTTAGGAAACCCCAATTCTGAGAACAGTATTAATAGGGAAGTACTACAGCAGCTTAAGCTGGTAACAAGTCAAAGTAATAGGCAAAGAATTAGTAATCTGGCACGAAGACTGTGTGTAAGGACTTTACATTCTCTCCAGAACAAGCTGTTTTATATATATATATATATATATATATTATTTCAAAGCACACCCAAGTACCCCAAAAACCAACTGGTACCAATACCAGTATGCAATATTTGAAAGTGTGGCCGCCTTCTAAATGTAAACCAGCTTGGTACAGCATACATAGGGGTACACATTCCCATAGCATATAGCCACCAATGCCAACCTACACATCCTCAAAGGATTTTAATTGTGCGCATTCTCCAAGTTATAACTGCCAGGTTCAACATGAAATCATTTTGAAATCATGTAGGTTCTCCCATATCAATATTGTATGATTGTTACACACCAGAGAGAGCTATTCACCACTGAAATCACTCGGATTCCATTCTCAGCAACCACATGACAAGACACTGAGAAGCAGAATAACATACTCGGGGTGCGCTGGTACACAAAATCATCTAAAACCTAGCTCTGCGTACCTTTCTTTCCAAGCGCATCCGCGGACTACAGGAGAGATGCACGGAGCTTCCTCCCCCTTCTCTCTGATGAGAAGGAACATGCTTGTGTTGTGCTTGGACGGCAAGTGCTCTCTAGTGACACCCAGTGTTGAGATTACAGCTATACGGTTATGTCACTTGGATAACCGCAGGGAAAATTTAATAACTATAAAAGGTTGCAGTAAGGGGTGTCAAATTGGGAATGTAAACTACTAATAAAAAAACATTTTGGACTTCTAAGGGTGTTGGAGATCTGGGGGAAGAAAATCAGAGTAGGCATATGTAGGGTAAAATCTGACACGAGAAAATTTGCACAACTGACATATGATACTGAGATCTGGGGGTTCAAACAGTGTTGTACTGTGAGAGTTACATTTGACACAAAGCCAGCTGGTGACCTGTGGATGGAGATATCTAAGAACAGGGGGGTCCATCTGCAGCAGAATCTACCATGCAGAAAGCTGATGCAGAGGACAGCGAGTATGACAGTAAGGAAAATCATGCTACATATGGGGCGAGTACCAAACACTCCTGGTACTCTGAAGAGCTCACCAAAAAAGTTATGTGCACCCCTGCACATACTTATGTAAAGCAGACAGTACAAGGTGTATAGACACAACCGAAAGAGGTGGAGTCCTTATTTGTAATAGCCAATATAGCACCAATGATACATTCTCTGGAAACATTAGACGCCTTCTTCAAGACAAAATAAGAGACCGACACCTTCCCAAAATATCACAGAGGAAGTGAAAATGATTTTCCTACCAATTATTGGCCTTGTTTTGTCTATATTACATAGTCATTGTGGGATAGCTGGATACTCCCAGTCTCCTGATCCCAGTGTCATTCCAGATGTAACAGGTACATTGCTGTTACATAATCAATGAAGTATTCTGCAATTATGTCAGATTCTTCCCACAATATCAAACTGAAGTTTATCAGTAAATTAAAACAAGAGGTTAGGTCCACGTGGCAAGATGAGCCTCAGGTTGTAGTTTAGGTCAGCGATTCCCAAATGTACCCTGCAGGACCCCCTTTTTTTTAATAGGAACATTATCAAGCCCTAACCCCCATTTAAACTTCACCTGTTCAGATTGAAGGCCATTTCAGACTAGCCATGTTAGCATTGCAGTATCGTAAACTCCCGTTTCCCTGAAAATAAGGCGCTCTTACATTTTTGCCTCATGCTGAAATATAAGGAATCCCCCAAAAATATGGCACCCGAAGGTACAGTACTGTAACTATGGAGAGGGGGTCAGAGGGGCAATCAAAATGGCACAGGAGGATCAGAAGGGGTTACTACAATGGTTTCCCCTCACTCTTGAGTCTCCTGAGCCATATTGATTCCACCCTCTGATCCCCCTATCATTTTTTTTTAATACCCCCCCCCCCACCCTAATACCCCAGTGCCGTATTCTTCTTCATGGAGAAAAAAAAAAAAAGACATCCCCCGAAAATAAGATGTTGGGCATCTTTGGGAGCAAAAATTTATATATGACACTGTCTTATTTTCGGGGAAACACGGTAGTACTAATGTGAAATGGCCCTCTTACTTTATTGGAAATACAACTACTATAAATTTATTTGGTTTTCACACCAATCATACAGAAACATTCATCATTCACATAGAGACACACATACTACACTCATGCAGAGACATGAAACATTCACATAGCACAGAGATACAGAGTCACAGAGAAACATACATTACATTGCACTCTACTTACTGCCTGCCGCTAGTTCCTCTAGGTTGGTCGATGCCCCCCCCCCTATCATCCACTACCACCATTATATTGCATTGGGCATCTGACCTGCAGTTGTGGTTCTGGGGTTGGTAGATAGCCGGAAACCTGTCCCTCCCAACATACCATCTGAACCCAGCCTTACTAATGTTTCTGCCCTGTTATAGAAATACTGATCTGGCCTGCAAGGACTTGTAGAACTCTAAAATAAACCCTTATACGTGCTGTGCATATGATATACCCATATTAACACTTTATACCCAGACCGGCATGGATTCATTTGAACCGAATTGGTCTGAGGGGAAGGCAAAGTACACACACAGTAGACACAAGGATGGGGGACATATGGACTACACACACACACACACTGTATAGTTTTTATGTAGTCCATGTGTGCCCCCATTCCTGTGTGTGTAGTCCAGGGGTGTCAAACTCTGACCCATGAGCTAAAAATGTCCGGCAGTGTAATTATATATGTAAATACCATATTTTTTGGACTATAAGATATACGTTTTCATCATCAATATCAGGGGGTAGTGCCTGCGTCTTATGGTCCAAATGTGCAACCACCCATGCCAGCATCCTCGCCCTTCAGGCAAGAAGAGCTGGGAAGGTGGAGGAGCTGTCAGATGGTAAATCTACCCACGGCTGGATCTCCCATCTGTACTGTTTTGTTTATATCAGCAGAGCCCTGCTGATAAAAACAATACAGAAGAGAGATATAGATGAAAGATGCCAGCCAGCATCTCTTCCATCTATGTTTTCCTGCACTCATGGTGCAGCTTCCACACGGCCTAAAGGGGAGACATGCAAGTAGCTTCCCCTGCGGCCCCTCCACCCTCTTTCCCAGTGTGTGAGGAAGATGATGATGTGAAGTGTGCTCTCTAGTGACACCTTGTGGCTGAAATTTAGTACTGCAGGGGATTTTTCTCCCAATTGATTTGAACACTTATTTTCATATATATTTTTTTTTGGGGGGGGGGGGGGGGGGGTGTTCTGGTCCAAAAACTGGATGTGTCTTATAGTTTAAAAAAAATACTGTAAATATCAAGGTTGGTCCGGAACATGGTCGAGGTTTTTAAATTTGGTCCGCTGTGCATTTGAAATTACATGTGGCTGAGTAAAAAATGTAAGACACGGAGCATTTCCTAAGTGCACAGCAATTGATGAGCCCTACTAAAGGAATCTTTCATTACAGAAAACACCCTGAAACAGTCACCCACATCTGTACAGTACTTTGTACACATTAAAGTCTCAGAAATAACTTCTAATGACAGACCCTGCTTTTATCATCACCACATTACCAAGTCTACATACCCCCACCATAGAAATAACTTAAGCTGGCCACACACCTTTAGATCTCTCTGTCAGATATCCTTTAGATCTACAAACAACTATGTAGTGCCGGGTCCTCTGCGATTGAACACAGGTAGACTTGATGGTTTAGAAAGTCCCTCGTATTACATGATTTTGGTAAAACAAAAGGATATCTAAAGGAAATCTGACAGAGAATTATAAAGGTGTATGGGGACCCTAATCACTACCAATTGCAGAGTGAAAGAAGATCTGGTTCTAGAAAAACCTACAAAACTCTTAAACCACAACTCATCCAACCACAAAATACATAGAAATACAACTCACACCATGTTTGTTACCACAATACAACCGTTGTTAGGAGAATATCACAGAGCAAAGAACAATCGTAACCCGAAAAGCTAATTGAAGAGATATGAAACTCATGTATTTGGTGCCAAGAAGCTGCAAGTTGGAGACCAGCCCATGGGGTGACATGGGTTACAATACGTAAATAGCCGCTCAGCTCGCTGCCTAGGAAAGGAAGGAAACACAAATGTCATCTGGAGAATGAGTTTCTTTCATGAGATGAGCTGCTAAACCCATTACCCACAATTTCCAGCCGTGTATGATTCACGGACAATGCTGGGGAACTTAGAGACATATGTATTCAGAGTGTCTTTTCACCCCTTACGTATATGGGACACTAGATTTCCATTTCCACAGAACTATAGATCTTATTTTTATCAGTCATCTGGTCTCTTGATTCTAAAAACACGACACTATTATAACAAATTATCATCACAAAAAAGAAACTGTGTGAGCTAGTGGAAATTTCTTCATCTTCCTAATGGAAGCTCAGCTCTGCAGCCATCACAAAGTACATTTACTGCCATCTGGTCTGTCTTAGGGCATGTTTCCACTAGAGCGGTCGGCTGTGGATGGAAGCCGTTTTAGCCGCTTCAGCATCCGACTGCTCACACTGTTTCCACTAATGCAGATGCGTGCGGGTGACCGCAGACGCGGATTCGGGGGTGTTTTTGAACGTCACCCTACCGAGTTTTTTACCGCGTACCTGAGCAAAAATCCCCCCTCGCCCATTGGTGCGGTCAGGTGGCGATCAGGAAGTAAAATTTGTGTGATAGACCGCGTGCAAACCCTTTTAAATCGTATGCTGGACACATGGTTCGATCTGTGAAAATTGTTCAATACCGATCAAAACATCGATCAGTATCAGATCACATCGATCAGTAAGTGATCGGACGTGTTGGACAAATTTCGTTGGTTGTATAATGAACAAACTAAAAACATAGCATTGTGTTTGTTGGTCGGGTCGATTGTATTCGATGGACACATTTATATATGACTCTTTCCTGTGTTTTGTGATCAAAACTAAAATCAGCTATTCTGGTCATGTTACGATCGGGCCTTTCATGTGGTACTGCTTTGGATTGGCTAACTATAAGAATCGAATTGGAAATAGATCATACTAAAATCAAACCATGTATGCCTAGCTTAAAGGTGCCCATACACGGGTAAAAATTTCTGTTTGACAGGCTTAAAATTATAGATTTTTAAGTCAATCATACTAAAATCTTGATTTTACAAAAAAATATGATTTAATACAATCATACTATGGATCAAGCGTACCATAGTGTGATCGTGGAATAGATAAAGTTTAAACCAATCACACTGTTTGGTGGTATGATCGATCAATGTTAGACTGATGATCAATATTTCAGCAGCACAACATTGTAATCCAAGATCAATCGTGCAAAAAATGCCATGTATGGCCAGCTTTACATTGCGACTATCACATAGCATAGCTATGGTAGAGACATTAGATTGTGAGCTACTCTGAGGGACAGTAAGCCCCCCATACACATCTAGATTTTCTGTTCAATCAACTTAAAAAGATAAATTTTTGGGGGTCAGTGAAATTGGTGATTGATTGTAATCTATGCCAACTGTAGTAAAGGCCCCCATACAGGTCTAGATTTTTCATTCAATCAACTTGATTCAATTAATTTTTTTGTTGATTAATTGAAAATCTATGGCGGCCCACATGGTTAGATCAACCTAAAACAATTAAATTGGGGAAAAAATTGATTGAAAAATTGCTGGGAAATTTTAATTGGATGTATTGAAATGCATTACACTTTCAGTGGATCCCCAAAAAGCTGATCACATATCTGTTACTACAGTTGGCAAACATACAATCAATCATCAATTTCCCTGACACCAAAAAAATTATCTTTTTAAGTTGATTGAACAGAAAATCTAGACGTGTGTGGGGGGCTTAACAGAGATTTGATCAACTTTTTTGGGATCGACTGAAAGTGTAATCAATTTCAATACAACCAATTAAAATTTACCAGCACGTCCAACCATTTATCAATAAATTTTTTTCCCAATTATAATTGTTTTAGGTTGATCTAACCATGTGGGCTGCCATAGATTTTCATCCGAAATCAATCAACCAAAAAATTGATTGGATTAAGTTGATTGGATGAAAAATCTAGACGTGTATGGGGGCCTTAAGCGACAGAATTTTGTTCTGAGTAATGCCTGGCATACCAACGGGCGTCAGCGGAAAAATCGTACGCTTATCGGCATGTGCCCACATGGGGCGACAGATCCGTCAGATTCCGGAGCTCATCTGAGCTGGTCTGTCTGCACCCATCGGGGTGTGTATGGCAGGCATTAATCTGCGTTCTACAAATACAAATTCATGAGAATAATGAGTGGGCGACATCAAACGGTTATTGCTGTGACGAGAAAATGTGGACAACCTTCATAGATGTCCAGCAGCATCCAGCCCAGTCCGAGTTTTGTACTCCTATGCGAGACATGCAACGGTTAATGAATTACCGCCGTGCCCTGGCAGCAACATTGGTATCTGGAAAACGGCGGGAAACAGAGGAGAGTGGGTGTCAGAGATAGAACGCCGCTGTCAGCTCCACATTCTGCTGTCACTCCATCAGGATGTGCTAAATTAGAATGACCTTTACTCCGCAGTTTCTCAGCCATTATCCTGTCATCACACAAACAACCTCATTGAAAATAGAGAGACACCCGGCACTGACCCCCAGGCTGCCCATTAGTTATGAGACCACCCACCTACCTTCTACAACAAAGCCGCATACTGTGCCTAGGCAGAAAATACACCGGTCATGTGATCTGTTTCTAAAGTGACACAGACACTGCCACCAGCTCCAGGCAGGAGGATAAAAACACCATTTAGGAACTACACAAGCCGCTCTATCAATGGGTATCACTTCTTTTTTTGGGGGGGGGGGGGGGGGGGGGTAGGCAATGCTATACCACTGATTTATAATAGACCTCAGTCTAGAAGGTCTGACCATTACCAATATGTTGAAGGACACATGTTTTAGACTTGCCATGGACCCCCCCATACAGGATGATACAATCGCTTTCTGATCGTAGATGTCTACTTCCCATTCCAATTAACTGGACTTTAAGTGGTTAAACACGTGGCATTGTACTTACATTATGTGACATATTTTAAATACTAAATATGTTAATTCAGATCACAGAAATTAATACAACAAATATACATTGTGTCCTACTTGTCAACTTAGATCTTCTTTATCGGTGATATGGAATGGAGGATTTCCTGTTTAAATATGTAACACTGATAGCAAGTAAAAATACACAGGCTAGTACTCACACGAGTACCTGTCACAATCTACCGATTCGGGGATATGCCCCTTCCTTCTCAAGGTCAACCTCCCCCCAAAACTATGATACTAATGGCCCGGCCACAAATGATAACTGTGCATAAACCAATGGTTCCCAAACTGAGAGGTGGCCCCCCTAGGGGGGGGGGGTGCAAAGGTATTTCAGGCGGGGCCCTCATTCTGAACCTGTGTTTGAATAGGGAGGGGGGCTCAATTATGTTATTAAATAGAAAAGGGGGCCCTGCCTCAACCACTGACTCAAATTAACACTGCCCCAAAGTAACATACATGTAACATATGTTATACATGTCAAGTTTACTGAGATGCAGAATAACAGCAAGGAAAAATACTATTTTGATAAATGTCCCTGTAGGGTGTTTTCTTTAAAGAAATGGATCTAGGGGAGAAGATCTATCTACTTTAAGATTACTGTATATACTGAAGTATAAACCAACCTCAATATAAGGCAGTGGTTCCCAAAACTGAGGGCCCCCCTGGGGGGGCATGAAGGTATTCCTGTATTCTGAACTTGTGTTTCAATGTGGAGGGTGGGCTCGAAAATGTTCCTAAATCAAAAAGGCCCTGCAAGGAAAGTTTGGGAACCACTGATATAAGGCAAGCTATCTGATCTTCCAAAGAAAAATCAAATGACTCGAGTATAAGCCTAGAGCAGGAGATGGAGCAGCTAAAGCACACAGCAAACATGCTTTTGTTTCATTATTTTAACTAACCAATTTGTAATGCAAGTCCCCAAATAGGATATCATCACCAAAAACCAGAGATGTAGAAAAGGGTTGTAGGAATATTTTAGGTATCCTAAAGCCAGGCATACAAGGTTCGGTTTTCGATTCGATTTCCGATCCGATATTAGATCTTGATTTTTTTCATCGGAAACTGATTGTAAGCAAATCCAAAATAGATCCACATGGAAGGGTCGATCTTAATACAACCAAAATCACCCATCACAAAACACAGGAAAGAGTCATATATGATTGTGTTCATAGAATACGCCCCGACCAACAAACACAATGCTATGATTTTAATTCGATCGTTGTACAATCGACGAAAATTTTTTCTAAAGCCAGCCATACACAGTCGGATTCCATGGCCGCTCGATCACCTATCCGATCGATTCCGGCGATTCTGGCGGGAATCGCAGGTGTGATCGATCGGCCAATTAAGAAAATCCGATCGCTGCATACCACCTTGTCCAACGGATTCCGGGACGATTCCGTGTCCGATTGTCCACCTCACAAATGGCAACTCCCCCTGATGTGTGCAGAATCGGATCAAAAAGACCAACATGTTGGTTCTCTGTCGGATCCGATTCTGGGCCCCTGAACGATCGGACCTGATCGATCGGACAAGGTGGGCTGCACACGATTCCGGCACGATCGTTTCGCGTGCACGCGCCCGGAATCGATCGGCCCGGAATCCGGCCGGAATCCGACCCGTGTATGGGGGCCTTTACATGCCTGATCATTTTCCAATCGATGGTTCGCCGATCAAACCATGTGTGCAGTATACTATTTAAATCCGATCTATCTAAACTTTAGTTGTTTTAGGACGATTGAACGCTAAAATCAAACCATGTATGTCTACGTTTAGTTTAAAGTTAAGTCGACTTTAAACATTTACTTGACTTGTAACATAGTAACAGAGAAAAGATCTGCAAACACTGAGGACTAGTCATATCCCTTCCCCTTGCATAGTATGACACAACTTTCATTGTGTTACACTATGGTCATACAAAGTCATGTCCTCTTTCTTTTTTTTTTTTTAACAACAAAGTTTTATTGAAATGAAAGAAGACCATACAGAATCAAAAATGAACAAACCTTAAAATGAACAAACAATAAAGTAATGGCCTCCTTAGGCTTTGTTTCCATTGCGTTGGGACCCCTCCGCTAAGCGTACACGCTTAGCGG
>CM070037.1:21219204-21234208 GCA_036250615.1 Ptychadena robeensis
GCGAACAGGCGGACAGCGGACTTCTTTAAAAGTCCGACCCGCCCGTTCGCGGACAGTCCATGCCGATGTTCGGCCATCACTACTGGCAACGGTCATGCTTATGTTACCGTCAGCAGGTCTGCTGCCGTAAACTATCACCAGTCTTAGACTTTGCAGAGCTTTTATTTTGACTTACCTTTAAGCTAGCCATACATGGTTCAATTGACATCAAATCGATCATCAATTCGATCGAAGTTTCCGATCATTTAATCGTATGTCGATTGTAATTGAATCGAAGTACACACCACATTCATTGAGTATGCAATCAAAGCCCGACTTCGATTGAATTTAATTGTTTTTAAACGTAGAGTGATCAAAAAGTGATTGTCACAGAGGGATCAAAAAGGGACCAATGATGTTCACAGAGTGATCAAAAAGGGACCAATGATGGTCACAGAGTGATCACAAACCCATAGGTCATATCTTTGCATTTTAATCCAGTGCATTATAATCGTGGCAAAAGGACACTGGGGGACACACATTACATTAGGAGATGTATTCACAGAGATCGCCATTTGCATGCTTGTGTGTCAGTGAACAGACACACAAGCCATTACATCGCCATTACAATCTCCATTACATCATTATTACAATCGCCATTACAATCACCATTACATGCTTGCATGGTTTAAATGACTGTATTGCATTTCTTCTGTCTTCCATTCAAACCATACATACACTATTCTGCCTAGTAGTACTAGAAAGAAAGCCCTCCTTCCTCCCGCAAGTTACAGTATGCTAATTGATTGAATCGAATCTCAATTGGACGGGTCAAAGAACAGTACAAAAAATGAGACACAATGTGGGGTCAATCAATCAAAATTTTCCAACTGGTCCGATCAAATTTCGATCGAGAAAAATGACAATTTAAATCGAATTTCAACTATCGTACCATGTGGACATGCTTCAATTTTCAATCGACCGACTAAAAAAATTGGTCGAATTACATTGATTACAGTCAATTGAACCATGTGTGGCTAGCTTTAGGGTGTTCAGCTGAAGGTTTAGCTAGGCTTTACCATGAAGGAACTAATAAGTATAGCTGGCCACAGACAGTACGTTTTTCTGCTGATTTCTCAGATCCACCACGTGTGAAGATGCCATCACGCACAGCCGGTCCTGCCGAGAATCGGCCGTGTACCCTTTCTGTGCCAGCATTTACCAGCGTCTCCATCCAAAGTGATGACATCAATCTTAAAATTAGAGACATAATTTGTAAGGGCTTGTCCCCACTGGCGGAGCAGGCCGCCACGGTTAAATACATGTCCATGCAGCTGCGCAACTGGGGACAAGCCCATTGAAACTAATGAAAGCAAGGGACACTGCTTAAGACGCCCCACCATGCGGCCAGCCTCACCAGTGGGGACAAGCCCTAAAGCCCCCCATACACCTTCAGATTCCTCCATACAACTTTCATGAGACCTGCCAACAACTATGTAGTATAGTGACCTCCCTGATAGAATACATAGTGATTGGAAGGTGTAGAAAGGTCCTCCTATTACATGGTTTTGGTAGAAGAAAAGTTGGTTGTACAGAAGTTGCATGGTAATTGTATGTGGTGTATGGGGGGCTTTAGATCGACTTCGCGGACCATTTAAGGTGGGCAATTTATATTTGCAGCTGATCTGAGGTAAAATTGGCCACCTTATGGGATATCCTTTACCTTCACAATCTATTGTAGACTCTTCAGAATTCCCCATACAAGTTTAATTGTCAATCATCAGATGACATTTCTTCCAGGTAATGACTATAACTGGCCATACACCTTTAGATCTCTCTGTCAGATATCCTTTAGATCTACCAACAACTATGTAGTGCCGAGTCCTCTGTGATTGAACACAGGTAGACATGATGGTTTAGAAAGTCCCTCATATTACATGGTTTTGGTAAAACAAAAGGAGATCTAAAGGAAATCTGACAGAGAAATCTAAAGGTGTATGGGCACCCTATCCCCTATGATGGTAACAGACCTCAAAGGTTGAAGACAGTGGAGTTGTCTATAATTTGATGAGAGACGTAGGAGGTAGAGATGGGCGAACACCAGCCCGGAGTGTCCGCGAACAGGGCGGGTCGAACTTTTAAAGATGTCCGCCGTCCGCCCTGTTCGCGGACACATTCAAATTCCCCGCCTCTAGGCGGGGAATTTGAATCGGAAAAACCGGATGTGACGTCAGTGACGTCACATCCGGTCCATGGAACGCATCCTGGAACGCATCGTTCCTGGTTGCGGGAGCCGGATGTGACGTCACTGACGTCACTTCCTACTCTGAGCCGGAATCTTCACTACAAGACCGGCTTCATGCCCGGTCTTGTAGTGAAGACATTCTTCCTCCGGCACGATCTCGCAGGTTCTGATCCTGCCGGAGGAAGAATTTAGATCTTCTTCTGGCCGGCGAACAGGACGGGTCGAACACCCGTACTGTCCGCCGGCGAGGCGAACGGCGAACATGCCGAGTTCGCGGCCGAACTGTTCTCCGGCGAACAGTTCGGTCCATCCCTAGTAGGAGGTAGGGACACGGATGACTCAGGAGGCAGCTGTTCAGTGTCCATGCTTTCTTCTGCTTATAATAGGTTGTCTGCTTGTCCTGGATACAAGTGGTTTCTGAGTGATGACCCAGCCATAAATTTCAGCTTTTTTTAAGTTCCCGACTTCTTTTACCACAATTCTGTAATACACGCGGCCTTTTGTGGCATTTGATGTGTGGCAAATGTGAACTAATAATTTCAAATTCCATCTGCTTCTTTTTATTTTGTCCACCCAAAAATTTCATACAAGTAAAGCTGGAGATAGATGAGCAGCGGTCAGGTCGGCAGAAAATCGGGTGCGCCCCCTGGTCATATTGACCAGGAATCTGCCACATCGCAGAGTGATCTGACATGCCGGTAAATTCCTGGCCAATCCCATTAGTTTGAATGGGGACAGAAGTCCCTATATAAAGTAATGGCCGGTGTTGTGCGATATATTCCTATTTGAAAATTTTTCCTATTTTTACAACTGCGCATGTGCAGATAGTCCGAGTTTTGGGGTTTTCAGGGTTATTCTTCCGATTTTCGCATGTCAAGGTTAGGGGTTTGGGGGGGATTAAGGTTAGGGGGTTCCGAGGGTTAAGGTTAGGGGATTGGGGAGGTTAGATTAATTTCAACCCCCCCGAACTCCTAAACTTCACCCCCGAACCATAAAACTCATCCCCTACTATCAAGCACCACTCCCCCTAACCCTAACCTTAATCCCCCCCAAACCCCTAACCTTGACACGCGAAAATCGGAAGAATAACCCTGAAAACCCCAAAACTCGGACTATCTGCACATGCGCAGTTGTAAAAATAGTAAAAATTTTCAAATAGGAAAATATCTCACAACACCGGCACACAAAGGGTGCCCGGCCGATTCCCTGCACTAGTGTCCATGTGTGGCCCGGTCAGTCGGCGGAGCAGTCGGCAGGAAAACAACCCGTCTATGCCCAGCTGAACATATTATTTCCAGGGATAAAGCCTACTTGATCCTTGGTCTTTACAAGCACTCCACCACACAGTAATGTGACCAGTGCGGACATTCTCAGCTGCAATGTGTCGGCAGTTACTGTGGACAGGTGTAGCAAACATGTTGGATCAGAGGGCAAGGGTGAAGAATTTGGGGAGAGAGAACTTCAATGATTTTATGAGAACAAAAGTGCATCTATTTAGGTACGGAGCACAGCATGTTTTGGTCTGAAAGAGATAGAGAACTTTGCCGAACTTTCCTAAGACGGAATGATACACATTAAGGACAGATCGCCATGGGCTGCTAAATTAAGACAAATGTTTCTTGCTAGTCTAGATCTTAAAATAAGGGACTTGAGCTACTTTGTATATTTATAGATTATAGGAGGAGCTCCAGGATTTTCAAAGCAGACCTACAAATAAACAGCATTTAAACAGTTAACAACAAAAAGCATATGATTATTTAAAGCAGGGGTGTCCAAACTTTTTGCAAAGAGGGCAAGGTTATGCAAAATGTGTGTGTGTGTGTGTGGGGGGGGCGACCATTCAGCCTGACATTCTTTGAACCATTAATATTACCTGCAAATGAACAACACCATAGATCAGTGGTAATCAACCGAGGAGGGCCACAAATGCGGCCCTCAGCATCACTATAGGGCCGCACATAACATTTTCAATCTATACTTGTTTAAACATTTTTTAAGAAAAAAATTACAACAGGCATGGCTAGAAGACATTTTTAATTTTAAAATAACAAAACTTGTTTTAAAATGATACTTCAAGCTTTAGGGAACACTGTAGTGTGGTAATGCATATTTTGTGTCATATATATCATCAAAGGTTATGTGCCTCATAGATAATATCAAAGCCTATGATGATATCTATGGGACACATAACCTTTGATTCAAAGGTTATGTGCCCCTATTCTCAGGATATGTGCCACAATATGTATTATACAATCAGCCCCTGTTCATTGGTGGAACAGTGGGAACATAGGCACTCACCAGTCTGCTGATCCCCCGCCAGCACTAGAGGAGAGGAGGAGAGGTGAGCGACTTGCTCAGGTGCCATCTGGGTCCCTGATCCGCTTTTACGTACACCTATCATGTTAGTTTATCGCCTCTCCGCCTCTCCCCACTCCAAGAAGTCAGCAGAGGATCGGCGGGAAGCTGAATTCCTATGCCCTATGCAATAACAGTAAGGTTTCTGGGGCCACAAGTGGAGGACCGACGGGGGCCGCCAAACACCCAAAGGGCCGCATGTTGGGCATCTGGACCATAGAGAATATCTTCCTTCACACATTCTTGCCATTTTTATTGTAAAGCACTAGCGGTCTGCTACCATAACACTGATAAAGATGGTCCCTAGGTATGCTGGGACTTGCAGTTCTCCCAGCTGTCCAACCACATTTCACCTAAGCCCAGAAGTCCTGACCATTACCCTTATCTATGGCATAAAGAGAATCAGTGAAAAGATTCCCACCACTGATCACCTTAAGGGCCCTTTCACACTATATGTGTTGCGTTTTAGAAACGTGTACTTTGTTTATTTTTTTTTATAGACAACCAATGTTACCATTCACAGTGCATGCGTTGCGTTTAAAAAAAAACCACAGCGTTTCCGGATGCTTTTTAAAAACGCCCTGCTGTATGCATTTTTTTATTCATTTTTCACTGATTTGTTTAAATACGCAAATGCAGAAGTCATGTGAAAAACGCATGCATTTTTGTATATATGCAGAAATGCATGCCTTTAAAAAATGAATCCTGATAGTAAGGATAATCTGTATGGTGAAACAGACAGGCACAGCATGATGAAAATTTCTGACTGCACCATTCATTTATTATTATTATCATTTATTTATATAGCGCCAACATATTATGCAGCGCTGTACAATACATTAGAGTGGAGATACAAACACACAGGTACAGGTATAAAGCCCCCCATACACCTTTAGATCACTCCTTACAATTTCCTTTAGATCTACCAACAACTATGTAGTGCTGGGTCCTCTCTGATAAAATATATAGTTTGATAAAATATATAGTATAGTTTGATAATGATTGGAGGGTTTAGAAAGCTCCTCATATTACATGGTTTGGTAGAAGAAAAGTGGATTGTACAGAAATTGTATGGTAAGATTGTAAGGTGTATGGGGGCCTTAACACAGGAGAAGTAGAGGACCCTGCCCTACAATCTAATAGGTTGGGGAACAAGGTATACAATAGGTGGGGGTGGGACTGGCATGGTGGTGATGTTAGGGGTGAGAAGATGGATAGGCCAGACTGAAGAGGTGGGTTTTTAGGGCTTTTTTTTTAAAGTGCCAAAAGGCTCATGGTGGGGGCGAGGGGGTCAATCAAAAGCCCAGCCCCTGCTAGAACTTTCAAGCGGACATTGCAGTTGTAGTTCTTGAGGGAGATGGGAGTCCTTTTGGTCCACTTGAAGCAGGTGTGTGCAAAAAAAAGGCACTGGTTGGGATGTTTGTTGTCACCCCTACTCAAGGAGTGAAATGGTGTCACCCCAGTGCAGATTGCCTCTGAATATCATTGATTTTATTACTACACCTGTAGGCCAGTAGAAACTTGAACGCGGGCCACATTTGGCCACCAGGCCTGACTTTGGACATCACTCATTTAAAGAAACAAGAGCTGATAATTGAAAATGCTATTTCTTTGTTGTATATGTATAGCCCAAATTTTTTTTCATTGTCCAATTACATCTTGCTGTGTCACCTTACAGCAAAAGTGTCAAACTCTGGCCCAAGGGTCAAATTTGACAAGCCGACCAAATATTTCTGGCCCGCGGTAGATGTGACACATCTGATAGATCTGCCTTGTCAGCAACCCCTCTGCCTGAGCTTCTGTACTCCGACTCAGCAGTGAGCTCTAGCAACATCACAATGAGCCACCCAGAGCATGCTGGGATTCGTAGTTCTCTACTCCCAGAGTACAGAAGCTCAGTGAGTGTAGCAGGCAGGGGGGCTGTGGATAAGGCAGCTCTTTCTGCCACATCTACAGAAGGTGAAGTGAGGAGGTTCTTTGTCCGGCCCTCTGCCAAATTTAAAAACCCACGAGTCAAAACGTTTGCCCACCCCTGTACTAGAATCAAACTCATATATGGAAACAGTTTTCTCTGCTCCTTATAACCGCAACACTAAGGTTTCTGAAGAAGTAGAAAGCAGGATATTGCAATTCATCTAACCAGAAAAAAAGGTTTTCATTTTGCAATATCCTGCATTAATGACTTAGATATTACCCTACGCTTAGAGGGTGAGGCTACTGGTTACAACATACAGTGCAAGTAAAGTGCTGTCTGCTCGCCTGGCTCCAATACACCAAACACACCCACTGATTCATTGTTTATTGGGCCCCCCTGTGTCGGGGACATAATCCGCCTCATCTGCATAGACATCATCCAAAGATAATCCAATACTCAAAGGATTTTTAATAATAGTTGCAGAAAGCGCAACACTGACTCCACCCACTGACGCGTTTCACCCATAACATAGGGTTAACCCTTGTGTGAGAAGGAAGTTTTGGAATGAGCATGTTTATCGTTCTATACAGCTGTGGCGTAACAGCAATAATTAAGTTGAAGGTGCATAAAAAGGTATACCATATATACTTGAGTATAAGCCATAAAATGTGCTGAAAAGCCTCCCTTGGCTTATACTCGAGTCAGGGTCCCCCTTACCTGTCCGGGTGCTGGCTGGTCTCCCTGCAGGCACTGGCAGCCTCTGTTAATGTTCCGATCTGAGGCATTATCAAGATTGGCTGAAATGCAAACAAACTTGGACAGCAGCACCATCTTGAGGTCATATAGTTAATTTTTACTGGAGATTTTCTGACTTTCAAGTAGCTGCACTTCCCACCTGGAATTGGGGATCCTCTGCCATTCATCCTCTCCAGTTCTGTCAGGTTGGATGGTAAACATTGGTGGACAGACATTTTTAGGTCTCTCCAGAGATGCTCTGTGTGAGTCAGGGCTCTGGCTGGGTGTTGTGAAGCCACGCCTTCATTATTTTAGCTGTGTGCTAAGGGTCTTTGTATTGTTGGAAGGTAAACCTTCGGCCCAGTCTGAGGTCCTAAGCACTTTTTCGTCCAGGATATCCCTGTTCTTGACTGCATTTATCTTTCCCTCGATTGCAACCAATCTTCCTGTCCCTGCAGCTGGAAAACACCCCCATAGCATAATGCTGCCACTACCATGCTTCACTGTTGGGACTGTATTGAACAGGTGATGAGCAGTGCCTGGTTTTTTCCACACATACCGCTTAGATTGGGTCTCATCAGACCACAGAATCTTATTTCTCACCATCTTGGAGTCCTTTAGGTTTTTTTTTTAGGAAACTCCATGCAGGCTTTAATGTGTCTTGAACTGAGGAGAGACTTCCTTCGGGCCACTCTGCCGAAAAGTCCGACTGGTGGAGGGCTGCAGTGATGGTTGACTTTCTACAACTATCTCCTGACTGGATCTCTGGAGCTTAGCCACAGATCTTTGGTTTTTTCTTTACCTCTCTCACCAATGCTCTTCTCCCCCGATAGCTCAGTTTGGCCAGGCAACCAGCTCTAGGAAGGGTCCTGGTCATCTCAACTGCTTCCATTTAAGGATTATGGAGGCCACTGTGCTCTTAGGAACCTTAAGTGCCGCACAAATTTTATTGTAACCTTGGCCAGATCTGTGCCTTGCCACAATTCTGTCTCTGAACTCTTCAGGCAGTTCCTTTGACCTCATGATTCTCATTTGTTCTGACATGCACTGTGAGCTGTAAGGTCTTATATAGACAGGTGTGTGGCTTTCCTAATCAAGTCCAAACCGTATAATCAAACACAGCTGGACTCAAATGAAGGTGTAGAACCATCTCAAGGACGATCTAAAGAAATGGACTGCACCTGAGTTAAATATATGAGTGTCACAGCAAAGGGTCTGAATAATTAGGACCATGTGATATTTCAGTTTTTCATTTTTTAATAAATCTGCAAAAATGTCTACCATTTCCCAGTTTTTGTAGATAAAATTAGGTACCTCGGCTAATATTCAGGTCAGCTTATACTCAAATATATGTTAATTCCTCTTGCTACCGCACCAGTAGCTTCAGGCGGAAACACTGTGTGCAATTACTTTTGGAAAATTTTGTTGTTGTCCTATAGACAGAGTCCCAACAGAGATAAAAGCAGGCCACAAAAGTGTAAGGAGCATTTTAGGATAAAGGGGGTCAAGGACCAAGGTCAGATAATATGATCACATGATATGTAGAGATGTACCTTCCCATGGAGTCGAACCCATCTGCTACTGCGCGCACATGCAGGTGCAGTGATCTAGCTGGTAGTAGAGTGTTAACAGTTGAGATGAGCCCCCCCCCGTGTCATTGACTGTTCATTGTACTATGAACAGGGGACTCGGGGGGCGGCTGATCTTGAGGGGTCCCCTGTCCATAGCAGAATAAACTGTCAGTGCTGACAGTCAACAGCTTGTATTTCCCGCAAGGGAGTGGACAAGAAAGAAAAGTGAGACTGGGAGGGGGGCAGTCCATTCTGCTATGGACAGGGGACATGTCAAAATCATCCCCCAACCCCCGTGTTCCCTGTCCATAGCATTGGACATCGTACCTGTCAAAATCAGCCCCACCCTGTGGTGTCACTAAATATGGGGGGGGGGGGTGATTTTGACGGGTACTCATCTTGATGTGTCCGGTCATCTATTAAACTTCTAAAAAGTAGATGCGATAGCACCATATGTAGTGAGTGAACTCCCCCTGGTGGTGGATTGTATAAAGTGGATCCAGTGGCCAGGAGAAGCTCAATTCGACAGTAGAGATGGGCGAACACCAGCCCGGAGTGTCCGCGAACAGGGCGGGTCGAACTTTTAAAGATGTCCGCCGTCCGCCCTGTTCGCGGACACATTCAAATTCCCCGCCTCTAGGCGGGGAATTTGAATCGGAAAAACCGGATGTGACGTCAGTGACGTCACATCCGGTCCATGGAACGCATCCTGGAACGCATCGTTCCTGGTTGCGGGAGCCGGATGTGACGTCACTGACGTCACTTCCTACTCTGAGCCGGAATCTTCACTACAAGACCGGCTTCATGCCCGGTCTTGTAGTGAAGAGATTCTTCCTCCGGCACGATCTCGCAGGTTCTGATCCTGCCGGAGGAAGAATTTAGATCTTCTTCTGGCCGGCGAACAGGACGGTTCGAACACCCGTACTGTCCGCCGGCGAGAGGATCGGCGAACATGCCGAGTTCGCGGCCGAACTGTTCTCCGGCGAACAGTTCGGTCCATCCCTATTCGACAGGACACTAAGCTTTCATGCTTTAAATGTGCAAATGTTTGCGTGACATACTGTATTTTTTTTGCATTCTTACCTTTCTCATCCTAAAGTACAGAGATTGTTTAAGCCACTTGTAGCTGCATACAAAAATCTATTCTTGCAAAAAAAAAAAAAAAAAAAAAAAAAAAAAAAAAAAAAAAAAAAAAAAAAAAAAAAAAGGTACTGACTCCACCCACTGAAGCATTTCACCCACTCTGTCCAGTCACAATGGTGAAGAAAATCCATATTCTATATTCCAGAGGATGTTTGTTATTGGCTTTCTGGCTTTTGTCTCCAGACAGTATGGTGTGGCAAGAGTAAAACGTTTCTTTCTTGTCCGACTATCGCCGTAGCTTTCGGAGGATATGCAGCTTTCATGGGATGCTAGGGAGGTTAATAACCCAACATAATTAATGATTTATTTGGACATTTTGATATTGGCTTGATTCTAACAATGCTACTGAGTTTCTGAATTCAATTCAAAAAGCTAAAATCCAACCAACAGACTGCAGAAACCCTTAGGGCCTCACACTAGCTACGTGACAGTGTGGCACAGTACCACAGCGGAATGCATTTTGCTCTCAGGGACAGTTCCTGAGAAGAGTCGACCAGTCATCTCTCTGTGTGGGCGCACAGTGAGGAACCCTGACATGCGCGGTATTAATTCCCTGTGTAGTCAGAGACAGAATCAGCATGTAGCTCGGGGTGATAAAACTTACTGACATCCTATTCCCAAGCTGGATTCCGCTGGTGAAATGTATACAAATGTAGGCAGCAGAGTTTATGAAACTGCAACATTTTTTGGCACGGAAAACTAAAACCGCACAGCTCGGGGGGTTAATCCCTCAAATGAGAAGCATGCAATCCAATTAATGTGTTATACATATTTTATAATGATAATGTACTCTTTTGTGAACCACAGTAGACTCATTTTGTGTGCCTTGGGGGCCGCGGTTTAAGCTCTACCCACTTTCTGCTTTGAACTTCGAGGCATTAGCATTTATGTTTTGTTTTATTGTCATGTTGACTGTTAATGTTACAAAAAATTGTTTATTGATGGACGTTCGTGTTCCCTACCACCTGGGAGGTCACTCAGCATTATCATCTGCAGCTAAGCCGATAATGCTGAGATCCTTGATTGTAGAAAAAAATCTTCTTCTGACAGCTGGAGTGGAGGTTGTAACGAGTTCTCCCCTCACACTGCATTACGTCTCACCTAGGCAGCCGAAGTGGTGTGTGGGAGATCTCTCCCAGGCAGGAAATCAGCAGCAGCTAGGCATGTGCGACTTCCTACAGCCACAAGGTCACTTGGGATAAATGTCCCGAATGCCCTTGCAGCTATATCACGTCGTGGACAGTGGGAGGGGCGATGATGTCAGAAAAAGTTTGATTATTTTCCATCGCGGATCTCCGCAGTATCAGCTGCAGCGACCTAAGAGGTGGTAGCATTGCCACTAGCGAGTATTTTACTGGTAATAAACAGCATTGTAAGTGCAGCACAGCTAGTGTGAATGGTCTCTTACAATATTCTATCGTTTTCACTTTTTTGAAGATAAAGGAAACAGTACAAAAGGTCTGGTTATTTATTTCAATGACTCTTAAATCTGTACAGAGCAGAGGCAAGTACACCAATTATTTTACAGCTCCAGAAATACATTTAACAGGCCAAATATACATTAAAC
The DNA here is from genome assembly GCA_036250615.1 of Ptychadena robeensis. Classification (NCBI taxonomy): domain Eukaryota; kingdom Metazoa; phylum Chordata; class Amphibia; order Anura; family Ptychadenidae; genus Ptychadena; species Ptychadena robeensis. Next base: position 21,230,715 of record CM070037.1, read on the forward strand.
TATATAGACATTGAAGAATCTAGAAAGACAAATCTACACAACCAGACAGGTGACCTGATAGCCACGCTGCCGTTTCTTCGGGTTCCTCTTAGAGGAAATAATAATATTGCACTTAAAAAGAACAATCTTCCATAAAATGGAAACATCACAAACTGAAGATTCACCTTGCTTACATTCTTCAGATCAGTTTATCAGGAGTGTACAGGAAACCAATCACGAGAGACGCAAAATAAAAGGTATGACTGCCCCTCATTATGCTTCATGCTACTCAATATCTGGCCCAGAAAGAAGCGTCCTTAAGGATTAAGATTTCCTGATCCTTATAAGTTTCAGATCTGTGACTCTGAAGCCAGAATAACGAGTAACTACTGTATTTGGACCATAAGACGCACCCTGTTTTTAGAGCAGGACCCCCCCCCCCCCTAAATGTGAAATGTTCTCAGTTGGAAAAAAACTTTCCTGCAGTACCCAATTTTCAGCCACAACAATGGTGTCACTAGAGAGCACACTTCAGGCAGAAGGGGAGGGGGAGCGGATGATTCTGCGCTCTTCTCTCCCTTCTTGCCAGCGTGCGATTGTAGCTGATAGGCAGACAGGCTGGCGCTTCCATGTGTGTCTCTCTGATGCACTGCTTCCATTACCAGTGCCCTGCTGATAGAAGCAGTACAGAACAGATGAGGGATGTGGCTGTATCTCATCCGACAGCTCGGGAGATCTATTTCCCCCGATTTGGGGGGTGAAAAGGTGTGTCTTATGGTCCGAAGAATACAGTAAACGTTTTAGAAAATCAGCCATCATACTTGCTCATGAAAGATGTACTTGAACATATAGGACACAAGTACATACACACCTAACATACATTGTGATGTACAGAGTAACTCGTGATGTACAGATAGAACACTTCTCTCAATGATATATTTCTGAATAATAAAGCAAGGCTATAGGTTAGTAATGTCTGATATCATAGTGAGGGGCTTTCCTGGAGACATTCTACAGTTACATGTCACTGCGTAACCGATGCTGCAGCGTGCTAATGAGGAGCCAATGAATGTCTGCGAATTACATCTCAACACTTACTGCTGCAGCCAACTCCAATCCATGCTCTAAGCGGAAGAAGACAAGAGAGAGGTTAGCTTCTTTTCAGCACAGGTAGTCAATGCAATATATGAATAATAATGAAATGCTAGAAGTAATCAGGTCACGGATCATGTCATCAGATCAGGAAAAAAAGCAGTTTTCTGGTTCCCAGGGAGTGATAAGCTGGCCATACACCTTTAGATCTCTCCGTCAGATACCCTTTAGATCTACCAACAACTATGTATAGGGTCCTCTGCGATTGAACACAGGTAGACTTGATGGTTTAAGAAGTCCCTCAATATTATATGGTTTTGGTAAAACAAAAAGGAGATCTAAAGGAAACCTGACAGGGAAATCTAAAGGTGTATGGGGGCCCTTAGGCAGGGTACAGACATGTAGATATGGGCCAGATCGATGGCCACTTCGAGCATTGTGCGCACTCACAGCCATCTAGCTGGCCCATATCTAATGCAGCCATTCATGTTTTCGAGCAGGACCAATCAATCCCGCTCGAAAACAGGGATATCGGACATGAACGTAAACCACGATTGATGTCCATTGCTTTGCATAGAGTCTCCATGGGAAGCATCTTTAGAGCTGGAGACACAGCAGTGCTGTGCCTCAGCTCCTCCGATATCAGGGGCAGCATGATGACATCATCACGCTGCTACCAAGAACCTTGGACGGCTCCTATATCGGGCCGAGTGTTCCCGGCGTGTTGTTCCAGTGTACAACATGGATACAACATTCCAGCAGGTTGTTGTCCATCAGGGGTGAAGATGAAAACTAACTGCCCCCTTCATGCTAGAGTGGGGAAATAACATGAAGTTGGGCACATCCCCTAAACTAGTGGTTGCCAACCTGAAGTTCGTGGCCACCCTGAAGGTCACAAGGGGTGCGTACCATCAGTGGAGTTGTAAGGAAGGTGGCAAGTGCAGGCTGCACCAAGTACCATCTGAAGCGGGGGTGACACCCTATATACTGCAGCCTCTGACAGAGAGCGGCTGTAAGCTCAGCTCCATTCTCCCCCCTGCTCTCTGCCATGGGAGGTGGTAGCTCCCTGCACACTCGGGATTGGACTCCTTCACCTCACATAGAAACGTCCATAGCTGAATGGGGGACACGGCTATTCCAGATAACACTGCTGGCAGTGAGAGGGCTTATGCGATGGAGTTGAGGTATGCGTTTATAATGTAAGCAGAGTACAGCTTGGGGTAATAGAAATTCTCTGAAAGTGGTAATCTTGTGAAATGTCAACAAGTGGCAGCGCCATCTTGTTGACGTCTTACTACAGGACTTTGTAAAGTTAATGACAAAGCCTCTGAACATGGTATCACCCCCACAATTGCTGGAGGTATAAAGAAGGATTGTGTGCATGCAAGTTAGGAGGGAGGGGACATTACCCAGGGTGGGAGTGTTGTGATCAGAGTTATAATTTTTTTTATAGAGTGTGCATGCGGATAAGAGTTGGGGTTTAGTTGTCTTGTCTTGGACACAGGAAGGAAAATATATGAACCACTGTCTTAAAAAAGTGTTGGGCAGATTAAGGCTGGCCATACACAGTTCAATCCACAGTTCGATACACCCTCGAGTGTATCATGATGTCACCACACTGCACTCGAGCTTCATTAATTGAACAGGGAATCGATGTGCAGCTATTCTAAGCAGTTGAACCCATTCGATACTTTGGGTGGTATTGAACAGGGATTTACCAAATTGATTTCTGTGATTGATCGAGCTTTCTTCAAGCGAGATTGATTGATCCAGTTTGAAGAAAGGCTGGATGCAATCGAATCGAGCACAATCGATCACTGTGTGTGCGCACGGCGAAAGATGGTGCTCAAATCTATTTATAAAAATCGAGCCTTGTATGCCTAGCTTTACAAATAGAGCAAGGGAATTGTGGGTAAATGCACATCTACCCTACCCCTTCTCCCCCTACCCCCTGGCAAGCAAAATGTCAGACATCTGTAAAAAAAAAAAAACACCCTACTGAGGACACTGGGGTATAAATATCATGCCCCATGCCTAGATTGTAAAATGCCATTTCGTCACAATGTTTTAGTCCAATTCAAGGCAACATTTTATCAAATATCCCACCCCCAGAGGACACTAAGTAACAACTCAGTGGAATAAATTCACAATGTATGTAGACTGGCACTAATGTCATTACACCAGTCTCACTTGTATCATACCATTTCCTTTAGATAACCATTGAAACAGACTAAATTATAGGTTACTGGTAAGTAACCCATGTTGGATTGGTATAGATTTATCTTAGCGCCCAATTTGGACATACATAGTGAGATCTAAAGTGAACTTATGTACTTTTAGTGGGATTATTTGTCCCCCCGTTAGTATCTCCACTCTAATGTATTGTACAGCACTGCGTAATATGTTGGCACTATATAAATAAA
>CM070037.1:21234308-21256427 GCA_036250615.1 Ptychadena robeensis
CACAGATGACACTTCCATGTCAGGGAAGGTTCTCATTCATCCAGATCATGAATGGAACTCAGACACAGAGAAATCGAGGGGGAGGGAGGGGGATTTTCTGCTGACAGAGGAGAGAGCACACAGGAGCTGCAGAGAGAATCCGCTGTGATAGTGATGTCAGAGGACAGGCAGAGCAATGCATTATGGGGCTGGTTTCAGAGCAGTTTCAGCGATGACAAGTGCCCAGGGCACAACGTCACAGCATGGGAGGGGCTACCTCGGAAAAACTCGTCTTTCCTTCTTTAAGATTTATTATTTTTCTTTTTGGACAGTGATTGCCCTACCTATTGGCAGCCTGATGCAGATAGTGCAAAGTGACCTACAATGTGGTAGGTCCGCTTTAACATACCAAACTCAATAACAATTGGTCGTCCCTAAATAATCAGGTCAAACAGTAAGTATTACTGACAAGTTCTTCCCTCAAAAGTTGTTATAGCATCCCTGTAATACAAGGAAATCAGGGGTTGTAAGTGTGACCCTATTTAACAACTAGTTATCAATACTTTGCATCACCAACCCTGAACAACCATGCCGATTTAAGCAGGGTACAGACGGCTCAATATTGGAGCCATTCGATGTTCCCTAAAGCAGCATGTCTGTCTGTCTCTCTCCAGGTCAGCCGATGCTTTGCATGGAGACCCGCAGTTTCCACGCAAAGCAATGGACATCGACCGTGGTTTGCGGTCATGTCCGACATCCCTGTTTTCGAGCGGGATTGATTGGTCCCGTTCGAAAATAGGGATGGCCACATGATATGGGCCAGATAGATGGCCGTGAGCACGCATCGCTCGAAGCAGCCATCGATTTGGCCCATATCTACATGTGTGTTCCCAGCTTAAATGTCATACACTAAAGATCAGCATAAGCACCAAGAACCTTCATTTTCTCTTACTTAAAAAAAAAACAAAGCAATATTATACATAACCGAAATGTTATATGCAGAAAAAAAATAATAATTTACTCTTGGTTTTGGCTTACCGTATATATACTCGAGTATAAGCCGAGTTTTTCAGCCCAAACACGTGCTGGAAAATCCCCCCTCGACTTATACTTGAGTCAGGGTGCCACTTACCTGTCCAGGTGTTCACTGGTCTCCCTGCAGCCTCTGTGAATGATCCCATGTGTTTCTGAGATCGGCTCATTTAAATGTAAACAAACGGCACCCCACCGCCATCTAGTGCACACCTTATAATTTTTTACGGGAGAAGGTGGATTTTCAAAGTACCCTGCTAGGTGGTAGGTCCGCTTTAAGCTGGGTACACACATTATTATCATTTATTTATATAGCGCCAACATATTACGCAGCGCTGTACGTATTGTACGGCCAGATCGATGGCTGCTTTGTGCGCGGTCACGGCCATCTATCTAGCCCATATCATATTGGACATGACCGTTAATCACGGCCGATGTCCGTTGTTTTGCATGTGTATGGCCAACCTTCACCAGATTCCGTTACTCAATTTCCCAGATATTTTCTTATACATGGTGCTAGGAGGTTTAAGGCCCACATACACGCAGTGATCCGCAGCTGACCGATGTGCGTGCACGTTCGCGGCAATTGATCGGACGCGTGAAGTAACAGATCCATGTCGCCCAAAATCTCGATCGGCCAGAGAACGGACATGTCCGTATTTCTGTGGCCGATCCCATTATTTTGGATAAGGACCAGGGACCCCATTCAAATTAACGGCCGTCACACAAAGGGTGTGCCCCGATCCTCTGGGTGACCAGGTGCAGCGTGATGACATCATTGCTGCGTGTATGGGTCTGCGTTCTGTGATCCGTCGGGACCCCTACGTTAAGCGCAGTGCTTGACGGGCATCCCAATGGATCACATACACTTTAGCTGGCCGGCAGATGCTGTGCTTAGACATCCGCCGATGCAGAAGTTAACGTACTGGACTACGTAACCCCTGCATCGGTCAATCGGCTCAACGTAAGTGAATGTGCTCTGTTGGGACCTCCCACCAAGCAGTACACTTAACATAGGGGTCCCGACGGATGTGGAAACATACCATTAACTTCACCACTTATTGTGTTTCATAAACAAAGACCAAAACATGGAAGAATGAATTATTGAAGTGGAATAGTTACATAAGCCTAGAATGAAAATGTTTCACTAAACACCAAAAGAAAATGGAGAAACACTCACACATGCAATTTTTAGAAGATGCCAAATTTCCCGTTGACGTTTGGCCTGCATCTGCATCAGAGAGCTATCTGCTTCCTTAATGTTATTTATGGTCATCTCGATATGGGGCAAAAGTTCAATAATTTTTTGTTTGCAGCCCAGAAGACGGCTGAAGGAAAGAAACATTGGTTATTAATGGATACAATAATAATAATGATTAAAACAAAATGGACATTCTGTTCTGGTGCTACCCTACTCTAGTAAACTTCTTTAAAGCGTATTAAAAGTTCAGCACAGTAAGGCTATGTTTCCATGGCGCTATCGGCACCATCGGGTCCCCCCCGTGTCAAGCGTTCTGCCGGAAGGTCAAAGAAGTGCAGTACGTCAACCTCCGGCCAGTGAAACGGCAGAACACTGTGAGAACAGCCACTGCTGCAGACAGGTAATGTGGATCAGCCCTGATAGTGTGGAACCGATAACGCCATGGAAACATAGCCTCCCAGATCAAACTCCAAGCACTTCCAATTTCCTATACAATGTGAATGTCCCACCCTGATGACTGCAGCAGGCCTTTTCTCACCTTGGTGCCAAGATGCAACGGGTCCCCTCTACTTTTTCTGCAATAAGTGGAGATAATGCCTAGAGCAGTCGTTCTTAACCTTTTTAGATCTGCGACCCTGAGAGTAACACCCCATCCCTGCTATAGGAGGGGGCATCACTCTCCCACCTAACTTCCCACCACGTGGGCATCAGCGCAGCTCTTTATGTCATGTCTGATGCTTTCAGTGAACACAACAACTTCTGTGAAATGGTCGTTCGCCTCCCCGTGGACTTACAGGCAATTGCAATTCCCCGCTGTCCTCCCAGATCACTATCATGGAGGTCTATGGCACGCCTCCAGGCTCACGGAGAGCCAGCGATTGTGCGCGATCTGAAGGTTAAAAGCCATCATTTGCCCATGTCTGCAATAGATAGTTTATGTGGACTATCGAAAGTCTCTCTTTAAGCTCTCTGGCAGTTTAAAGGGGTATAGAAAGATTAATAATGTAATCTAAACGAATTATGTAAAACATTCCTACTCAGGCTGGGAGGACTTGGGACCAGGCATCCCCTTACAGGGTCTTTTTCTGGTCCTCTGTCAAATTTAAATACCCATTGTGACCAGTGAGTCAAATAGTTTGCACAGCCCTGATTTAGGCTAGGGCAAATTCTTAAACACCAACAATTACATATACTATCAGAAAACTTTCAAGTGTTGCAGAAAAAACACTTGCAGCATATGATGCTGCATGGAGACAAATATAACTTAACACCTTTAAGAGATTTTCCAAAAGCATCACTTTTAGAAACGATTAACTTTTGTCTGTACCCCACCCCAATAGATTTAGAGGAAGTGATGGGAAATATCTCTAACTGAAAAACACTTTAAAGATTTAAGTGTAAAGCCTCCCATAAAACTTTAGATCACTCCATACAATTTCCATTAGATCCACCAACAACTATGGTAGAATACTCCCTAATAGAATACATAATGATTGGAAGGATTACAAAGCTCCTCATATCACATGGTTTTGGTAGAAGAAAAGTTGATTTTACAGAAATTGTATTGTAAGATTGTAAGGTGTATGGGGGCTTTACGAATGTTCTTACTTATCAACTTTAGACGTACCTCAAATGTCCAAAGAGCTCCCTTAGGACTTTATCCTGACCCTGCACTGTCAGCACAATGGTCTTCACCATTTCAGTACTATCACTGTAGGCGTTCTCTTAAAAGAAATTGATGACCAATGTTAGTTAAGAGTTAAACAGATAAAAAAATATAAATTTTTACATACAAACAACATATACTCACCTGGAGACCGAGGCTTTAATTGTCTGTATAATTCTATAGCCTTCTGTTCTCTGGGGAAAAAACAGATTTCATTAAAAGTCAATCATCATCTATGACGACACTAAACATACAAGTGTTTAAAGGTATTCCCGTTTCCTTCAGTGTTTTACACATGGAAAATTGGATTGCAGACCATACATAGCACCAATGAGATATACAGGAGTGCACATAACTTTTTTAGTGAGCTCCTCAGATGAGTACCAGGAGATGGTGTTTGGTACTCCCCCCATATGTAGGGTGATCTACCTCAATGTCTCCCTCACTGTCCTCTGCGTCAGCGTCCTGCATGGTAGATTCTGCTGCAGATGGACCTCCCTGTTCCTGATTGATCCTCCGATTAGATATCTCCATCCACAGATCAACAGCTAGCTTTAGGTCAATTGTAACTCTCACAGTACAACAACAGTTTGAACCCTCCAGATTTCCCTATATATCTCAGTATCATATCTCAGTAGCGCAACTTTTCTCTTGTCAGATTTTACCCTACATGTACCTACTCTATAAGTCGAATTTGTATACGTTTAACAATATAGCTGTAACCTCAACTCCACTTTCATCCACCGGGTGTCACTAGAGAGCACTTGCCGTCAAAGCACAACAGAGAGAGAGCGAACACAATATAACAGAGATATAACACTTGATGCCATCACTAAAGCTGGCCATAGACGCTTCGATTTTTGACCGATCGATCGTAGTGATCGATTGTTCCCAAACTGATGAGTCTTTAAAGCGTGTGTTCGAACGAAATCATGAGAAATCACATGAAGAATCGATCGGCCCCTGCCATCAGATATGTCTGTAATTTTTAGTCAACCTATCGTGAAGCGAGGGATGTGATTAGAGACTTTAGAACATACCTATCAATCGACCATGCAGGCCTGACCCACTTCCATAATTTCCGATCACATTATGTTGTGTAGGCGATCTTTATTTACGCCACCAATGGATCGGCGATAAATTGTATCCCGAAAATGGTGCACTTTTCGATTGCTATATGACTTACAATCGAAAACTAAATCTCATGTCCAGATGGTATAACAAATATGACAAAAAAATAAATAAATAGATAGGAGTAACCACATCTCTCAGTTCCCAGTTACTACTTCTCTCCACCAGACCCTTCACACATTCTGATAACAGGCTCCATTCATAAACCTCTTGTTCTGGTTTTATTTTCTCAATATTGTTAAAGCGGTTTTAAACTCAAATGAAAAAAAAAAACCACACATACATTTAACAGACACAATACTCACCTGTCAGCAGTTCAGATGCTGGAAAACTGCTACACAAAAAAACCCACCACACCATACTCACTTCACTTGCTTGCAGTTCTAATGCCGGCATCTTGGAGACATACAGACTTCTGCCCTCACTGCCCCCCCCTCTCCTCCCCCCCTTCACGCCACCTCCTCTCCTGTCTCTTCTTTGTCTGAGCTGCAGAGACTCGTAGGGGGGGGGGATAAGCTGCAGACGATTTCCTGGCTGGGAGAGATATCCCAGACACCACTTTGGCTGCCCAGGCGCAACGTATTGCAGTGGGAGGGGAGAACTTGTAGCCAGCTCCCCTCCAGCTGTCAGAAGGAGATTTGTTTTTCACAATTAAGGATGTCAGCAATATCGGCTGATAATGCTGAGTGATCTCCAAGGTGGTAGGTCCGCTTTAATTCATAAATGAGTGTACCTGGATGGAATGGGAAGTTCTTTTCCTCCCATTCCATAGTCCAGGACCCTGAAACACAAACCTACCAAAAACTGAACAGCTAAAAAACTGTTACTGTCCAATACTAACACCTGACGCTTTCTCCGCTGAATATTGTCTGTCTACAGTCGCAACCAGTAACAATATTTAAATAAATCATCCATCATAATGAATTAAGCCCTAAGAGTGAAACAGTTGGAGGGAGAAGGTAGAAAAGACCCTTGCAAATTAGATATAGAACTCTATTCCCAGTGTGACCTACAGTGGAGTGGAGTCAGTGGAGGGGATAGTGATAGATGTAGTCTCTGGGAGATTCGGTGCTAAGCCAAAGAGCGATAAAATCACTTAACTAAAATATTAAAAGGCATTCCCTTTACAGGATGTAGTTGGGAAATACATGCTTAAAAAAGGAAAGCAGAATTAAATATTGCAGTACACTTGTAAGAGTTGGAAAGAATCTCGTACGAAGGTGGCTGCTTAATCATAGTGGTGTTGTCACAAACTGCTAAAAACGAATGGAGATAATATTCTATGTACCACATTCCAATTGAGTTAGGAAGCTGGCAAAATCCATAGTGTAAATAGTGATGGCACCACGCCATTATAGTTATTTTGTCATTTTAAAGGCAAGTCCAATGTGAACTTACAGGAGCTCCATGACGTCGCCTTGTCTGCGTGCATAAGGACTTCTCTGTAGTTCCACTATCTCTGTGTGGAGTCCCATTATTTGGTCATCAAGAAAGGAGATTTCTCCAGCCTTCAGAGTAAAGAACAAACAATTAGCATATTTATAAACACATTTAAAGAAAAGAGATATACATGTCTGGGCAGACAAATCAAGCCTGCACTGTCAAGTTCCTATGTAGATCTGCGGACACCTATAAGTTGGAACTTCTAAAACCAGATCATGTAGAATGGGCAACATTAAAACCATGGTATCACTCTTAACTCTTAAAGATTGGCAAAGCAAAGGGTGCAAACTAACAAAATGTATAAAAACATATTAGGGCATTAACAACTTATAATGTAAAGTTGAGTCATCAGAAACTAAAGTCATAATCGAGTCAACAAATCCTGATGACGTCACTATGAGAAGCACATTGATAAAACTTCGGGCCCTTTCACACTAGCCGAGCTGCAGTGTGGTATAGAACTGTGGAAACCTGTGTAACTTACACACTGGCCCTGCGTTTGCATTTACGTGAGTCACAAGACACGGCACAAGCGTCTCCAATAAACTTTTAATGAAGACTCAAGTGCAGGGTTTGAACCGGCCATTGACGTGGTAGCATTTCCGCTAGCCCATCTGTTAGATAGAACTCACATGGGCATCTGGAAAAATTATGTGTGGGGTGGGAAGTCAGATGGGAGAGTAACGCCACGTCCCTAAATTATGCCCCATTGGTAGGCATCAGCGCTGCCGTTTGTTGATGCTTTCAACTAACTCCGCAATCCTTGTGAAATAGTTGTACAACCCCAAAGGGGGTCCAGACCCACAGGTTGGGAACCACTGATTTACAGGGACAATGTTTTGGATAGACAGGATATATAAATGGACATTTATCACCTAAATAGGATTGTAAACATCTTCTGGAGCATCTACTATACATTCTGTATACAGTACAATCTGAAAGGGTTGTTCCCCATGTTAAGACAATAGACTTATTGGTTCACACTATATACCTTTGCACATCCTACCGCTCGATCTTCCATTTCTTTCCAAGCTCTTAGCATCTTTTCTGAAGCTGACAAATAAAGAAACATTAATATAATTTTTTTTTACATTTAAATTTCTTCTTTAGATATAGTACCATAAAAGATAGACTGCTACTTAAGGGCCAGGAGTGAACTTTGTTTCATCATTTATTATTTGTAAAGCATTAACATTCTAGTGATATGTTCATTAACCTCCCTAGTGCACCCCCCGTACCGTGCAGTTTTAATGGCCCGGTACGGGCAATGGAGGTGGCGTACAAAGTACACTGCATACAATTTCCGTCCGCCCCTGTCCACACAGCCGGCATCATTATTGATGCCGGCTGTGTGGGCTGGAAAGCTGGCACACGGCCATTAACATAAGACAATCGCTGCAGCTTTCCACAGGTGTATCCGGTGTACCTGATGCCCACTGACCTAGCGGTTGGGACGAACACTAACACCAAATTAACTGGGTTCATCTCAAATGCTAGGGAGGGAATTTATTTATTTTTTTATATTCAAGGTTTTATTATTTTATTTATTATTGAATTTTTACAACAAAGCATAGCAGAAACAGTTAAACAACAGCAAAAGAGAAACAACTCGAATACAAAACAGAACAAGCACAGAGCACGTAAACATAATTACACATGGGGTGACAGAGTGCTGACCAGGGTGGTGGTGGACCCCCCAGGCTAAACCAGGGGAGCGACCACCATGTTTCATTGGGGGGTAGCATGCCTTGGACCTAAGAGCCAAACACACTTGTGACATGGTCTATGACCAGACCAGTAAAGAGTTACACTATCAGTCCCCCATTCGCATTGGCGCCCCGGTCAAAACAGAACAAAAAGCCTTTAGTAAAAACAAAAAACATACTCGTGCCTAAAACGTCCAGGGAGTTAAATTTTTTAATGCAATTAACATGCATATGCTGGCAGCCATATTTTATCATGACATTATAATACAAGCTCAATACAAGACAATGCAAGTCTAAAGCTGGCCATACACCTTCAGATTTCCTGTCAGATTTCCTGTCAGATCAGATTTTGTTTTACCAAAACCATGTAATATGAGGACCTTTCTACACCTTCCAATCACTATGTATTCTATCAGGGAGGACACTATACTACATGGTTGTTGGTAGATCTGATCTGAAGGAAATCTGACAGAGAAATCTGAAGGTGTATGGCCAGCTTAAAGCAGTCTGATTAGACTGAAAGCAATCCACCCTTTGTGTGTCATTTCCTAAACAGGAAATCACAGTGACATACAGATCCCCATCTAGCAGTTAAACTATAAACCTATACATTTTATACATGTATGTGAATATTGACAAGGAATTTTAACTTACAAATCCCATAGGCCATTTGATCACTGTAGCGTTCCAAATCAATGTCAATGCTTCTCTTAAAAAACTGCAGCTTAGCCTCCAACTGCTGAGAGGCTGACACCATTGTATTCTTCATCTTTGTGAGGTTGGTATTATAACGGAGTAGACTAAGCCTAACAAAAGAAGACAAAAGAAAAGAAATTGTAATAACAAAACTAGAAAAATGTCTGCAGTTCTTGTTGTTCGGGAGAAAAGCACTGGTGATCCTGCGGCAATTATGAGTATCGTCAGACTCTATGACAGTTTTGGGTCTACATCATCAATGATGTCTGAGAGGTGGGGGGCCCTTGAACTCTATGAGATTAAGAGAACATGTGCGAGACAATCTTTGGTTGACTAAGAATGGCCCATTGTTGGCAAACAGGAATAGTACTGTGTGTGGCACACAACAAGCCAAACAAATACAATGAAAATAAAGGGAAAGTGGGGATTTATTGACCACAGATATTCAGTCCCTTTTCATGCCTGGAGAGCCTTGCGTTTTGAACAATGGCACCTGCTTATTTCAGCTCTGTTAGCACAGCATAAGGAACTGATAAAAGAATCTCATGACTGGTGACTTGGTGAATATTTGATCAGGTGGTGGATTCTTTGAGAAGACCCATACACTATAAAACACAGGTAGCAGAATACTCACATCGCTGCTCTTTGTCCCTGGTAAAGACGGCTGTAATCTTCTTTCAGGCCAGACACGTAATGAACAGCCTCTGCCCACACCTTACGCAGCTGCAGAATGGGAAGCTGAACTTTGCTATCCTGCACTACACAAAATAAAAAAAGAAATATGTGTTAGCTTTTTTTATAATAAAAGAACAAGGCTCTTGTAATCACCAGTATCCACTCACAAATATTCTTTTCCAAATAGCTCCTGTCCCAGAATCAAAAAGGTAACTGCGAAATGAAATGATTCTCAACACACAGAACGAGCCTTATATTCCATTGATCCTTTGATCTCTTGTAATGCCATTAGTGCCTCAACCATGCCATTTGTGTTGATAGTACCTTAACTTTGCAGAACACATTACATGAAAGGACCACTAATAGACAACACTGTCACCAGGATAGGAAGGAAGTGAAACCACCCCAACAGAGGATAACATTACTGAATGTCCAACCCTTTCTTACCCTAATCAAATACAAAGAGAATTAGGACGGAGCTGAATTTTAAGGTTTTTTTTGTGGCTTACCAATGTAATTTACACATTCTGACAGATTTCTTGGTTGAAAGGGTCCCTCATAAGCAATTTTGCTCTTATCGAACAAATACACCATGTAACTGTCCCAGCCTCTCTGTGTAGAAAAAAAAAAATAATGAAAAGGACATTGATTTTAATTCAAATTTATACATACTTAAGGTGGCCATAAAATGCTTGATATTTTAGTTCGATCAACTTAAACTTAAGTTTTAAGATTGCACAGAAATTGTTTCCTGTGTACCTGGTATGATCGACCAAAAGTGATTGGACATGTTGGTAGACATGACATTTTGGTCGATCGTACAAGTATCTGACTACGATTGATTTGTATGCGATCATACTTTGGAGCATGCGCACCATAGTACGATCATGGAATGGATTGTGTATCACAATATGTGGTGGTAGAATCAATTGATGTTAGACTATATTTAAAGCAAGATCGATCATGCAAAGGTCGACCTTATACTTCTGTATAAAAATACAACAAAATATTTCCATCTTCTGTAAAAGCACAGTGAGTAGTAACATTGCTAGGACTAATCCGGGGCACCATTGGCCTCCATAATATGTAGGGGGCGTCACTTATTTTTTAGAGCACACCTGTAAAAAAGCGACACCTGATGTGTTCCGGGTCTCCTGGAAGGCAGGAAATCATGGCAGATTTTATTGTGATCACCCGTGGCATGCTTTTTTGTGCAATGCACAGGAGGTTAAAAGGAGTAAAACCCACATCTGTCACAGAAAAGAGGTACATTAGGTTTTTGCTTTGGCTCAATAGACTTAAAACAGCATTTAAAGCTTGTGGTGTAAGGCTGTCTCCCCACTGCAATACATTTCCATTCAGATGTTAAACGCCTGCTTTAAGTGGGCTCAGATGCCCACCCACAGCATTGTGGCTAGTAATACTTTGTGCATTGTCCTTCAAGATTTTTTGCTTCATGGCCTGTTTGACATCCAACACCTTACTTACAAATCTTAACAGTCAGGGCTTTTATAGGGCACATGCACCAGGCTTTCCATTGATTCTACAGGAAAAACCATACTCAGATAAGCAAATGAGTTGAGGTGTGGAAGAACCAGGGCTCAGCAGTGTTAATATCCATGAACAAATGACCAGTGCATTGCTTGTCAGGGGTGGAGAGGCAGGCTACTTGTCAGGGGTAGTGAGGCAGGGCATCTTATTATTTAACCCTCTGGGCGGTTTGAGCTTTTCGCACCATTTTTTATGGCATGAAAAGCCATTTTACCCGCAATCGCGGCGGAGTACACTGTACTCCGCTGTGCTTGCCGACTCTCCACCCAGCCCTCTACACACCTCCGACGTCAAATAGACGCCGGCCGTGTGTGGAGAGGAGAGCGGCGCCCCCTACATTAACTCTTCTACAGAGCCGCCGGCACACAGAGAGACGGCGGTTGTGCCCGATCCCGGCACAGTTTGATCAGCGATCAAACTATGCCCGAACTGAGTTCCGGCAAACCACTAGGGAGGTTAAATCGCTCCAACATATTACACAGCTCTGTACATAAAATTTAAGTTGAGATGCAACACAAGCTAACACACAGGTACAGGGTATGCCACAGGAGGAGTTGAGGACCCTGCCCGATCAGGGTTACTTCTATGTTAATTTGACAAAAAGCTTACCACTCCATCTATCACACACTGGGAGGCAGGCTTTCTGGGGTCAAGAGACACCCCCATTTCGAGCAGCAACTCCTGATTGCAGGTACTAATTCCAGTTTCTTTCTCAATACGAGACTGAAGAGAATGTAGACTTTCCTCAGGTTGTAGGAGAAAGGAGATGATCTTAGCAGACGTCATGTTCAGAATGTGTACAATCTAAAAATGAAGGAATTGATGAAATTTTTTTTAAATGCAGCAACATTAGAATTGCAAAAAGAAGTATAGATACTGTAGTTAGAAATCACTGATTCAGTAGTCTGCTACACAAAAGGAAAGTCTTCCCTACCTTTAAATTCAGTATGCGATCCATTAACACAAAACAGCGAGGGCGACCAGAGTGTTCATCCGTTCCACCTCCACGTTGTTGGGGGTCCCAATTTAGTACAGGTTGTAACCACGTCTCCATGTGCTCTACCATGATGCTACCGAAAGATTTAAAAAGAGATTTAAAATTCCTTATCATAAAAAAACCCAAATAACTTTAGTAGAAAAAGCTAAATATATACAATCATTTTGCACAATAACGACCCAGAAGGAAAATAAGGAATTTCCGTATCAGTTACTAAATATTCTATCTTTTTGCAAAGAGCTAAACTGAAATCACTGAAAACAAACATTCACTGAAGACTCCAAGTACAGAAAAACATGGTACAAAGGGCAAATATACTTTCTATGATCAAGACCACTATGGTATGTTTTTAAGCCCCCCATACACATTTAGATCATTACATACAATTTCCTTTAGATCTACTAACAACTATGTATTATAGTGTGTATTATAGTCCCTGATAGAATACATAGTGATTGGAAGGTATATATCACTGCTATGTAGTGCCGGGTCCTCCCTGATGGAATACATAGTGATTAGAAGGGTTAAAAAGCTCCTCATATTACATGGTTTTGGTAGAACAAAAGTTGATTGTACAGAAATTGTATGGTAAGGTTGTAAGGTGTATGGGGGGCTTAAGTATTGCACACTAAGTGCAAGTATTTTTCTAGCATTTTTGGTGGCTACATATATTGTCCTGTAGATATATACATTGATCAAAAAAATAAAGGGAGCACAAAAATCAGACATCCTGGATCTGAATTAATGAAATATTCTTATGAAAGACTTTACATAGCTTATTATGTTTTTACATAGCTGAATGTGCTGACAACAGTCACACAAAATTATCAATGGAAATCAAATTTATTAACCCATGGCAGTCTGGATTTGGAGCCACATTCAAAATAAAGTGGAAAAAAACACTACAGGCTGATCCAACTTTGATGTTATGTCCTTAAAAAGTCACAGTGAGACTCAGTAGTGTGTGTGGCCTCCACCTGCCTCTACATTGTCTGGGCATGCACCTAATGAGGTGGCAGATGGTTTCCTTGGAGATTTGTTAACAAAACAAACTCTGCCCGGGCACAGATTGAGCACAACACATCAGTTTTCCAGCATACCTGCATAAGTTATTGGGCGGTGGTAAATGTGTGCTGAACCTTATTTCACCTGACATCTCTTCATAAGCATAAATGTGTTTAGGATCCTTCTTCTTGATCTTTTCATGCCTAGTAAGAGAAAAATCAGGGTTTTTAGTAGATGAGGACATAAGGTGGTATAGAACATGCACTAATTCTACTGGTTAATCCTTCCAGCACAACACCTCTGCACATTATTGGAACCACAGGACTCAAATGCCATCACAGGAAGACGCAATGGGAAGTTACACTTTCCCAGAGTCTTTAATATGACATATGAAGACTCTGGGGAAGTAATGATGCCAAAGACACAAGAAGGACATCGTGGGCTCAAGTGGAGTTAAGCCTCACAATCGTAGCTCACATATTATGGCTTTTGGTACTGAATTGTAACCCAGAGCCACACTCTGGATTTCTGCCAGGGAAGTTAAACAAAAAATATATGAATGCTGTTCTATGACAATAGGAATTGTATTCTTGCTCTGATATTTTATGACATTTACATAGATCTGCTACACTGCACAGTTGTGCCAGGTAAGACAGGAGACCTGCTGATGTTCAGTAATAATAATTGGCCTTACCCCTGCCTCCTGCCAATAACTGGACTATAAAAGCAGCACACTGGCACTGTGTATGAATGGAGTGTACAAACTCACAATTTAAAATATGTGCAGAACAACTACTACTTCTCCTTTACGTATACTAATCACTGCTGTAAAGGGACTGTAAGAAAACTGTGGGCGCTGCAAGTTTTCAGTCCATCATGGTGTAGGGTGTTACCCATTTGTTTGCGACCATAGTCTTTTTCACCATTCTCATGGTCATTGCAACTGCGCAAGGTAAAATCTTCTTGCATGGTGCCCCAGACCAAGGGAAATTCATAGTTATTTTTGGTCTCATTCATTTAAAAATTATCACGCCAACTATTGTCACCTTATCACCACGCTGCTTGGTCAGAGCCTTGTAGCTCAGTTGAGCCTTGCGTTGGTCTACATCCTTGGACAGCTCTTTGTTCTTGGCGCCTAAAGTGAAATCTGATTGCTTCTGTGGCCACATGTATTTTATACAGGTAATGTAATAAGCGGAGATTAAGAGAACTCCCTTACAGGGGTTGTTCCTCTTTTCAGCTTGTTACCAGAATACAGTGAAGACAACTGGGAAGCATGGAAGAACCAGGGAATCTTGCTGGTTGATATGGGATCAAATACCTATTGCTTGCACATAATAGTGCACTGTTTTTTTATTCACAGCTAGAATAAATGCACAATTACAATTATACAATTATAGACTGGTCATTTATGTCAGAGGGCAAACATACAAAATCAGCAGGGGATCAAATGCTTATTCCCCTCACTGTATTATTGAATAGGAGAATTTATCAAAAGTCATAATAGCATTTTAGTTATATCAACATCAAGCTTTATATTAAAAAACAAAGAATAGATTCTATCATGAAATCCCTGTATCTTGATTAGCCATTTCTTTGGTACTGGAGAAATTAAGTTATCCTATTGTATGGCAAGGTTAATCCAACTGCTGCTGACCTATTGAGATGTCAGCTCGGTGTAGGAAAATAATTCCCTCTACAGTAAAAATTCATTCACTCACCAAGTGAAAGGCTGCATGTTATGAAGAAATGGCCTGAAACCAGCTATACATTCGAAAACCATTGTACCAAAGCTCCAGTAATCCACTGTCACACTGTATGGCTTGTTTTCAAACAATTCTGGTGCCTGAAGTAAAAACAAATGAACACATAAAACAAATGCAACATAAAAGAATCTGACATTTATAGCCATTTTTATGGCGTTGTTGATCTCACAGGCAATATTTGTTGAACATTTTTTTTTTTTTACAAGACATACATATTTACTTTATTACTACTTTATATTTTATAGAAATGTTCTTCCTTATGGCTTTATTGACTTCATAAGCAGCAGTAACTATGGTAACTTTTCTTTTGAGAGATTTTGTAATAATTAATATGTATTAAGGTAATATGTGTTGAAAAGCTTTGCAGAGGTTCCACACATCATTAAGATGTAAGAGAAGAGCTCTCACTCCTACTTCTGCTCTGTATTGGATATGAAGACTCCAGCATTTGGCCCTTCCAGAAGCATAACATGCTGCGTTTCCATGCTCCTACCCCAATGTCACTTCTGTGTCAAGCTGTGACAGTTACAGGTTAAAGCTTTTGGTGTGAGATGACTGATATTCGGAGAAAGAATAAATGACAGGGACAGGGGATAGAACAGAAAAAAGGTAGTAATACCATGCAAATAAAGGGGCAAGAAAAAGCACTCTTCTCTAGCAGGGTACTTTGTTTTGAGAGTTAAAGTTACCCTAACAGGGTCTCTTAAGATATGTTCTTTAAGTCCCCTTTAAATGCATACAGAGTAAAAAACAAACAAACACACACTTGAAAAAAAAATAACAGTTTCAATGTACTATTATACTTAAAAATATTTTAAAACCATATTTAGAATTGGAATGAAACTCTCAATAATTGAATACGTACCAGGTACTGTAAAGTCCCTACAAACGATGTACAGAGGCTTCCTTGATCAAGATCCTTGGCATACCCCAGGTCAATAATTTTATGCACAGTCTAAAATACAAGGATAAGTATTGAAAAGAGTGGAAATATGCTGAGACTTCACCAAACTTTTGTTAAAAGCAATACTACACTACTGTGCATAAGGCACCACCAATACAAAGCTTGGTTATAAACAAAGGAAATATTTAATCATTTGAGGCTTTTTAAACATCTTGATAAAGAGAAGTAATCTGTATTTGAATCTTGTCTTTTTTATTCATCTGTAGATCTGTACTTTGTTTTTTATTAAGCCAAAACTTGCTAATTATTCCTATCACCTTAATCAGCCATAATTAAGTCTTTCCACCTCATATTCCAGTAACTATAGTTCTACTTGCTACTGTCCATCTGGTTGACTTTACTACTATTTTTCTAACCAATAATAAGTAATGTAATATTTCTTTGTTCAGTGCTATGTTAAAAC
Source organism: Ptychadena robeensis (assembly GCA_036250615.1). Taxonomy (NCBI): domain Eukaryota; kingdom Metazoa; phylum Chordata; class Amphibia; order Anura; family Ptychadenidae; genus Ptychadena; species Ptychadena robeensis. The sequence goes on from CM070037.1 coordinate 21,250,524, forward strand.
TGTAATTGGCAATAAAGGATTTATAAACTTTCTAAATATCTTTGCAGTATTTTATATAAAAATTCCAAAACTTAACAGATAAATTTACATGTAAATACACTTACACTTGTAATGCTTTCATGTGTATCTTTGTACACATTGCAAACAAAGCCTTAATATGTATGTACACAGACACTTAGGGCTTGTCCCCACTTGTGCGGTTGGCTGTGGCAGACCGCTTACATTATTTTAAATGGGTTGTCCCCACTTTGGGCGGCTGGTTACGGGCACGATCTGAAATGTGATTTTAACCACGTCCATTCATTCTCTACGGGTGTGATCGGGGGCAGTTATACCAACATGCACTATAAAGAAAAACGCGGCCACTACTGTAAGTGAATGGGTGACAAAACGCCTGCCAGCCATGTGGGGACAAGCCCTTACTGTACTGCGGTGGCTATATTAGCTTTTGGGACTCTACGGAGCCTGCATGTATCCACCGGTGTAAGCATCCCAGGGATGGAACCCTCTCCCCAAACAAGAAGTTTAGGGCAGCACTGGGACATGAGGAAGGAGCATAGAATAAATGGGCTGATTTTTGTAGAAAGAAATGCTCTTTATCTATTAAGTTGGTTGGACATGAGGGTTTAACCTGCTGAGCGTTGGGCAATTGTGGTGAAGCATATTAATTGCCAGCGCAATTTTTTGCACTTCAGGAGTTCCCAAGGACGGTTCCAGCGCCAATCATGCTTGGCGCTGGAACCGTGCATTAACTTGGAGGCCTATGGCGCCGCATACCCCCAGTGACACGGTCAGGCGGACCTGGAGAATCGCCAGGGGAATCCAGTGGACAAGCGAGTCTGCCCGCAGTTATCTCAGGTTGAGTTTCATGCACCCAGGAGGTTAATAAACCTTAAACGCTAATCAAAGTAGACAAAAAGTGTTTCAGTGTTTCGTCATATCATATAATTATTCAAGGACAAATTGATGTTATATCCGCTCACCTTCCCGTTACAGTCCTGAAGCACAATATTTTCAGGCTTTAAATCTCTGTGTATAATACGATTTTCATGCAGATACTGAATACCAGCACCTAAAAGCAGGAGATATCAAGGCATCTTTAATAAGAAATGTAAAAGAATGTATGTACTGAACAAATTTTTTTTGGAACAACAAATAGATAAATGACATACCATATATACGATATATCGAGTATAAGCCAACCCGAGGGACCTAATTTTATCTTCAAAAACGGGGAAAACTCATTGACCCGAGTAAAAGGCGAGGGTGGGAAATGCAAAGTCAGATAGTGGAGTTTTTTAAAAGAGAAAAATATAGATAAAGCACCATTGCCACTAGGAATGAAACAGGTGAATGATAGTGCCACAACCTCGATAAAGTTAAGAGAACACAGGTTTTATTGTTAATACAGGATAGGTTTTCAAAGCACTTCTTATGATTCAAACATGAAAATGGAAACTTATTTTCATGTTTGAATCATAAGTTGTGGAGTTTTCTAATTGATTCTCCGGTAAAAATGTACAAATTGTCCACTAGACGGTGGTGTCCACCATGTTTGTTTACATTTCACCAGCAGATCTAGTAAACACATCAGAGCATTCACAGAGGCTGCTGGCGCCTGCGAAATAGTGACCGGTAAACACCTGGACAGACAAGTGGCACCCTGACTCTGACCGTGGCTCATGTATAAGCCGAGGGGGCTTTTTCAGCACATTTTCTGAGCTTATACTTGAGTATATACGGCAAGTAGTATCATACATGCATATGGAAGGAGTTTCATTCCTCAAATTGTCTTTAAGCCTGAGAAAAAAATCTGTCTGAAAGTTCTAAGACAGCAATTCTAGCTTTATAGAGCTGTAAAGAAGATCTAATATCATCTGAGCACATGTAGCCCAGTAGCAAAGTTTTTTTACAAAAGGGGAAGGTGCTAAAAGACTTGGAAGGGGAGTTTAGGTCGAATCTACTAATTTAGCTCTAGCTGGTTCATTCCTTTCCCTTATTAAAAGAAAACATTTTTAATAAATAACTTATTTTAAACTCAGCGAACCCATTGACAGGGCGATTTAAATGAAAGCATATATGCAGGTCCCACTTGTGATACTGAGACTTAACAGTAGGTATAACTAAAATCCAGTGAATGGACAGCAATACTGTATATACTTGAAATTCAGAAAAGTACCCATCAGTACCCATGGAGAAGAGATGAAAAGAATAGCATTTTATGGGTGGAATTTGAGAGTAAAGCCCCCCATACACCTTACACTCTTACCATACAATTTCTTTACAGTCAACTTTTCTTCTACCAAAACCATGTAACATGAGGACCTTTCCTAAACTTCTAATCACTATGCATGTGTAGTTTTTACAAAATGAAATTAGGTTTAAAGTGAATTAGAAAATTTTTAACTTTTAATTTATGCAAAAACTAGACTAGACATGGGCACACTATGGTCTCTGGGCCATACCGGGCCCATTTATTTGCCTTGGTGTAAACATGCTCTGGCTCCCCTCCACTTGTCCCCTGCAATAAGTAGAGATGCCTAGAGAAGGATTAGAATAGTCTCATTCCAAAGGCCATAGTTGATGCCTGCAATAGCATAGTTAGGTTTACTATGGGAAGCCTATTTTTTAAATATATTTGTTAATTTGTTTTATAGTTTGTCGATTTTTTTCGAACCTCCTTGGAAGTACGATTTTTTTTAAAGCAGTACAGAAAATGTATCAATGTAATGCAATGTTTAAATTACTTACCCAAGCTGGGGGGACTTTGGACCGAATCGCACTTACAGGTTCTTTGTTCGGCCCCCTCTGTCAAATTAAAAATCTTTGTGGCCCACCCACAAGTCAAAAAGTTTTTCCAGCCCTGGGCTAGAGCAATACTTTCTAATGTACTTCAGCTTATATTTGCATCAGCTTATACACAAGTGTATATATGGTAGCTCCTATATAGGATGTCATGCATGCCCTGTTAAAAAACCCAATTCCCTTTTTCACGCTTGTATTCATTATGAATAGCTGGTCATATCCTGTCATAGGGTGCAGTACATGAGATAAATAAAGTGTAGTGGGACATTTAGTCTAGTCATTACAGTGCTTCTTTCTTTCTTTAACAAACAAAGCCATTGTTTCGCCTTCATACCTCAAAAAAAATCTCATCTCATATATGAGTGGGGATTTCCTGTCTGCATATTTAGGTGATAAGGTTTCAGGGAAAGTGAAAGTCATTATTTCAACCACTTAAAGTACCTTTTAAAAAGGTATTTGGAAACAGGATTCTTCCTCTTAGATATTCAAGAGGTGCGGCAAACATATTGAGCAGAAAAGAAATGTTGACATACCGATATCACTTATTATATTCAAAACTTGGCTTTCCTTCAACCCACAACAGTTTTCTGGCTTGCTTAAAAGCTGGAAAAGAGCAAAAATAACCAAGACTGAATGATGCATTAATATATAAGATTTTTAACACATATTATATTGTTTGTAAAGGAAAACAATGTTTTATGTTTCCAAACATAAACCAAAACTGTTTATCAAGTTTAAGTGAATAAGAATGACTATGCACTCTGTCTCAGTACAGACTTTCAATTATACAGAAACAGATATGCCTACGTTTTTGTAAAACATTGTACATACCTCTATGGAAAAGACCACTTAAATTAAATAAAAAAAGAGAACATGGTGCAGGTTTTTGTAACCTACTTTTCTCCGGACCAACATCCAAAACATTATAAACAGAAGTATATGTGGAGGAACAGATCTTTTAGTAGTGGAGTGAAGACTGGGGGACTTTTAAGATCCAAACATATCAGTAAATTTTCAATTTATTGTGTATGTTACAGTAGAAGTAGTTTATATCCCAGGTCCCTCCTCTCACAGTGAGGAAAGGGACCCTGGAAATAAACTCTTACTATAGAGCCCAGGTGCCCAACCTGCAGCCCCTTAACTGTTAATGCATAGGGCATATCCCCTCTGATTAGTGTTTGCTCAAAATCCTCTTAGAGTGGGAAGAGGAGGAGACATGAGGGACTTACTCAGGCACCGCTGAGGTCACTGATTGGCTTTCACGTACGCCAAACAGCCTGCTCAGCTGGAGCAGTCAGCAGACTGGCGAGTACCTATGCTCCCACTATTTCACCAATGAACGGGGGATGATTGTATAAATATATATTGCTGCACATAACCTCAGATTAGGGGCACATAACCTTCGAAACAAAGGTTCTGTGCCCCATAGATATCATCAAAGGCTTTGGTGATATCTATCAGGCACATAACCTTCAAATGTGTATCACACAAAATGTGCATTACCATACTGCAGTACTCCCTAATGCTTGAAGTATTAGTATTAAAACAAGTTTTGTTATGTGCGGCCTTTTAGTGATGCTGAGGGCTGCACTTGTGGCCCTCCATATCTACTCAGTTGCCCACCACTGATATAAAGCATAAGTAACAAGTGATCAAGTCCGGTCTGGTGGAGTCATCCTCCACATGGAGTTGGAAATGCTAAATAGATAACCCTAAGAAAATCAATGTGGAATGTCCCTCGTTCCTTCCCGGTTACCTGCCACTGCTTACATATGTTTCATATCTAAGCTCATAGCTTTCTTCAATACTGATACCCAACGTTATGTATTCTCTGAAGAAGCCCCTATGTGAAACACTGTAAATACGATATAAATGATGGAGTAACATCTGCATTTTTACATGTTGCTATGTAACATACACAATGAATTCATGAAAATGTACTTATATGTTTGGGCCTTAAAAATCTCCCCTTTCGAGAATAATGTCCTGTGTGAACGGAACTGTTCCTCCACATATACTTCTGTACAGGTTGTTGTGTAGTTAAAGTGTGGTATGCCACAGTCATGTATTACAAGATAGAAATTTACACATTTTATCATTTTTATTTATTAAATTGTTTATTGCTTTGATGACAGCTTCTTGATCACACTCACTTTACGTAGATCTCCTCCAGAGCAGTACTCCATCGCCAAGTGTGGCACAGCATTCACCATATAATCCATTTCAGGTGGCACCTCGCAAGCTTTAACAACGTTAGGATGGTTTAATCTGTACAACAAATTACAATGTATTTCTTAAAAGTTAAAAAAACAAAAACAGTGACCTAGAGCTATGAACATCATTGTAAAGCGTGTAAATAATTTGTCACTGTGTGAATGGACCACATCCAGCAGTGAAAGTCCCATCAGTTATGTCCTGGGAAGGGGTCCAGGATACTGAACAGCACCTGCAGGTTGCTGAATGTTTTTAGTTTGTCTATTGGGTCCTGGACTCTAAAATGGAAGGGAAGGAACTGGGTGGGTCTTACCATTCCACCAAGGTACACGCCAGGATTTTCAGTTTCTAGGGATCATCAAGGTAGTGTTGGGTGTGTCTCCACAAAAAGGACTGAGACCACTCAGCCAGGGCTCCTGAACAGATGGGAGATAGAGCTAAGTGGACTTTGTGAGCTGGTTACAAAGCCCCTGAACACGATATCATCACCAAAAATGCTGGATATGTAGTGAAGGGTTGCAGATACATTTGGAAGTTTTTGCATAAATTAAGTTCAAAGTCAAAGTAAAAAATTTTGACATTTGTGTTAGAGCAAGTTTCTTTTTGCAGTATATCCTCAACCCTTCTCCAGCACATCTTTGTGACGATACCATGCTCAGGGGCTTTGCAATTAACTCACACTCAAGTCAAACTAGTCAAAGTCCCTCTCTAGTAGGAGACAGTGTGCTGATGGAACAGCAGTTACCAGGGGCACACAAGGAATGAGGTTAGAAAGCCAGAGGCCTTGGCATTTTATGTGGACTTTGTGTTGCTATTAATACCTGCAAGGGTTATATGGGCAGGAGCCCTAAAGAACTACAGATTGTGAGGATTGAAGTGATTGAG
>CM070037.1:21286358-21341707 GCA_036250615.1 Ptychadena robeensis
GACACAGCTAGGCAAATAACATTTCAAGACAATGGCCAGCAATGGCAGCCTCCATATTTACATGTGTATTTTCACCTAGGCCAAAGGAATAAGTGTTACTTTTTAAGGAGATTTTAAAGACCGAAAACAATACTTGCAGATGTTGTTTGTTTGCTAATGTATCAGTTAACTTAGGTTCATTGAAATGTGCTCACCTTGTTTCTGAATGCCAAGTGGCACTAACATGCAAAAACAAGATAAATTGTTTGCTTCCAGGAAAGTTTCAGGAGAGTAAGATTGGCGGTAAAACCTCTTCATGTTTGTACAAAGCTTTCCCCCTAAGAACACATTTTTGTAAGTGTGGGGGTTGTGTCAGCATAAATTTTCTGTCCTGATTGCACATTATAGGTGCCCGCGGTGGTATGGCATACATAAACCCACACAATGCTAAGAGTACAAACAACACTGTAATTAAGGTCAATGGCATATGGCAGAGCTTAGAACTGTGTTTCATAGCAAAACAAATATCTATCTATGTAGCAGCAGGACTTTAATACATTTATGCTAAGAAGTATAAATAAAGCCATTGAACATTGAAAACCACTTAGTTTCAGATATCAAGATCATTGCATTTAGAAGCAAGAGGCTTGGACAGGTTAATGAATAGATTGGCATACTGTATATAGGTTTACTGAACAGTTTGCTTTACGTAAGTTCTCATTTAGCTTCACTAAGACCAAAAAACACAGGAAAGAGTCCTATATGAATGTGTCATTGACTACAATTGACCCGACCAACAAACACAATGTTACGATTTCAGTTCGATCGTTTTACAATCGATGAAACTTTTCCAACACGTCCGATCCCTTTCCGAACTATGTTTTGATCGGTATGAAACAATTTTCGCAGATCGAACCATGTGTTCGATCCATGTAAACTTTGATTGTAATTTCTGACTTTGCAGAAATTAACTTTAAAGTCTTTGACATCAAGTTTTCCTCTTGACTATTAGCTTATCTATACAAAAACTACATGTGCTAATGCAATATGTTTTAACAATGTTCCAACAACTCTTACCTAAACCCTTTGCCAAGTGTGGTGATGATATTAAGTTTAGGGGCAATTGCAATTAACTAACTAGTTAAAATTTTGTGAAAATGACTTTCAATCATATCTGACTATTTCTTAAACAAAAACAAATTTTTATTGCCATTTTTGATATCCAGCTATGATAGGCAGGTGTTTTGTGACTTCTATAAATACATCAAAGTTGATTTACTAAAAGTGAGCTATTGCTACTGGTAAGGATATGTAATGTTCATTCTATTTATGCAGTAAAGAACACAGGCCTAGTCTCCACTGCAACGAAATTTGAATGCATGGCAGACACAGCCCATTGTTTACAATGTGCCTATTCTTCACAGCTGCCTCCCTCCACAGTCAAGTCAATAACAACGGGGTTCCCTGTGTCAACATTCCCCCGACACGTTATTATTTGGGTATGTTTACACATTTTGCCCAATGGAGTAAATAGGGAGTGTTAAGAATCATCTTACAATACCTCAATGCTTCTGTTTACTAACTCTCCACACATACTCTTGGCATCACCTTTGACTCTACACTCTCCTTCACTCTTCACATTCAGAAGATTGCAAGTTTCTGCCAGTTCCATATGTGAAATATCTCCAACATAAGCCCCTTCTTTTCACCAAAGCCACCAAAGTCCTGGCACACACACTATCTATCTCTGCCTCGACTACTGTAGCACCATCTTATCTGGTCTTCCACCAACTCAACTCAACTTAACTGAGCATCTTCAGTCTATCAAGAATGTTGCAACTTGACTCATCTGTTTTCTTTACTACTCTTCATCCGCTGTTCTCCTCTCCTCTAAACTTGCTTTCAATTGTCCTCAGATTTGAAATCAAACTACCACTTTTCCTTTAAATCACTTTTCTCCATCTGTTCCACATGCATTCCTGACCTAATGGATTAATACCCTCTACTCCACTCCTCCCACAACCTACTGCTGAGTTCCCTAATCTTAACAACTTCCCATACCCAGTTTCAAGACTTCTCTATGGTTTCCCTTATGTGTCTCTTATACTTACCTTACCAGGCATGCTTGCAGCTAGCTTCAACACATTATAGTCCTAAAAGCCCATCTCCTTAATCTCTCCTAGCTGAACCTTACCAACAAAAGACATTTCCTCCACCTGTTTGATACCTTGTGTCCCTAGGTTTGAATACCTATACTGACAGGGTTATCCTCTTCTTTTATTTATGGTAGTTAAAAATATTATTGGTAAATGAAAATTACAGTATTTATATGCCTTTTTAGTAAATTCATAGAAATAGTCTTCCAGTAGAACTGCATATGAGCAACCTTCTCGCCTTCAGTGAATATGAGTAAGTGACTCTGTAACGCTGACTGATAACAGTCCACTTTAGTCAATCAGACCAGTTCACTCTTTCTTAGACCTCAATGCTTTTTGTATTATACTGAATAACAAAGTGTCCGTAGCTATAGATTTTGCACAAAAGATGCCTTGTGCTTTATTAGGCATTGGTTAATTTGGAGAAGTTATTTACTGATAACTACATTGACAATGAGAAGCTGATGTACTTTTTTTTCATATGGCAGCTTTCGAAAAGATCATCTTGAACATGTTAATCTAGATTGTGACGTCTTGATTTTTAAATATAATATTTTGTGATAGATACAATTGAGTAAAAGTTTCTGTGATCTGTTAGAATACTGTCATACAGTATGAGGATATTCTATTGATATAATGTTCACTTCTATAATCTATTTATCAAACTGGTATACTAAATATTAATATACGGTAAATGTTCATAATAGTAGACTCCTTCAGAGTTATGAGGACGCTGATGTTTTGGGAGCTCAGTTTAACACTTCCTTAATGATTATATTTGGGTGACAATACAGCCAGAATGTTTATTTTGAGATAAAGATAACTCTCATAATAAATTTAATTTATTACTTTAATTTAATAAATAATAGACTTACATTTTCTAGAGTCAAATATCAGTTCTTGGATGGGTTAGGATGACTATTACCATAACTTAAAATATTATAAATAAGAGATAACTGACCATTTGACAAGTGTTTGGATGACCAAATTTGTCATCCAGTTACATGAAAATGAAACCCATAGAATGCCTACATGGTGGGCCATGCAGAGCTGGGGTTCTAGGTCGGAATCCCTGCCAAGGCACTATCTGTAAGGAGTTTGTATTTTTTCCATGTGTTTGCCTGGGTTTCCTCTGGAGCCTCTGGGTGCTCCGGTTTCCTCCACTCCAAAGACATGCAGGTAAGTTAATTGGCTTCCCCTAAAAATTGTCCTTAGATTGTGTTAATATGACCTGGACTATATCTGTTACATACGACTATGGTGGGATATTAGATTGTCATCTCTTCTGAGGTACATTCATCAATAACAAATATTGAGGTTTTAATGTGCACATAATACTTCACAAAGAATTAAAACTCCATATGACTCTGCCCTACTTGTTTAGTAACCAAACAAGTGGATTGATTGCTAAACAAGTAGGGAAAATTCCAGTGAATAAGTAGAAATATAACAAAGAATTAACAAGAGTACAACTTGAATTTGCACTTTCCTAATCAACTGTTATGTATGAATTGTATAGTTTTTTTTATTGGATTATATGTTTATGTGTTTTCTAACTAATTGATAGTTCAATCTGAGTTATGTCTTTCGAGTGCAGGTCAGTGGGAGCGTCTCAATTAATTGATACAAATAAGATAGGTGTTATGATGGAGACTTGTAACTTACACTTTTTTGGCTGCTGCACCAACAACCAGGGCGTATATAGACATATAGGGAATTTTTACAGTCCCTATTCTGTGTCATACTGTCTTGGTTACTTAGTGTCTTGGTTACACTTCTTTGACTATGGGTGCCCGGGGCGAAAGAGTGATGTAGTCATCTGTTTCCTCGGTATAAAAATGCAATGGGGATTTTCTGTGGTTCCCAGAAAAAATAAGGCTGTTGGAGGCATCAATCAGTTTCTGTACAAGATCTTATATCTCAAGATCTTTATGTACAAGATATATTGCAATGGGTGTGTACTTGTTTTATGTATATATGTTATGCGGGTTATTTTGCAAAGAGTGTGCACTTGTTTTGTGTATATAATAAAAAATTATGCATTCTTTTAATGTAAACTATATATACTGTACTTAACAGACTACCCACAAATTGTGCCATCATGAAAAAGTGGTCTGAGGCACCACGAAACACGTTGATGTTTATAGAATAAAGAGCTTGTACACAAACTGATGGACGCCCCCATTAGAAAAATCGTGGAATTTTTAATTCTCAGTGAAGTATTATGTGCACCTTAAAACCCCAATAATTGTTATTGATAAGTAATTTAAGAAATGTTTTGATGAATGTCCTTTGAGATACAGTTAGTGATATGACTAAGGTAGGGATAGCAGACAGTGAGCTCTTCTGAGTGACATTTAGCTATATGACTTATATAGTTATATGTAAAGCTCTGTGTTTTATGTTGGCAGTTTAATAATAATGCCTGGATATGGAATAACTTTCTCCAAAGATTTAAAAACTAAAATATTTGCCCAGTTGGTTAAAAAGCATGTCAGAATGATTTGGCCCACTTATTTCTTAAAGCTTTACTATGTTGGCGGTTGGCTGGAGGTCATCTACCGCCCACAACTGTCCATTTTCATTGTTCTTTACCACTGATCTAAAGGTACACTTTATGTAGCTTCTCCAAAACCAGATTCCTCATAACCTCTGTAAGTAGTATTATTGTGATACTATGTTATGTTCACGCGGCAGTGCGTAGGGTGTACATTGTGTAACATAGACAATTATATGATGGCTATACAGTTGTATTGCGTTCAGTGTACACTGACTATTATGTATATTCTATGTGTCCTATTTATAGTCACTATAAGCAGTCACAAAGAAGGAGAACAGATCACCCAGAACGCAAGAATGTGGAATTGAAACTTTGTCTGAATTTCAGCACTTTACTGGACCTGCAGCACTTAATAAATTAACAGACATCATTTTTATATTTTATTAAAGAAAAATTACTATACTGGGGTAAGAGAGCCCCATGTCTCCTTGTTTTTGAGGGCTTTTAAGATTTTTTTACACTGTTCTGGTAAAAACACAAAGATTAATTAACTTGATGCACTATTTATAGCACAGGTCAAATTTTATAACTAAATAAGGGCTTAACATTTTGTGATCACATTATTTTTACACTAACGTTTTATAGTTGGACAGAAAGCAGAACTGCGTCCGATGTTTTCTTGAACACAAACTGTTTGCTGATACGAGGTCTGATTGCATTTAAAGATTCACAACTAAAACGCTAGAAGCAAAAATGGCTGTGTTCCTGGCAAAGGACCAGTAATATGTATGATTTACAAAAAAATTTGAACCTTCCTGCTTTTTATTTGCAAGATACCTTTCTACACATGTTAAACTTTTAATATTCAGGTCTGTCTTCCTGGGGAAAGTTATGGTTGGGCAGCACTTTATTAAAGGGCAGCAAGTAGGTTCTTGTGCTGACCAAGAGACAGAAGAGAGAAAGAATATATTATCAATTTTAATACGCAATGTATGATAATGGTAAATGTGATCCGCTTGTAACGTGTGGTTGTTTTTCTAGAAATAAAATGTGTCAGTTTAGAAACAATAACGTGTCTATGTTTTTTTATTTGACATATATTATTTGTCAGTGACCTACCTGGAACTGGAGATGAAAATAAACAATTTTAATTCGATTAGGGTTATAACATTTTGCATCTATGACATGAACAGCAATCTTACCTTTTCAGAAACTAGTTTTTGTACCTGTTACAGAAACACCCCATCACTATCTGTCTTAATAGGATATGGACATAGACACAGACATCTAAGAAGAGTTAAAGGGGGATCCTTTCCATCTTCCATGGACAAGTATAAAAAATATTTTTTTATGTGAATTTTCTTTTGTTTTTTTATTTTTTATTTTTTAAAAACTTTCTTTCAAATAAAGAAATGTATAAACAGGCAAAGATATAATTATGTTTCATTCTATTTACCACATAAAAGTGCAATTGGTTACATGATAGGTATAACATGGGGAAGGGAAGTATACTAAATATCAGAATTTTTTTTATACATATTTGGCATATACTGTAAGTATATAAGTTGTGTATGTGTGGTACAGGTGTTAAGTTGTTATAAAAATCCATAAAAAATTGTATATCATATTTGGACTACAAGAAGCACAGTTTTTTTTAATAAAAATCAATATCTGAGTGTTTTATGGTCTGAATATATACAGTCAGGTCCATAAATATTGGGACATCAACACAATTCTAACATTTTTGGCTCTATACACCACCACAATGGATGTGTAATAAACACACATCGTGCTTTAACTGTAGACTGTCAGCTTTAATTTGAGGGTATTTACATCCAAATCAGATGAACGGTGTAGGGATTACAACAGTTTGCTAGGTGCCTCCCACTTGTTAAGAGACCAAAAGTGATGGGACAGAAAAATAATCAGAAATCAAACTTACCCTTTTTAATACTTGCTTGCAAATCCTTTGCAGTCAATTACAGCCTGAAGTGTGGAACGCATAGAAATCACCAGACACTGGGTTTCATCCCTGGTGATGCTCTGCTATGTGGGAACATAGCCTTACTCAGAGAGGGACATCCAGAATAAGCAGCTGTGGCTGTTTGGCTGGCAGTTATTATGACCAACCTTTGGTTCTGAGTTCATATAAAGAAAATTGTCAAAGTCAAACTCTTCTCCTGACCTGAGTTTTCATGAGTTTTCTTCTTAACATAATACCATGGGCCCACTGTATATTGAGGTCTAATATTGCCTCTGCAATCCAATGGAGGTCTAAATCTTGGCAGCTATATTATTGCTAGATTTTCACCATAGATGATCATAAAGAATTATCTCAAGCGAAGAACTAGAATCTGTACATACTGTAATATAGAGATACAGAAACATACGGAAAAAGTCTGTACAAAGTTGCATTACTCCAGAAGGAACTCCTTGTGCAATTAAGGCTAAAACTCCACTACAGTACAGGCCAAAAGTTTGGACACACCTTCTCATTCAATGTGTTTTCTTTATTTCATGACCATTTATATTGGTAGGTTCTTACTGAAGGCATCATAACTATGAATGAACACATGTGGAGTTATGTACTTAACAAAAAAAGGTGAAATAACTGAAAACATGTTTTATATACTAGTTTCTTCAAAATGGCCACCATTTGCTCAGATACTGTACTGTATATAATTTTGCATAAGACAAATGCGGTTTACTGCTATTTTATTTGCAACGTGGCACTGTCACGTCTGATTAGGAGAACGTCCATTGATAATTCAAAAGCTGTGTCCCCTTGACGTGCACACGGCCGTGTATTGGTCGCTTGTTTTCCCATTGGCCTTCAATGGGCACATGAGATGGATTTTCAATTACCCCCACAAGAACTGGGGTCACAAGAAGGCAAAGTGCTCCCTCCATGCATTTTTTTTTCGATCACCGCGGACTGAATATAGGGAAAAAACGCAGTAGACTCCTAGCCTAATAATGACGTGCGATTTCTGTGAGTTCGAATGACGCGATAGATCAATTACAAATCCATGCATGCATAAAATAAGCAATCAATTGACATTATTAGAAATCACATGAAAAATTGATCAAGCAGGAATCAGACCTGTCTGTACATTTTAGTAGATCAATCAGGAATCGAGGGATGTTATTAGAGACAGGTGATCGTTAGATCCCCCTATCGATGTCCCGATCGTATAAGAAATAGATTTCAGGGAAATCTAAGCGTCTATGGCCAGCTTAAGACATAACTGTTAGGGCTTGTTTCCACTACATGCGGATGGCCGCTGGTGCTATCCGCGCGGCTGCAGCCGCTATCAACCGCACCCCCATGCAGAAGCATGCAGACGTCTGTGCGTTCCGATGCTGACTTTGGTCAGGCCCCTTGTCCAGGGATGCGGTCGGGCGTGGCATCCGCATGAAAACGCTGTATGCGGGCGTTCAGAACTGCACCACATCCACTCCCAACCGCATCCGCGCACATCCGCACTCGGCCGCACAAGTAGAACCTGGCCGATGCTTTGCCTATGTATGCAGTCGGGAAGGGCAGCCATCCGCACGATTCCGCATTAGTGGAAACAAGCCCTAAAGGTGGTGTGAGGGATTAGCTGTAGAGCGGCAAGGTGCGGTACCCCCTGGATGGGTCCCTAGCAGGCGAAGGATGCACAGCAAACAGGTTTGCAGGTGAAAAACACACGGGTGGTTTATTGGTGCAAGTCTATATACAATATGTACATCCGAGAAGGCAGAAAAGTCCAAAATAACAGTAGTCCATAGAAAAAGACACATAGAGATCTTGCCACACAGGTACAACAGCTCCCCAGTCACACACAGGACTGGTACAGGGTGGAGCCATTTGGCTGAACAGGTGAGGGGGATTTATAGAGCCAAAACCAACTCTAATGAGGTAATAGGACACAGCTGGTCTTACCCTGCACCAGGCCCAGCAAATCCAGCTCCCTCTGCTGGTCAGATAGCAAAGTACTCAGCATATTGCCGGTATCTGGGACACACATATATCCCATACTGGATACAACCAGAGGATTTGACAGGCTTCCTGTCACAGTGTCCATAAACATTTAGATTAGCGTCCACTGATCTAAAGTTTTAAGTTCTAATTTGCCCAGAAGTGAGCCGCGAAATCAAACTAAGGCATTACCAACATGTCTGTAACGTCTCCATCCAATGTAAGTGCCGGCACACAAAGGGTTCCCGGACGATTCTTGGCAGGTCCGGCTGCACGTGATGACTTCATCATGGGTGGCCGGACCTGCTGAGAATTGGCTGAGCACCCTTTGTGTGCCGACCCTTATTTTGAATGGGTCGATCTACTAAAAGATCAGCTGCTATAAGTGTGCGTGGTCGGCTTAAGTGATTTTTTTTTTTAGATCTTTAGAGAAATCTAGGGCCTCGGAATATTAAAGTTCTAGACTAGCCGTGAGCTGCAAAGAAGTAGAACAAATGTGGCATGCAGCCCCCAAATTATCATGAGATCTTTCAAAGTTTGTAGACTGATGATATCAGGCTTCCAGCATATGACTAATAGTGATCATTTCTAATTCTCAGAAATCAAAATATAACCCCCAGTGGAAAGGAATGCAAGCAGCTGCTCACAATTTAGATATGGGGAAAACAATACTGTAGACTACTGTTGGGAAACAGATTGAGTAAAGGTATGGTTTATTGTGCAATGTAGTACCAGCTAATATTCTACAGCAATGGTCAGTGACTGGTTACCCTGGAAATGGTTCTATAGTGTTATTATCAGAAAGTACATTTAATTTTGTTATTTATCATAAAGATTTTAACAATATAAATAATACAGAAAGAAGAAAACATATCCCTTTAAACCATTAACATAGGCAGAATACAATGCAGTAAACAAAAAATGCAAGCACAAAATATTAACCCCCCTGGCATTCCTGACGGCAACATCTCATCCAGTACTGCACTGGTCAAGATGGGGCCTTCCGGCAGAGATCACTGGAAATCTCTGATCTGCGCTGTCCCGGTGGCTCTGATCTTCTAAACTGGCTTCTGCATTGAGGCCGACCCCCCTCCCGTGGAGTGACGTGATGACGTCAGGGCGGCGGTGTGAGATTCAAAAGTAATTCGCACTAAAACATTTTTCTATGGAGAAATTTTTTTTTATTGCGAAAACTGTTCAGTGTGATTCCCCAAATGTGCCCCTTTGAAGTTAACCCTCTCTCCCCTGGTGTGATGTCACCAGGTCCATCACACCAGGGGAGAGAGGGTGCCAAAGGGAATTGTATTGGATACAGTGAAATCCAATAAAACTCAAAGAAAAAAAACACAAAAACACATTTCCAATTAAAAGAAAATGTTATTATAAACAATATATATATATATATATACACATACTATTTTGAAATCGATCATAAAAAAGGAGTATTTTAGAGATTTTATCATTCAAATTATACTTTTTATTATTATTTGTTCTTTTTAAACCTCCCTAGCGCACTTGCAAGATCAAGATTTCTGCATTTTGGTCCATATTAGCCTCCCAGTTTGTTCGCTATTTGGGTTCCTCCCAAACACTGGAGGAGAGGGGATCAGTGAACCCGATACACCCCCGGACAGCTGGGGTTATTCTCTATATCGCTGCAGCATTTCCGAGTTTTTGCACCCACCCCAATGACACCAAAGGTGTGGGGGGCTGCGCCATAGACCTCCATGTTAATGGAGGAGCGTCAGTCTCCCAGGCCACATTAATTACACCGGCAACGTGGACAGAGGCGAGGGGAGAATTAGAGTTTCAAGGAGAGTACATTGTTAAAAATGGTGCAGTATGGGCAGAACGCTAGGGTGGTTAATATATCACCACACAGTTGCTCCAGATCTGTTTGCAGCACCTCCATGCTATAAAATAGGTATCATTCCTTCACATGCTGAAGGTATTCCGTAGGATAAAGATTGGTGATGGAATGATACTTTGTGAAATGGTGCATTATACTGCTGGAAGTAGCCATTAGGTAATGAGCAAATTGTGATCTGAGGATGAACATGGTTAGTAGTAGTATTCAGGTAGGCTTTGAAATGTAAACAAACATCAGATGGTAGTTCTTTTACTATGATAAAAAATATCCCTCTCACCATAAGACCACCACCAGCCTAAGCAGTTGATACAAGGCAAGAAGGATCCATGCTTTCTTGTTATTGACACAAAAATGAGCTCATTATTGAAATGCAATATCAAAATGTTGCTGTAGGAAAAAATGTGTCTCATTAATTAGATCAAGCAATGTTTTTTAGTCCACTTTAATTGGGTAAGCTGTGCAATTTGTAGTTGCCAACTGTCAGCCTCCTCAGCAACCCCCGTAGGATTGGTGACACCAACTCTTTGCTGACATGAATGGTGCTGATGTGGTCTCATGCTGCTTTGGCCCATCTATTTGGGCTGTGACATGTTGTGCTTATAAATACTCTTTTCATTTGTAACAAGTGCCTTTTGAATTTGGTGTTGCCTTTCTAACAGCTCAAACCAACTCTCCTCCAACTTGTGGTATCAACAAGGCATTTTCTCCCAGAGAATTGATACTCACTGGATATTTCCTTCTTTGGATCATCCGGTGTAAACCCTAGAGATTAAGCAGTTCCTGTAATATTCAGGCCAGCCCATCTGGCATCAACAACAATACCATATCTTAAGTTTTATTTTTCACTAGCTCTGCAATCCTAAGAAGGAAAAATACTTACCTACTGTTCCCTCGAACCCTGGTAGTTCCTTCACACTTCCTTCAGACTTGCTGGCAATACCCCTGCAAAACTGTGAATGGCCACAAGATGGCAGAATAACGTTTTCAATGCTGAAACATCAGAGGCTTGTGAAGGGAGCATCATTATGGCTATGGTGCCTCTCTTCCAAATTCCTCTGAACCAAGCAGAGTAGGAATGTTAACACATCTACTCAGCATCATTGGAGGGGAGGAGCAACATGGAACAATTAGGTGATTGATTACATTGAAGGCTCAATTAGATATATGCAGACTGAAGAGATTGAGGGAGGCAATGTTTTTTTGTTTTTTTACAGATTGCATGCATTGGAAGCTTTGGCAATGAGGGAACTGGAGCACAATGAGTATAGGTTAGCTTTCATTCACCCTACTTCTTCATTCTAGTGTTCAATTGAACTGAAGCAGGTGGTGTTTCTCTCTCCAACAGCAATATATAGCCTTTTTTCCAACTTCTTTTTTGGTAAAGAGTGGGAAAAAACTTGAACTGATTTTAAGCAAGATAACAACAATTACAAACAAATCATCTTACATAAGGCACAGATCAATAGCACAGTGCAATTCCACAACACCAAGATATACATGGCCCTGTTACCTTTGTGATGGTTATATGTTCGAATGAAGGAAGGCAAGCAAGTAAGTCTTCTACTCCTCCCGTGTCATTACCTGTACCTGTGTGTTATACTGTGTTGTATCTCCACTCTGATGTATTGTACAGCGCTGCGTAATATGCTGGCGCTATATAAATAAATGTTAATAATAATAATAAGTAAGGACCATGGGAGCAGAAGGGGAGCACCAGGCCCAATCAATGGTCTGTTTTGTGGCTGTAAAAAGAAATAGCAGGAGAGTAAATTGTGACCTAAAACCCCTATCAGGCTTCACCTGGGTCTAGCTGCCAGGGGCGCCCCAGCAGGATGGAGATGCGGTGGTAGGTCTGTCTCTACAACATGCGTGCCTTGGGTCACTCCCACCAAACATGGAGAAATTAGCCCTCCTCAGCACAGACTGGGAGCACATGTTGGGAAGCCCAGGGACAAATTTGGACGGCATCGTGAGAATCATGTACCAACGAGAACTGAAATCACGCCTGAGCTGTGTGGGTCCAACCTTGCATTTCACTTCGAAAAAAGAGAACTTACCATACTCGTCAGCGTAAGGGAAGGATGATGTTATATAGTGTCCAAGTTGGAGGTGTTGAATTGTGAGGGGTCGCGGGATGGTATTTCTCTTGGAGGCAGGTAAAAGGGCAAAGGAAGCCTAGACCATACAGTTGGTGTAAGTGGGTTATACCAGCGTCCGTCCACTTCTGAAATGGGAACTTGATTTTTTGAACATGAACTTCACATGGAGAAGAAGTGGGGTAGAAATTTCTCAATGAGGCCACATGAATAAAAAGTAGGAAACAAAACAAAACTAAAAAAAAAGTTGTTTGATAAAATCTGCTTTGTTTGTGTATTTGTATGTACCTTTATGGAAGTGAGTTAAGATGCTTTATTAGATATATAGACACATTTTAAGGTAAACACCACATGCCTAAAAAAAGCTAACCATCTATATATACAATACACAATGATATCATGAACAACTGGAATTGTTAAATTGAAAAATTTATTGACCTCATTGTGGCAACCCCATTAGACCCCCCTCAACAATTAAGGTAGCAAATAAAATATCTACTAAGCATAACCTAGCAACTATTAAATCATTTCATATTGACCATAATTTCATCATATATACCGGTATTTATATTTTACAATATGCTATAGTAATTGATCCACATTGTGTTAAGAATCAATATTTATACTTTTAAGACAAACTTATAGTAGCTCATACTGTAGATTTGTAAACTTTCATATTTAAATATTGGTTCTTGTCTTTATTATGATAACTTCTATTGCATTTTGGCTTATATATTGTAATGATTAATTAGTTTTATTTATTTGTGGTCATCATTATACATTTATCCAACAATACACTTTTGATTACAGTGGCTTGATTACTATGGCTGCTGCATGACAGTCTAAACAATTATCACATAATTTACTTTGTGACACAAGCCTCATAAAATAAACAGAATACTTTCTTCACTTTCCCCAACTAACAATTAATTGGTTCATGTAAAACCATCAACAATATTATGAATTGCAGAAAAGTGAACCTTGTATACAGTGTGAATCACACTTCTGAGAATAAACAATAAACAATCTTTACTTTCCATGTTACCCATAAAATACAGGTTTCCTACAGGAGACCCATGTAACTTTCAGACTACAATCCACTTCATTGCGATGTATTATAAATTTTAATAACACACTTTTGTTAGTGTTTTGGATGTGCTGGTGTTTACGGTTCCAACACACACATCATAGTGAGCCAATCCTAGAAAATGTTTAGTTCACAAACCTAACCACACACCCCTCAAACTATACATACTTTTGGAAGAAAGGGACACTGTACAACTGTTGTAAACTTTTTTTTCACAAGTCATTTTATTTTGTAAAGTTTTATTTTATCACCACTTCAAAATGCTCCTTCGTTATTTAATTATGTAAAATCTGTATATGTTAGCCAAATAGTTTGAAACACATAGAAAAAAAAAAGTGCAACACTAGGTCAAGTGGGGGGAGGACCCCCCCTGGGACTTTAAATAGGCCATAAAGTACCAATCAAGTATCATTGCATAGAAAATAAATAATTCTTTATTGTACATGGTGAAATCTGAAATGGCATAGGATCTAGACTCAGTGAGCTACATAAATATAGAATAAAAAAAGATAACCATACACAGTCACAACATAATCACGGGCATCAAAGTAACCTCTCAAGAGGCCAGTACTGAGGAAGGGGCCTGTATAGCGTCCTTCAATAGTCTTCCCCCAACGCGCTTCGCCCCTCATACTTGGGCCTCCTTAGGGGGGAAAAAGTCTCAGATTAGGTCAGTGAGGAAGTTATGGTGATCCGAATATGGTAGTCTGCATTAGAACAAACAAGTCAAATGATCATTAGCAATACATACTTAATGTTCTGTGCTCCAATGACAAAATCATATACATAACAATACATACAAATATACGCAATGCATGATACTTAGTCAAAACAATGAATGTGTCTTTCTCCCTGGCAGTAGCCTTATTCAGATACTCCAATGGCAACCTAGTATATGTAAATATTGTCAACCTACATGTAGCATGGAGAGTCCACTCCAAGGGGTCAGCGGGGATGCTGGCGGTAGAAGGGCGCCCCCCGCGGATGGGGGTGCAGTGGCCAGCCTGGTCCCATCTTATATTCCTAGGCTCCCACTCCCAAAGGGAATGTACCCTGAGCATACCTGCCCCAGACATCGATTGGAAGGCCAGCATCAGGGAAAGGAACCCTTGTGTGCAGCAATCTGGAGGAAATCTGCAATTAAAGCGGACACATCCTAATAACAATTAGGTTGCCCACACATGCTAATGTGGGGAGGAAGGGCATAGGGAGAGAGGTCAGGCCGAGCCACTCTGAATAACCCCTGTCTAACCCCCAGCCCCGTAGTCAGGCTGGACAGTAATGTCCCTTATACGTGGGTCCCCTGCAGGACCACCTATACATCTATTGATCTATACTAGGTTCAAGGAGTTTCCGCTGCTCCCAATGCTTCAATATTCTGGTGCAGAACATTTGATCAGTGGAAATGCACATACTTAGAATATTTACTAAATGTAAGTTCCTTCAAATCAAAGCAGTAGTTGAGTGCATAATACTATCAAATGTCAGGTGGTTGGATAAATTGCATTAGTGGCAATTACATAATTTGGTTGGGTTGGAATTCCCCCAGAAGCAGATGTAGGATAATTAACCCCAGCTTAAGGCTGCTGGCTTACATCTGGAATTCTTCTTAATCCATGATCTGTTTAGACAGGCCTCTCCATATTACTGGCAACGTTTAATACAGTTATATTGTTGGTACATGTGGAGATTGTATAGAAAGACTAGAAGTTAAAATGTTTTCTGGGACCGACATAGGCTCCTATTTTCTTTTATCTTTCAGCCTAGGAAAGCCCCAGGAAAAGCTTTATGTGCTGTTTATTTAGAATGATAAAAAGCACATGGAGCCGTCACGCACACTGTATTGCTTGACAGCACCTGTATCGTTCGTCCATCATTAGTACATACAATATACCGCAATAGGACTATTGGCAATGTTTGGTTTACAAGCTACATTTAATGCTTCCTTACAGTCAACATACATGAGAAAGTCAACATTATACATTTTCTGTTGTTTTTTGTTAATGTGAATGGCAGTATTATTTTTTTGAAGATTTTATGTTTCACTGTATTATGAATCATATCTTTGATGTTGAAACTTCATGTATGTGAAATATGTGTAGCTAGAGTTAAGCTGGCCATACACCTTTAGATGTCTCTGTCAGATATCCTTTAGATCTACCAACAACTATGAAGCATAGGTTCCTCTGTGAATGAACACAGGTAGACTTGATGGTTTAGAAAGCCCCTCATTTTACATGGTTTTGGTAAAACAGAAGGAGATCTATTGGAAATCTAAAGGTGTATGGGGGCCCTAAAGCCCCCCATAGACGAGCCGATTCCCGGCCATAGTTGTAGCAGACCAACCTGTGTGCTCGCTCCCGCCGAGCACATAAAGGTTGGTCGGCCGCAACTATGAGGGAGCCCACCTTGAGTTTTGTAGAAAAAAAGCCGGCAGGTCGGATCGCACACGGATCCGTCCTGCTGGTTTTTTTTCTGCTCGATCCTCTGTTCCTGCACTGCAGGCTGTTAACTCGGAGGGGGAGATCTATTGCACTTAGTAATTGTCATTGATTCCAACGTTAGATCTATTGCACTTGGTAATCAGCATTCACTCCAACGTTAAACCTATTGTACTTAGCACTCGACATTCCATCCAATGTTTCATCTATTGCACTTAGTAATTGCATTGTACACCCGAAGACACATGTGATAAGTGGCTTTTATTCATATATACTGTTTGTAAAAAATAATGCTCAAAAATATTTTAAGGTTTTATGCATCAGGACAAAAAAAATCACCTGGTCCTAACAAGTTCAAAAAGTATTTTAAATCTAACCTTAGGTAAAGAAAAGAATGCACAGCACTTGTATGTTTGGGTTGCTGATTAGCTTTCACATACACCAATCAGCGTGCTCAGCCAGAGCCTTAGCAAGTCCCTTGCCTCTCCCTTCTCCTCTTCACGCTCTTCCCGAGTTCCTGAGTCCGTGATGTAATGAGTGGAGTTATTTTTTCAGAGAATGGGTATTGCTAGTGCTAATACAGCTAGAAAGCTTGGTGGGGGGCATGGAACAAATTCCAGCCTTCTGAGATGAAGAGGTATTGCTCTCAGTATGTTTGGGGTTTTCTTTACATATTCAGACTTTATTTAAATGGTGAAAAAGTGTTTCTTCCAGTCCGAAAAATTCATTTGTATTAGAAGATATGGTACTATTAACCTAAAGATCAGAATGCATTATTCTTCAAGACATGTCAACAATCCCCAGAAATACACTGAGGCTCAGGCACATGACATCCCAGGAGATGATGTGGGAATTAAAACTCTTTTCTGTTTGACCTTTTTTGGTATTTTGGTTCCCATATGAGAATTTTGTCTACCACTGTTTATTTCTCTTCTGTTTTCTAACATGACTTCCTTTTTATCATATACATTTAAGCAATTGTCAGCAAAATGCTTGTTTACAGTGTCACATGCCTCATACAGTTCTTATTGATACTGCTCCTCACTTCTTCTCCTTCAGAGAATGGCTGCGGGAATAGACATGAACAAAAATGATATGGGGGGTCTTAACAACTGTATAAATTTAGTAAATAGCTTTTATACTAAATGTAAGTTCTTCTATCTCTATTGGAAATGCTTTGGTGTGATCAAACCATTGGTGTGAGTCAGGGATGAAGGATGAAATAAACCTAATAAGAATCAGGTAGGGCACTAACTGTAACACATGAATCAATATAACTGTGTAGCCAAACAAGAATAATTTATAGAGTATTAGATAAAGCTAGGCTGTCTGTTCTGATTCCATTGATGAGCCACAAATTGCTGAAATTGCGTTGGGTTGGGAGTTTTATCGTTTTTTAACCAACGGACCACCACTATATGTTATTTGTTTAATAAAATTTTTGTAACTATCTTGAATGTCATCATCTGAGGCCAGCGGCCTATGGTCTTACTGTTACTTTTAATGATTGTAATAAATCTATCTACATTTTATATTATGTCATTTGTTAATTAATATTTGTTGTTGGAGCCCTGAAAGTCCCCATGCCCCTGATTGAGGGGAAACCTTGATCTGGGCCTGTGGGCCTTGGTCTTCTTGCCCAGTGATATCATTTGAGTATTACATTTGGGATGTTGGCTCCTTGCTGAATGAATAGTTCTGTTTATTGTGAAAAATTTAATGCTGGTGCCATAGGCCTTCATATTAATGGAGGGGCTGTCACTTTTCTCGACTCACATTGCCGACGTCTCAATAATAGGTGTAGAGGGGTGGGGCAAGGCGGGAAATTAGTACAGGAGAGTACAGTGTATGGCGTCAAAGAAAATGGCATGAAACAGTTGTAACAGGGAGGTAAAAATATATAAACATAGTTATGGTATCATCACTGTGCCATGTAAATTGAAGAGCATTGTGCAGATAACTAAGAGAAGAGGGTGGATACAAGACCAGTCCCTTTCACAAAGAGAGTGCAGCACTGAGTGGTCACTGTTACAGAATGTTTCACTTACAAATTTAGGACAGTTGAGGCCAAAATTATAACCCCCATATCAAATTAGACAACATTGGTTTTGGAAACAAAACCACTGTGAAAAAACAATGTCAACTAAGTTCAAAAAGTTTTTTACTAGGATGGCACAGGTCACCTGGGAGATTTTGGCCCATTGTTTCAGCAGGTACAAATATCATGCTTTTCATGCATGGACATCTATTTTCAGCACACACCACAGATTTTCAACAGTACTGAGGTCTGGGCTCTGTGCGGGCCACTCCAGAATCTTGGTTTTGGAATCCTTGAGGAACTCTTGGACTAATTTCGATGTAAGTTTTGGGTCATTGTCTTGTTGGAAGACCAATGACAACCTAAGCCTAAACTACAAGCAGATTTCTCCATATTCTCCCTCAAAATGTCAACATAAGCACAAGATTTCAAGAACACCGGAGAGTAAAGTCAGAGATGTCAGCAAGGAGCTCCGGACATCTGCAAAGATGATGGCCTCTTCTGGAGTTAATGTTTCAATTAATGTATACACAGTTGTGGGGGCTCACCATCGTGGTGGGCTTCAGTGCCATTATCTTAGAACAGCCACACATCAGAGCCTTTCTCGTGTATTAATAAAATTTTTTATTTAACTCAGTGGGCATTGTTTTTAATAGTGTATGTGTTTCCAAAATAAAGTTTGGAGTTGATACCGTTTATTGGCTAACTGAAGTCATTAGAGAAGCAAGCTTTCGGGATGTCGCGGATCCCTTCTTTAGGCTCATACAATTGACACACATGACTGATGAAGGTGAGTTAGTAGAGATAGTGATCAGTTAGGAGGAGTTATTGGGGGTAATAGAGATAAGAGGTTCAGCTGTGATATTCACCTCCTTCAGCAATTAAAATGTCCATAGCCCTGGGAAGCAGAGAAATATGGCAACATAGATATTTTCATGTTGAAACCTAAATAGCAATGTACTTGTAAATTATCAGAGATTAGGCATGAATTGCTAATTGACATAACGTTAAGGAGTCCAGACACATTATTGTTCAGTGATGAAGAGTTCCATCAGTTTTAAAACACTTGTTAATTGTAATTTTCATGGAAAACTCAAGAGTGTTGTCTAATTTCATAAGTGGGGCTATTTATTTGGGCTTCAGTTGTAAACGTGAATGTCCCATATACTGGGTTGTTTGATCAATGGGGGTGGGAACAGACATGATGATGCACATGCACCAGCTGTCAGCCACATGTAGTTTACTGATCTGGAAGAAACACAGTAGAGACATAAACTTGTATGTAGGCAATATTTGCTTATCTCAAAGTTCAGCACTAAGAAACAACATTCAAATTATAATGTGCAAACACAACAATGTTAATAATACATAAACTTTTTGCTATTAGAGAAATGTAATTCCTTATTATGTCATATAGCCAAGTGGTTTGTCTAGTTCTAAATAATAGCCAGATGATTATATTTATTGCTATTGGTCAAACATAAAGGTAAGTGTGTGACATGTTAGCCATTTGCTAGAGAATTACGGCACGTACGAAAATTTCCTGTGATAAATAGCTGCCTGCAATAGGTGCAGGATGTGGTATAGACTGCACAGGGTCTATGATAAACCTGTAGTTGCGTCATTCTTTATGTCACCTCTATACCACCATGAGCCATGTGCACTCAGCACCCAGCGAATCCTACAGAGATACCGCGACACGAGATGTGTCCTAATAAGGAAATGACACAGAACACAACCAGGAGGAAGAGGAAGCACTTGGTGGACCTGCTTCCAACGATGTCACAGAACCTATGAATAGCCAGAGGTGTCTGCTGTCATCAACAACTTCCTCACCAGTGTCACACATCAATAAATGACTTTAGATTTGCTGTTTATGTTGGGCAAGAAAATCTAGTTTCCAATAAGCAAGGTACTAGAGGTTGCACTGTATGCACACCCCAACTTCTGCCAGCTATTCGGCTAATACAGAAACTATTTATTTTCCATCACATCATTCTCAATTGTATATAGCTCTGCAAATTAGAATGATTCAATATTTGACCTTTTCTAAAGATAAACTTATGTTCAGTATTTAATTGAAAGAAAACCAACAAAAATAAATGTACATTTTTCGCTTCATAAGACACCCCCCCCCCATCGAGTTGGGGAAACTTAGTGAGTCTTATAGAGCAAAGGTGTTGACTTCAGCATCCTGGGATTCTCGCTCTGCCAAGTTCAAGGAGGCAGGGAAGCTGTCTAGAGGCTGCTGGCTGACCGTGTTTCCCAAACCTGTCCTCAAGTTCCTCCAACAATGCATGGTTTACAGGTAACCTTCATTGAACTGGTTTAAAAATCGTGTCTTTTTTGAAGAACAACCTGTCTAGAAAATCACCACATGCATTAATGTTCTTGGAAGTCAAATGGTCTTAAGCAAGGGTGCCGATATTTTTTTGGCTTGTTGAACTATTTATAAATTGCGAAAAGTAAAAATGAACTACCAACAATAAAAATGGTAAACATAAATATATTATTATTGTATAGCTCAGGGGATAGGGGTCACCAGCCGTTGCCTTTTTCAGTAAACAAAAATCTGGTTTTGTTTTCCACCAATAAAGAAATAGAAAGGAAAACTTTCAGAAATAAATAAACAAAACATCCAGTGTCACCCACTATGCACCTACTTTGCATAGCTTTTCCAGTGGGTTCCTTTAAAGTGTTCAAGTCCTCCTGAGTTGAACTCCATCCAGGTCAGCCACCTTACTATAGTTCCTACGGTCCAAACCGTCTCTCAGACCACCTGAGCTTTTTCAGCCAGAGTTCTTGTCTGGCTGAAAGTCATTATTAAATCCTGGGGTGTAATGGGAAGGCCAAACCTTGTTTCTACCTCCCACTCCAGAGACCAGGACCCTGTAAAAACGAAACAAAATGTCAACTATTGTTGACCCTATCAATCCCTAGACTCCTTACCCAGAATACACATGGGACCACAACCCATATATATATATATATACTGAGTATACTTTATATTTGAAATATATATTGTTCATCTTGCATAACTACATGCATATGTATATAATACAATTTTGTCCAATTAAGCTGCTTTTAGTTTCGTTAAAAAGGCAGGGTTGCCTGATCTACACATGTTGCATATGCAATCTACCAGTAGATATTATTATTATGAATTATTTTTCTACTTGTACCATCTTGACCTGTATATTATTCTAAATGTTGGCATAAATCCATAACAGAATTTCACAACACCCCCGCCCTCCCCCAGCACTACAATAAACTGGCACATTTTATATTCTGGCTACAAGCAAAAGAAGGGGGTTGCTGTCAGTTATGTTACCTTCTGGGATCATCAAATTATTCTTACAAATATACATAAAGCACAACTTTTATACTACATCTCTATACACTCATAATAAAAAACCATTATGACTGTGGCTTCTACTATAAACATTGAGGGTAAGGCTCCAATTGGGCAGTTTGGGAGCGGATGCGGCAAATTTTTTTATCCACAGCAGAACCTCTTCCATTACCCCCAATGTCCTGGAGTTCCGCAATGACTTTCCGCATGTGTTTTTCGGTCCTCTGTAGTGGAACCTTACCCTCACTGGCACAAAATAAGGCTACAGCAAATTCAGTTATTGTCATATTCTTCAGAATCCAATTGAAATCTTAGATCATTATAACTGGCTTTAGGGAATGTTTTTACAAACTCAATTCTAGGAACTGGAATAATGATTACTTTTGAGTTATACTTCATTTAATTAGCCAATAAACTGTGAAATGTGTGACTAACAAGAAACCAATTGTTGAACGGTATAGAAAGTAAGCATGCCAGCATTATGTTTTATGTAAGTGCTTATTACATTTATATAAAGATAACAAAATATTGTGTTGCTTAATAATATATACTTCTATATACAATATACAATGTACTTCTGTAAAAAAAAATTCAAAGTGGGTACCTAAAACTTAACAGATCAGCTACTTTATTGTGAATAAGTGTTGCTGTGCACACCTCTATCAAATGAAGGCAGTTTATCTTAAGCACGTCCACACTCATAACATCATCACATACAGGGGTTCAAGACCTCAATAAGGGCTGTTTATACTCTCTGGATCTTTCTCTTTCCCATTAGATTTGCTCCTACTTTTAACACATTCGAGCAACAAGCCTTGCTGCGTAGGGTCCTCGTGTGTTTCAGATAGTACCTATATGTTAGCTTGTGATTCCTTTCAACCCTTTTTTAAGATGTTGGTTGGTGCTATAAATAATAGTTAATAATAAAAAAGAGTTAATTTTGTGAAGGTGATGATCTGCAGTATGGGCTCTTTGTTTTCTATCTATCTATCTATCTATCTATCTATCTATCTATCTATCTATCTATCTATCTATCTATCTATCTATCTATCTATCTATCTATCTATCTATCTATCTATCTATCTATCTATCTATCTATCTATCTATCTATCTATCTATCTATCTATCTATCTATCTATCTATCTATCTATCTATCTATCTATCTATCTATCTATCTATCTATCTATCTATCTATCTATCTATCTATCTATCTATCTAATATTTTCAGTGTGTCTGGAATGGAAGCAGACAAGTTAAGTACACTACCTATTTTACTTCGAGACATGTTGTTGTTATAAGTATAGATTGTGATTTGGCATTGAAATGAGAAAATGACTTAGGCCAAGTCTCCACTAGTGTCAAACTACTGTGTTTAGTGCTTGCCAATCACTGGTGTTAAAACATTTCCATTATCAATGGTACCGTACACATTACTTTGCATTACTTCATTTTTTTAAGTGGCTTACCCCCACAGGGTGTTCCTAACATGTTCATTGAAAATGCATTTAATGTGTAAAAAATGCATCCGTTGCATTTTTTGACACTTGTTTGACTCCTTTGCGTTTGTATTGTCATAGGACTGTATTAGTCATTTTTACATTGTGTTAAAAAAGCTGGAAAACTGAAGCCAGTTGAGGTTAGTTCTTAACCTGGATGGCAGAGTAATTTGTTCCTGGAGCACACTAATATAGAAACGGGTCTCTGTATTCCTCATCAAGTGTGTTTTTAGAAGTCTAAAGCCCCCCATAGACGGGCAGACTCCCGGCCATAGTGGCAGCCGACCAACCGGCGTGCTCGCTCCCGCCGAGCACATAAAGGTTGGTTGGCCGCAACTATGAGGGAGCCCACCTTGAGTTTCTGAGAAAAAAAGCCGGCAGATCAGATTGCATACGGATCCGTCCTCCCCCTCCGAGTTAATTGGCTACAGTCTGACAGGAATCGCGTGTGTTAGTGGAACACACGGGATTCCTGTCCATTCTCTAGCCAACTCCTCACAGCGTGGTGACGTCACCACGCTGTGAGGAGTCTGCTTAAAGTCGGACATAGATCGGGACGTCTATGGCCGGCTTAATACCAGTAGGTATACCCTGTCCCAAACCAACACCACCTGAGTGGTCAGACCAAAAAAGATGTAAACTACAATGATGATTTGTGCCATAAAAATATTATTGATAATTGCATGCCTATGGTTTCAGGTCAAATCAACAACAGCGTCATGCATGGCTGCATTACCCAGGCTCCGGAAGGAAGTGATTAATATTGACTAAAATAGCAATGAAGACATTCAGAATATTTACTAATAGTTAGAAGTTACGTCTTCGTTTGTGGTAAATTGTGAAATTCTGAGCAATCTCTATTAGTGTGGAGTCAGCGGCGCAGGTTATGTGCACTTCTTCAGCTCCGCATCCAACCCGGCAGAATCTATTAATAAAAGGACTGCATGTTTACCTTAGATAGTGCATGTCATGCAGAATTAATGGATATTCTATTAGGACAGCTTCTAGCCTTCAAAGGATTTCTATATAAACAGTAACTTCCTCCAATGTACTACAAATATAATATCAGTATGATCAGCCTTTGTCGTTTATTTATTTTTCCAGAATATTATGCAGATTTTATTATGTCATTTCCTGCCAAAGTATATTGTATGAATATACTCTTTGAAGTTTATTACAAATCAATTAAAACCCAGTAAGCTACATGTGATTTCATAAGGGATGGTCACTTTTTTTTTTTTCGACTAGCTAACTACATCACCAGATGTAGAAAAGTCTCGTGGGTGCATATTGCTCTAGCACAGTTTATGCATAAATTAAGTTGAAAGAAAAGTCAAACTTTTTTGAGTCAAATGTCCATTATAACTGCACACTTAATTTATAGAAGTAACTTCTCTCTTTGTTCGGCTTCCAAGCCCCACACCATAGAGCCATGGTTTCCATGCACTGCACTGATGATGGCCAAGGAGCCTGAAACAGCTGTATGCAGTTTGGAATAAATGGCTCTGTACCTTAAATGCTATATTTGCACTGTACACCAGCGGTCCTGGATGTGCATTTGGCTGATGGGGCGAAAAGGAATAATTTGCATGGCTCCGCCCACTGTCCAAAAACGAGGGTTTCTACCTAAACTTTTGGGATTTGTGCTGGAATAGGCGTGTAAATACCTTCTGTTTTAAGAAGGCTTGATTGTGCTATGTATAAAGCTGGGAATAGACGGGACAATTTCCTGTTGATCCCTGACCCGACCTAGTGGACGTGATGACTGGGGACAGGGAACTAATGGGATTGGATCAAAATTATCCGTCATGTCGGATCACTGTGCGATCCACCATGACAGCTGATTTTAGTCCAATCCTGCTAGTTGGCGCACCCGATTCCTTGCCGACCCGATCCTGATCGGATGCGCATGGCATCCAATTGGCATGGCATCCAATCGGCAGGTCGGGACACGCAGGAAACGGCCCGTCTATGCCCAGCTTAAGAGATTTCACCATTGTATAAGCTATAAGAAGACATTTATCTATACCTATAGAGCATGTGCAACCACAGCCATTAAGTTAAACTACATTGTATTATATATGTTTAGATATATTTTAACCACTACAATATCGAACCTCTCATTTAACCAGCCCTACAGGAAATGACATTGGGACTTCAGAGTTAGGAATGCAACAGCATGACAAATGTTTACGAATGATACAAACAATTGGCAAAGAGGAATGACGGACGCAAACATTCCAAATATTAGAAGTAAACTAAAATTCTCATACTACGCAAGAGCAGGAGGGTTCCTGTGGCTTGTATACCATACAGCAGGTACGTTCAGACATGTCTACTCTTTTGGGATTTTCGAGGATGAGGCAAGCAATCACATGAGCTTGCATTTCCCATGAAGTCGTCTTTAGTAGCATTATTGCTGGTTTATTTACCTATGAACGGCTCACATAATTCATATGAACATGAGACAACTTGTGCTGATTCACATTATAAAAAAGAAAAAGGAAATATATCGGAAAGCTCCATCAAGCACGTTCAGCAACTTTAGTGATGTGTAGACTGATGCTTTTTCTTTTCTTTGAGTTTTATATATTTGTTTTATTAATGAACTCTGTAATTAATTAATGGTATTTAAATGTTTGCAATACCCCCCCCCCCCCCAACACACAGACACAAAAGTTGACAAAAATAAAGAACATACATATTGTTTTGACCTAACACATTCTTTTTATGTGTTTTCTTTCCTTTCCATTAGCAACCTCCTGTGCTATACATTTGGTAAACTATGCCTTAGAACTGAATTGTCTTAATGCCTACCAATGAGACCTTCTAGAGAACTATACCTATGCAGTTGCACAATAGGCCAGTGGTAATGGGCAAATACTAACACTATCCAGCACCCCTAGATGTGCCATAAAATGTGCCTGACCCCTCAATGTGGTCCAGACCATGTAAAGCAGGCATCGCACTTGGTTAGTGTATACCAATTGGTTCTGAACATTATTTTCCACCATGGCTACTTCATACCTTGCAATATGCATCTGTCTGTGTCCTACAAGCAGCAGGAAGCTTTTTCTGGTCTAAGGCGCCAGTCCTTAAAGGACCTTCACCCTGGTTCTGAAACTTTGTGATTCATCTCAGTTGTGTTTACAGAGAGGAACTAGAGAATTTAAAAGGGATCTAGAGTGACTAGATCCCTTATTTCTAAAGCCCCCATACACCTTTAGATCTTTACATACATTTTCCTTAAGATCTACCAACAACTAAGTAGTGCCGGGTCCTCCCTGATAGAATACATAGTGATTGGAAGGTTTAGAAAGGTCATCATATTACATGGTTTTAATAGAGGAAAAGTTGTATAGAAATTGTATGGTAAGGTGTATGGTGGCTTTTATGTACATGATTCTTGATGTTAAACTATATTTAAAGCCCCACATACACGTTTAGATTTTTACCCATTTTTTTGGCCGAAAAATCGGACAGGCACCCTTTGTGTGCCAGTACTAAGGATATGTCTCCCCTGTGTTCTCGGCACTGTCTGCCCTCCTGCGCTAAGCCAATTCCTTTGGCAGGGAACCAACGGAGCCGATCCACATTACCTGTCTCAGGGGCGCTGTCAGAGGTAACAGAGGGCACTCCCGTTCTGGGCCCAAGCAGCTGGGGGGGCCTGGCAAAACCCTTACTTTGGACGGGGGTGTTGGTCCCCATCTAAAGTATGTGACAGACCGGTGGTCTGCCATGGTGTGGATGGTCCATATGCGGCAGTGAAGGGGTCTGCTGGTGTGTATCAACCAAGATACACCTGCTAGACCCTAACGAGATGGCTGGGTGTGTCCCAAAATAGGAGCTGGGACGATTCAGTGAGGGCTCCCAGATGAGGTTGGAGTGTGTGGGGGAGTGTGTGGCCCCATGTCGATGGCTGCTAGGAGGCAGGCCATTAAGGATTCCTAAAGGAAGGAACTGTTGTTGATCGGTGCCAGCCAAGCCAGGAGGCTTTGCATTTTTGAGTCACTTTTGTTTATTTGGATGTCTATTAACCCCTGCGAGGGTAACCCTTTATTTGGACTGTATGCTCAAATAAACATGGGCAGGAGTGCTTAAAAGGATTAAAACATGTGGATTGATGCTGTGAGAGCACCGTTTGAGTAGATTCCCCACAAGTAATTAAATCGATCTAAGATTTCGGCCCTTTACGTTTTAGATACCCATTATATATTTAGATTTTGGAGTGGTGTTAACCAGCACTAGATGTTGTTGGACAAATCAAGACCACACTTAGATCTTGGCAGATGCCAAGGGAAAATTAACTGCTTGACTGTATTATGCCAGTGATATGAGGTTGTTATTTAGGGGTTGGGCTCTTCTGGGTAAATATCTACAAATTCCAATCAACATGCTCCAAAATCTCGTAGAAAGTCTTTCCAGAAAAGTGGACGCTGTTATACCTTATAAGGTTAACCACCTTATGAATATTTTATCTAAATTTGGTACAATGAAATTGAAAGAAACTTCAATGTAACCTGTTTAAATTTCCCACCAGTTTGCCCCCAATGGGACATTGTTGACGCCATGGTTAGTGGGACACAGATGCCTGAAAGGCATAGCCAGAGGTTGCAGCAGGCCCGTGTATATCAGGTAAGTTATTCTAAGTATAAGTCAGGGTTACGGCTTTTGGTACTGAAAATGAATCCCCAGCCACACACTTTAATAGTGGGGTTAGAGACCAGCTCCAAATTGATGATCATGGATTTAGAATAGTACGTAGGTGTAATGGCCAGGTATATTAGTATGTCTCATAATACATATAAATATATTTTATGTAATATTTGTAATAACTGAAATCTTTAAAACATATTTTTGCGAATTTAGTTGAATCTTTAGCATATGTAATTATAGACAGTACCTCTAAAAGTGCTTTTTGTATTTATAGCTATATATAAACATATGCAATAATAATT
Organism: Ptychadena robeensis; assembly: GCA_036250615.1. Classification (NCBI taxonomy): domain Eukaryota; kingdom Metazoa; phylum Chordata; class Amphibia; order Anura; family Ptychadenidae; genus Ptychadena; species Ptychadena robeensis. The sequence goes on from CM070037.1 coordinate 21,314,296, forward strand.
ACCTTACACTTTTATAAGTATTTCAGTGGGTGACCTTTGATAGCATTTAATCATATATGACTAAATCACTAGGCACCTTCCATTCTCAGTACTAACGTAACAATGCCACCATAAGGATTCAGTCATTCATATCCTGCACACTCCTGTGATTTTACCCTGTAAGGGAGAGGTGCCAGGCTGAGGTCCTGACTCACTCTTACTTCTTCCTGCCAATCCCCATTACTAATTTATGAGGGAAAAAGGTGAGAAAACAGAAATAATGATACTGGGGTTTGGTTTCTTCCACAACCCATAAACAAATGGATGACCATCACAATGGCCAACAGAACAATGACAGTTCTTCCTCTATGCCTCAGCACCCCAGATGGGTACATGGTGACACAATCTGACAGGTTTATTTAAGATGTAGATACTATTACTTCTGGAATGTGAACTTTTACTGAGATTAGAAATAAAGATGAAGCTGTGTTTACTTCAAATAATTAGGCAGTAAACTTCCTGTTTTTAGTTTTAATTTACTTACACCTAAATGAACATCCTGTTATTTTAAAGTAAATCAATACAGGTGAATGATGTATACTATACTACTATTGTTTCTTGTTTCCCAATCACCATGCCAAAGAGGAATGAGACAAATGGAGACCAACGATTATGGATAGAAAAGCAGTTTTAAGCTGGCCATACACCTTAAGATTTATCTGTTGGATATCCTTTAGATCTACCAACAACTATGTAGTATACTGCGATTGAACACAGGTAGACTTGATTTTTTTAGAAAGTCCCTCATATTACATGGTGTTGGTAAAACAAAAGGACATCTAAAGGAAATCTGACAGAGAAATCTTAACATAGGAAAATACTATCAAGTCAATTTCTATCTAAAGCCCCCCATACACCTTTACATTCCTCCACACAATTTCCATCAGATCTACCAACAACTATGTTGTATAGTGACCTCCCTGATAGAATACATAGAAGGTGTAGAAAGGTCCTCATATGACATGGTTTTGGTAGAAGAAAAGTTGATTGTACAGAAATTGCATGGTGATTGTATGTGGTGCATGGGGGCTTAAAGGATTTTTTTGGAGGCACACGACAACCCTACGCATTGCAGTAGGGTTCCCCTTCACTACAGAGGATTGAATGCTAATTTTTGTCTAGGGCAAGATTCCCTTTTAGTATTTCATTTAGGAACCAAAAAATATCACTGTCCAAGGACCCAAAAACTCACTTGGCAGACAAGGCTAACCTCATAGAAATAATAGACTAGGGCAGGGTTATCAACTTTGAACACTAAGTAGGCAAAATTAAAAACTTGCACAAAGACGCAGGTCAACCTTAAGGCTAAAGGCCCCCATACACCTTACAATCTTACCCTAAAATTTCTGTACAATTAACTTTTCTTCTACCAAAACCATGTAATATGAGGACCTTTCTAAACCTTCCAATCACTATGTATTCTATCAGGGAGGTCACTATACTACATAGTTGTTGGTAGATCTAAAGGAAATTATATGGAGTGCTCTAAAGTTGTATGGGGGCTTTAATGTCCACTACTTCATTTTACGTTCGTCCACCGTGGAGAAAAATATACAGAGAGCACAACTCCCATGGGACATTGTCCACCCAACGTTTTGAAAGTGGCGTGCCAGTGCCACTTTGTTTAGAACAGAAAGCGCTGTGTCTTCATTGCGGTAGCACAATGAGGTGGGAACGCGTCCTGAGCCATGGGAAAACTTCCCACAAGTTGTGTAAAATCTGACCAACCTGCCTTTCATCCAGCGCAGAAAAAAAGCAGTGGACACATGGCCTCATATTTATAGAAACAATATCTACAGTTGTGGAAGTTTTTCCTTCTCAGGAAACAAAAGGTTGAACCTTTTCATATGGAAACTGATTTTGTTGAAGTTGTTGATTTAATTTTGAATCTGAAACAAGCATAACACATGTGACATTAAATGTCAAATAAAAGACACAACATTCATTGGTTAAATAAAATTTTAAAAAAAATCTCACGGCCAAAGAAAATTACACTGTGTGCCGGATTTGTTTCTGGGCCTGAGTTTAACACCCTGGGTGTAGGGCAGTGGTTCCCAAACTGTGGGGTATTCCAGGGGGGTGCTGTCCCTCATTCTTATCCTGTATTTGAATTGGGAGGGGGGGGGGTCAATAATGTTCTTAATAAAAGAGGGGGGCCCTGCAAGGAAAGTTTGGGAACCAGTGGTGTAGGGGAACATTTAAGCTTGGTTCACACCTATCTGCTTTAGGTCTGATGACATGTATTTATGCTTTTTTCATTTGAGCAAGCCTATTCAATATGATGTGCACTCTTTAGATACACATATTATGCATTCATACAATCTTATAAAGGTTATCTTGGATTCTCTATTGCCTTTAGGCACTCACTCAATTGACAGGTGTGAACCAGGCATGAAGGATTATGTAGGCTATGGTGACAAGTTAGCCATCACCTAGTAATATTGATTTACTCCATATATTGAAATACTCCACCATACTAAATAGCTACCATGTTTCCCAAATAACAAGACAGTGTCTTATATTAATTTTTGCTCCAAAAGATGCCCTACGTCTTATTTTCGGGGGATATGGCTCTGGGGTATCAGGGTGGGGGGATCACTTAAAATGACACAGGGGGATCAGAGGGGGGAATGACACAGGAGACTCAGAGGGGGGGGGGGGATTATGGTTTTAGTAACCCCTTCTGATCCTCCTGTGTAATTTTGATTTTTGATTTTCGGGGGATGCCTTATATTTCAGCGTGAGGCAAAATGTAAGGGTGCCTTATTTTCGGGGAACAGGATAAGTAGATAATTTTTACAACTTTTTGTCTAATTAACTTTGGATTTCACCAGCTTTAGTTTACCAACACAAACATTCTGTCATTCTTCAAACTTTCTTGCCCCAAGAGATATCACAAATGATACCTGTCCTTGGTGAGAAATAAACTAACCCAAATGGGTTACATTTGTTGGTCTTTTATTATACGTCTGGTTGTTGGCCCTGAGATGGCATTGGTTATATGAAGTTTGCTTTTTTTACCAGTTGGTATATAAAATACCCGGCATAAACTTGTAAACATTCTGAGGAATCTGCAGTCTGCTTGTAAACCGTGAAGTATACCATAAACAGCTGAGTCAGTGAAAGGATACCATGTTATGCCAACAGGATCATGCATGCCTGAGCCATTTCACTTCAGGTCATGCTGCCAAATGTGCCACCACCACACAAAGCTTCTTACTCATCCATTCATCCAGCGTTCCCATGAATGAGGGGGAGTGATTTCATTTCCTACAAGGTAAAAATAACCTACTTCAGTCATTACATACTTCTTAGCTGACAATACAAATCAGTACAGCAGTGCAATAAACTCCTTACATGATAATTATGCTAAACATCACCAAAACCGTCCCCAAAATGTATTGAATGTTACCTGTCCTTAGATGTGGCTGCTCCACTGGGTTTTCTCTTTTAAGACGTAGGACATTACATAAACAATATATGCTGATTTTGCAAAAAAAGAAAAATTGGATGAGAGGATTTGGAAATTGATATTATGTTCCTCCTTTTTGGGTGTGCATACTGCGGATACCATCATTTCCCATGTAAAAGACATGAACTAAGGCAAAAATATTTAAACTCCAATCTGGTCTGCGTTGATCACAGAAAAACGCAGGGGGAAACTTGGCCTACTGGTGACCACAGTTAAGGGCGGATAAATGCAGCAAATGCAAGCCCATTGATAAGCATTGGGTAAACATATAGGGACATGCACGTCAATGGGTCAGGTCCATTGATTTTAAGTGGAAATGCCCAGTGTCAGACATGTGCTGATGCTTCACTGGGTATGTAATGCTGTAAGCGCCGTTTGCTTTGGATGTGGTTAAATAACGTCACAATACACACAGCTCACAATTAGGTTTCTACTAAATTACTCTACCCTGTAAAAGTGGCCTTTTCTCAGACACACATAATTAACCCCAAATGAGTGGTCAATGACAATTACCCTTTTGCCTTTTGATCCACCCCGCCCCAGAATTGTTAGGTACACATCATTTTGTGTGCATTTATTTATTTTGCAACACATGTTCTATGGCCATTTAAATATAAATGAGCTGGAAATCTCCTGGCGGAATAACGGAAGGTACCATTTGCACAACTCAAGGCAGCAGGGCACTGCCATTCATTGAATGATGCATCAATGTACCATTCTGTGCTATTACTGGTATAAAAATGTTACCCAAAACCACATTTTGAATAGTGTAGTGTAAGGGCACTTAAATTTAGGGAAATCAATGTAGCCTATACTAAGCGCCAAATTGCAAGACCAATATCCCAAGTCAACACAATTTAAACCAGAGGTTAGAGCAAAACCAACCTCCAATAGTGGCACCCTATGACAGGTGTACCGTATTATCCCTTTATAGTGTGCCAGGTATGCCTGTCATAGGGTGCCACTATTGGAGATTGGTTTTGCTCTTACTTTTGGTTTTACTTAAATTAAGGGAACTACTGAAACTTTTAGTTGTCAGCAAAACAAGAATAGATGGGAAATACCCCAATGGGACTGAAAAGCAAATGAAATAGCTAAAATAAATTCAGCGGGTTTAGCCCTTTCCTAGTTTGTCTGAAAGTAAAGTGAAAATACTGACAGATAGGTACTAGTATAAAGATAACTGACCATGTGAACATAATCTACCTTTCTGCTATAAAGGGGCTACAATACTTACCTATCCAGACGTCTGTGTTTTAAATCACCTACATTTACTGCTCACTAGCCACTACAGATAATTATTATAATTGATCACATGTAATATAAAATATGTCTGTTCCTAATTGCTATGGTTGGCTCAAAAAGCCTATAATCTATGAATAATGTATAATGGGTGGTAATAATAATGTATGAATGGGTGGTAAAGGCCCTCCATACATCTGGGAAGGTATTTCACATACCCCATGTAAGAATGACATCCAGGAATTGGCCAGTAAGCCAAAGAGGTAGTGTATCAAAGCATATGCTGCTGGAAAGGATAGTTCACACCTCTTTTATCTGATTTGTAATTCTAAATTATAATCCCAAAAATAGCAATAACATCCTTCCACCTTCACAAATGTGTATGATATCTATATATGTATCTTCCTGCCTCTGAGATTAACCAATAGCAAGCCATGTCTGAGAGATCCTGTTACATGTGCTGTATGAGTTATAATGAGCAATGACCGAAATTGGCAAGGGGATGATCAACGGTGAGATTTAAGGAAATGATGTGAGTCACTTTCTCAGTGTGCTTACATCGCTCGGGGATTCATATTCTTCAGGGTAACATGCACACAGCTGGGTCGAATGGGACCCAGGCCAGGACAGATCTAAGAAGGTTGGGTGTTTTACAGAACAGATGAAACATATCTTCTAGTCATACATAAGGGTTGTGTGTAGTTTACATAATAATTCCAATGTTTATATATGCACTGCAATCAATATAAACCATGGCTTGACGTCCAAAGGAAAGGTCAATGGCCATGTTGGGGTGATGTTTGTCTATAACTTAAATATATATTTATGTAAATATCCTTACTCCTTCCCTTTCAGCATGCTCCACATTGGAAAACCAAAGGTGCTGGAACTAGAAATTAGGCTTGTCTCTTGTCTATCCAAAAGAAGAAACTTGATTGCTTTATTCAAAACACAAAATGTGCACAACACAGCATAGATGTACATGCTGGGGTCACCCCTCTAATTTGAACTTTGAATAAAGCAATCAAATTTGGAAGTGTTCAACCTGGTGCTTCTTCTGTTGTGGATGGTCCGATGTTTGTCTATCATATTATAAGTATGAGTAAATTTGCCCATAGGCGTTTCGAAATTCTGCCGACCGATTTCTGGCCAAATTTAGACATAGCAGAACGTATGTGAGCATATATTGAGCTGGCCATAGGCAAAAAGATTTGCGGGCGACTTTGGGGCAGATTGACTGCCGTGCGAAATCGGCCGCAAATCTAAACGCCTATGGCCAGCTTAATATATACTCACATAAGTTCTGCTATTGCTCTTTCAGAATGATTCCCCATTCTAGAATTATAGTTTTCATGATCAGATTAGAGATGATGGTTTCTTGATTCATTTTAAATTGAACTGTGTACATCATTTTTTTTATTATCATATTTACCTAAGAGATTACAGTATGTCTGTAAACCCATCAGGATTTGCCTCATCGCGTCCTGACAGCAAACCTTTTGGAATGGTCGTAAAGAATGAGAATCTCTTTCTTGGAAATTGTGCTGAATATCCGATGTGGCGTAACTATAGCCCTAGCAGTCCATATTGATGCAATGAAGCCTGGGGGGTGAGAGGAGGCCTGTTAGGGAGTCAATGAAAGGAAATGGATCACAGAAATCTATGTGCATGTGAAAATAATACAGATACCGACATTGTATTATTGAAGCTATTTCCATATATTTGAATTAAACATATATTGCATGTCGCATGTCAGCAAATTAAACATTGCATAGAACCAGCACATGGAGTGGGGTTGGGGGAGCTCGATTGTTATTTCAAAACAAATAAATAGTCTCAGCCATAGAAAGGGATAGATTAAAGCCTACCTAAGCAACCACACACATAGAAATAGAAGGGGTATACTCCCTCTACAAACTTTCAACAAAACAAATAACCAACAATCATCCAAAAAGCATACACAACCAGAAAAGAAGAAAAACATACAAAGTCAAAAGCAATGGGGATTTTTTGGTGGTTCCCAGAAAAAATAAGGCTGTTGGAGGTGCCTGTGAGTTTATGTACAAGATCTTTATTCTATAAACATCAACGCGTTTCGTGGTGCCTCAGACCACTTCTTCAGGATGGTACAATTTGTGTGTAGTCTCCTGCCTCTTTAAGGTTAGATCAGGAAAACATGCTCTATTGAGTGCTGTGCCTGGCCTCCTTTTAATGTCAGAGGTGGGCTGTACTGGCGGTACTGGAAGACGACTACATCGCTCTTTCACCCCGGGCACTCAGAGGCAAAGATGTGCGACCAAGACAACGAATAGGGACGGTAAAATTTTCCTATACGCCTACATACACTCTGGTTGTTGGTGCAGGAGTGCTAAATATATACACCCTGTCCCAGCAGCCACAAGTCTCCATCATAACACCTATCTTAATTAATATCAATTAATAGAGACGCTCCCACTAACCTGAACTGAAAAACATAACTTTTGCTGTTATTTTCTTTCCTTCTTATTTTCCGTTCAAACACCGTATGGGCCTAACATTGACAACTTACGGATTAAACTATCCCTCTCCTATATATAGTAAGAAGTAAGCCAGGTAAAGAGAGCTGCGTGAGAAAAGGGACGCTCCATTGTGAGTCCCCTACCCAGGGTTGAGGGCAGCTCTCACTCCCCACCGTTCTCCTCAGCCCGTATCAGAAAAGTCTGATATTCGGCTGATCATCTAAAGTAATCCCAGTGAAACCATTGCTTACAAACATGTTGGCCCCGCAGAGACCACGTAAGGTCCTCCATCCGCCAGACTTCCTCAATTCTTTTAGGACTGGGATGCAAGCCTTAGCTGAAGGTAGGATAATCATTAGAGTTGTCTTATATCTCGGGAGGTGGATTGCATTGTTATGCAACAGGTAAGAGGAGGGCTCCCAACCTCATACCTTGGAGTTCTGCTTTAAACGTGAATGCCTAATGCAATCCTCTTTTGGCTGCAAACTTATTACAAAGATTTCCCCAAATACGCTTAAATAAGGATTGACTTAGTGTTATAGAGTGAATGTGTCCAAAAATTATTTAATAATATAATATTACCTAATGGTTATTATTATTCCACCCCCCCCCCAACCATTAGCCACAGCACTAGTCAGTTGTAGTGCACTAATAACACTTGCTGCTATACCTCCCCTTTATTTAGACATACTTCATAAAGCCTCCTAGTACACCTATATCTTGCACTTGCTTGCTGACTTCTCTGCTACTTTACCAGGGATGTGCCAACTTTGTGGGCACTTGTAGGCCACAATTGGTTCTTAAATTGGACCTGTAATGGCCACCCGCCATAGGTGTCCAGTTTACTCACATGGCCATTGATTTGATTAATTTCCTTTACCCTTTAAACAAAAAAAAAAAAACTGCCAGAAATGTAAAAAAAAAAACCAAAAAACCCCCCCAAAAAAAAATGAAAAAGAATACAAAAAATAACCTTAACTGACATATTTCAGTAAATATACAGAGACACTGGCTCCGTTCGCTCACTGCAATGAGCAGAGATAAGGTGGACGTTGAGACTCCTGTAAGCATTATGCACTCTTTGCAGGTGACAAGCAGACAGTGCCCAGAGCGTCTTTTCATCAATGTGACAGCGGGCCAGATTCAAAAGCTTAATGGCTGGTTCTGGCCCTGGGGCTTAGTTTGCCCAAGTCTGTATTGTACCATCTTGTGACTTCTAGCAAAGGGGAGCAACATACTTTTGGCAGTTTAGGATTACTTGAGCTGCAAAATAATCAGATACAATAGAAATGAATAACAAATACTGTATTGCCAATCCATACTTCTTTGAATGTTTCTTTATTGACAAACCACAAGGCCCATAAACACCCAAACTACCAGCAATCTTTTTGGGTAGGCACATCTACCCAAGCCTGATCTCCAGTGTTTGTATTCACTTATTAGAAAATCAAGGTGCATACTTTATAGAGTGTATGTGGGTAATATACAAAATACTGTTGACATCTTTAAACAGAATACGTCCCATGGGAGCTAAGTCATATTTTCTGCATATAATAGTAGTACATACAACACTATACAGCATATTGTACAGTTGGTATAATAGGGACTGTTCATAAAAACTGTGTCAGAAAGCCTTAACTATAGTTGTCAATACAAATCCTGGTGATTTATTGTTATCTTTTATTGCAGTTATCTTTATTAGGTGATGGAGGTGCATAGTTTATACCAGTGGTGGGCAACTGAGTTGATATGGAGGGCCACAAGTGCGGCCCTTAGCATCACTAAAGGGCCGCACAAAACATTTTCAATCTATACTGACTTGTATAACCATTTTATAAAAAGGTCAGTTAAGAAATGACAGCAGGCATGGCTAGAAGACATTATTTTTCATTTTTAAATAAAAAAAATGTTTTTAATGATACTTCAAGCTTTAGGGAACACTGTAGTACGGTAATGCACATTTTGCGTCATATATATCATCAAACGTTATGTGCCTCATAAATATCATTAAAGCCTTTGATGATATCTATGGGGCACATGGGGCACCTTTGATTCAAAGGTTATATGCCTCTATTCTGACATGTGTGCCACATACAATAATCCCCCTTTCCTTGGTGGAATAGTGGGAGCATATGCACTCATCTTCTTAGAATGGGATATTCTTAGTGCAGGAAGCGGAGGAGAGGTGAGGTACTTGTGCAGGCTCTGTCTGGGTTGCTGATTGGCTACATGTGCTTAGCCAGAGTGAGTCGCTCTCCTCCTCTTCCCTCCCGACGAAGATCCTGAGCGAGGACAGGTGAGTTCCTATGCATTAACAGTAGGTTTGGGGGGCCACAAGTGGAAGACCAAGGGGGGCCGCAAAGGAACACCCCAAGGGCCGCATGCAACCCCCGGGCTGCAGGTTGGGCACCTGGGGTTTATACTGTGCATGTGGGTTTGGAGGCCATTAAGAATTAATGGCAACAGTAATATGCAGTATACTGTTGATGTATTCATTAATAGACAAAATATGTCCCATGTCGTATTATATATATAATTTTTATGTTTTTAAAAAAAAAATAGAATAAAGAACACTAAAGAGGATGAGATCGGACAAAAAAATATGGACATGTCCGTTCTTTGGGTGATCAATTTATGGGCCCATGAATCGATGCCGCAAACATGCACAGCGTTTGATTTACCATGATATCAGGCACAAATCTAACCGTCTATGTCCAGCTTGCCCAAATTTAGATCTAAAATGGAAGGCTCATAAAGGCTTCACTATAGTTGTAAAGAGATAAAATAATTCTGGTGATTTTATTGTTATCTTATCTCCTGGTTGTCTTTTGTCTGGTGTGTTTAGAGTTTCTAAAAAAAAAAAGCATTTCCTATGAAAGTCGTGTGAATCCCCTAGGTTGACTCATAGGCATGTTCTGGTGTTTACAGAGTTAATGTACAGGATGATGAGCCTGCGGTACAGACTCTGCACAAGACACACTGCCACGCCTGGGGCACACTGCCAGCCAATCAGAGGCCAGAGCTGAGTATTATAAGGCACAGTCCCATCTACTGCAGGACAGAGACAACTGACAGCAAAGGCAGAGGAAACATCTGCAGACAGCTGGAAGGTTACAGCAGGACTTTAAAGTGGTAAGTGGACATCTATGACAACATTGTATGAGGAATTAGGCCGGTCTGGGATGTGAACAAGCATGATGATGATGGTATACGAGGAAAAATATTGTTTTACAGCAGTGATTGAATCAGTTATGGTTGTTCGTGGCTACATGGTGTAGGAATGATACAGATCTTCTGCAATGTTGTAGCATTATCTGACCATACACATTTACATTTCCTTATATTAGCCGACCATGTATTATAAGAGCATGTCTGAATAGAAGTTGATTACATTTAGAGTATATCTGTAGTATAATTCAAATCAACTGGACTTGCTGTGTTTTGTTTCTTAAATGAGTGCAGTAGATTTGAATTAAACACTACAGATATACAATGACCTGGATGAATGAGAACCTTCATAGACATTATGTTTAGAGGGACCCTCAAATTATATTCTGTTATGTTAAATACTCTATAGAAGATTTTAAAATCCAGCCTTTCTCAACCTTATATGTGTACCCCAGTCTTTAACAATCACCCCTTGGTAGAAGTCATCGAAGCTCAGGGATCCTTAGATCAGCCATTGCCTTTGTTTAACATGATCCCACCTGATTAGATACAAATTAATTATGTTTCAAAAAATGTTACGTATTATATTTAAGAAATCCAACTTCTCTTATGCTCAAGGATCCTTAGATCAGCCGTTGACTTTGTATAACACGAGGTGGCCCGGATTGGATATAAATTATGTTTAAAAAGATCCTCAAATTATATATTGCTAGATGCTTAATAATCTATGGGAGATTGTAAAATCCAATTTATCAACCTTATAGGTGTACCCTAGTCTTAAACAAGCTCCCCTTGGTAGAAGTCATCGAAGCTCAAGGATCCTTAGATCAGCCAGGGCCTTTGTTTAACGTGATCCAGCCTAATTAGATATAAATTAATTATTTGAACCCTCATGTTACATATTATATTTAAGATATCCAACTTCTCCTATGCTCAAGGATTCTTAAATCAGCCATTGGTTTTGTATAATTGGATATAAATGTGATATGTCTAAAAGCACCCTCAAATTACATATTATTATAATATTTTTTACATACATCCAGCTTCACAATCTTAGCAATGTACCACAGTGTTTAACAAGCATTTGGTAGAAGTAATCTAAGATCAAGATTCCTTTGACATAGCTGTGTTTATTATTAGTAGCAATTAATTGTGTTATTCAGACAAATCTGTTTTGTTGGGGTTTTTTTGGGTGGAGGGGGGGGGGGGGGGGGGGGGGGTATTATTTTAAATGTTTAAAGTTCTATAGGAGATTTGCTTCTATAGCAGTGATGGCGAACCTAGTGCAAGCGCGCCAGAGGTGGCACCCGGAGCCCTCTCTATTGGAACGTGAGCTGTCAGCCAGCACAGAGGAAAGAAGTTCTCTTCTCCTTTGATTGCACACATCACCCTATACCCTCTACTTTCTTATCTTATAAGAAAGTAGAGTGTATGTTTACACGTTTTGTGTGTGCATATGAGTTGTGTAATTCAGGTTAAATCGGCATGCCAGCACATTGAGATAAATAGGTGGGGTTTGGGTTTTAGTTTGGGCACCCTGTCTCCTAAAGGTTCGCCTTCACTGTTCTATAGCAATAGATCTTCTACCAATTTTGAGCTCAATTAGCTAAACTGATTAATTTTGGATTTCAGTGGTCAGAAGTTCCAAAGCAAATGCCATTGTTCTTCTGATCCTTATTCTTCTGTACAAAGTTTTTTTTCAGAATAGCTTTTTCTAGATCTTTTTGTTCACAGAACAAGCCTTTTATTTTTTGGGGTTTTTTACTAAAACATCTGATTGCTTTATATGGACTGTAAATTTTATCAGATATAAACTTGATCCAAAGTCAAAAGATCTCAGTTTTAGAAGTGTTGATGTGCCGTTAGGTAACAGTGAGACAGCATCATGTAAGAGTGGACTGCATCACGTTACAGCATTACAATGCATGGAGAGCTGACATTGAGGTTTGCTTAGTCAGCTGCATACAATGTTTCTCTGTGTGGTCTAATAATAAAGACAATACAAGTGCAACAAACGGATACATAAAGGGTTTTGCTACTTCATAAGAAGCATAATAATAATAATACTTCACTCATAAGATTATTATTATAAATGTACTGACCCAATTCTGCCAATATTCTTTATTAGTGATTATCTGGGCAGAGATTGATCTGGTGAACTCTGGTTAAGTCCAGTATTTACTGATCATTGCATGGTAACTTCAACTTGGATACTGGGACCCAACAATGTGCAATTGTTTATTTGTGCTGCAGTGCATTGTTTATTGTCTGTTATGTTGCAATACCACACATTTTGGATGACAACCCAACAAATATGTTTAGGTATACAATCCATACCACGTGATGTAGAGCTGTGTGTTGCACACATTATCTTAATTGGCAACTTGAGCTGCAAATTAAGCAGGGAACACACAGCTTGATATAGGAGCCATTCAAGGTTCCCTGCAGCAGTGCAATCATCACTCTACTCCCCGATATCGAAGGAGCTGGAGGCGCAGCACTGCTGTGTTTTCAGCTCCGACGATGCTTTGCATGGAGACTCAGTGGTCTCCATGCAAAGCAATGGACATCGACAGTGGTTTACGGTGATGTCCAATATCCTTGTTTTTGAGCAGGATTGATTAGTCCTGCTCGAAAACAGGGATGGCCGCATTTGATATGGGCCAGATAGATGGCCGTGAGCGCTTGAAGCGGCCATCGATCTGGCCCATATCTATACGTGTGTTCTCAGCTTTAGTCTAATGAACATATAACAAGCAATTTCAATGAGTTTCTATACAAGCAATTTATATGATGACAGACTTCTAAGTATGTACCGTAATTGTCATTCCAGCATCAAGGAGATCCCACGAAAAGATGAAGCTTATCCTGGCCTTGGCTTTTATTTCTGTGCTTATTAGTGGCCTGGAATCGGTATGTTCTCTTTGAAGCTTAATAATCTCAGTTTGCAGCTACAATATACCCTGTTACTGATGGGATTTTTTCTTTATCTTTCAGAAGGCACATCTAAATCCCAAGAATACAGAAGGTGGGTAAAAAATATGTATTAATTATTACCATAAAAATATGAATAAATCAATCAAAGTTACTATAGGTTCTGTTAACACATATACAGACTTATTGTGACATATTTTGTTTGTCATGGTAGTATTGCATTATATTCCATTTCTTAATGTTCATATTTCCTTCTCTCTAGAATGTGTCTGCTTTTATGGAGGAACCTGTGTGTATTACAGAATCCATCGCAGAAGCTATAGATGTGACTGCCCTATAGGGTTTACTGGACAGCATTGCGAAAAAGGTATAGTTAATCATCTAGTGTTACCTCTCTACTACATAAGAAATTGTAGTGATGTGATCCTGAGTTTATAATGATGATTTTCTTACAGACTTGCAAGCCAAGTGCTACAAAGACAATGGCCAAGACTACAGAGGCATTGTATCTACAACTACACACAACTATGAATGCCTACGGTGGGACTCTCCACTCTTGAGAAACCATTATTTTAATGCCCAAATGAAGGATGCCCTAAAAGTGGGTCTGGGGAAACACAACTACTGCAGGTAATGGTCTACATATGTCAATAGCTGAAGAGCAGTTCATACAATGGAAATAGATTTAATTAAATTAGATTAAGTAAATTAAATATCCAGTTTGGGAGAATGCTCACGCATTAAGTATTCATATGAGGTATTTTTACGAGGAGTGTAGCTGCTTCTTAACTCTTCTATCATAGAGAACTGGGGTTAGTGGGCAGAAAGCATCATATTAACAGAGAAAATGAGCTATTTTACGACAGCTAAATCACCATGTAGGTCATATATAGCATTTTGTTCCTTTCCATTTGTGCAGAAACAGCATATACTTTTAAATAATGTTCAAGGTGAGGTGTAACTAGGCTGCAGTATGCTCAGGTTTTAGGCAAAATTAATGCTTAGATACCTAGGTAAACCAAATATGTGTTTAATCTAGCTAGACTAAATTTAGATGTCCATTATTAATCCTACAGAGGTCAATACATGATGTTTGCCATGTGTAGAAATACCATACATTGCAGTCCTCTATGCTGATCTTTGGTTTAATAATGTGGGACTTTTTTTTTATCTCATAGAAACCCGCAAAATGGAGTAAGACCATGGTGCTACTACAAGGGACCCAAAGGAGTTTCTACCATGTTTTGCCAGATCCCTAAATGTGAACAAGAGCCAACTGTCCCAACAATAGTGGAAACACCAGGTTAGCGGCTTATTTCCTTTATTACCTGTTTTTTTTTTCAAACTGCACTGAATTTCCCAATGTGCCCAAAGACTTACTATTAGTACAGATCTTTATAATAAGGAAAAGGTTGGGGCTGTATCCTAAGTGCGGATGTCAAACTGTGTTCTGTTTAATGTATATCTGATACCTTTGCCTTTGTGAATGAACCACATTAACCTTATTCTATTTATAAAACAGAACCTTCTTGCGGCCGCCGTCAGCAAAAGCTGTATAAAATCATTGGTGGGATGAGCAGCCCCATCGAATCCCATCCATGGACAGCCACTCTCTACCAAATCAGTCGCAGAAGCAAACAGCAGTTCTTCCAGTGTGGAGGAAGTCTTATTCACCCCTGCTGGGTGGTCACTGCAGCACACTGTTTTCCAGACAGGTAAATGACTGTCCAACGTGCTTTTTTTTTAATCAAATTTATTGCAGGGTGACTTGCATTAGTTGTGAATAGCAATAGAATGAGTTGACAACAGCCATCATTTGTGGCTGTCATGTATGGCTTGGAATACATGATATCCAATACCACCAAGAGCTTTGTGCATGAAAGACAGGTTAGCTTTTGTGACTGCCCCTTAGTTCTTAATACTTTGCTTACTTTCTCTTTGAAAACTCTTGGGAGCAGAAAAAAATTAACTGCAATGTCCGAGTTTGGCACACAATATGATTTATTACCCAATTATGCTACTGGCTGACAATTGACTGTTTTGGCATTGCTGTAACATGGAAATAGATTGCCCTGTGTATCCTTAATGCTTAGTGATTTATGGATTGGAAAAAAGTTTGGGCACTTGGGGTGAACACCATTGAGGTCAACCTTTAGGACAAGGCACATGTTCATATGTTAAGTAGTGATGAGCGGCATAGGCAACATTCGTATTCGCGGCATGCCGCAAATTTTTGGGAAAACATTCAGAAAACATTCGGAAAATATTCGCAATCGGCAATATTCTTCTTATTGCTAAAATCGGCAGTTTTTTTACGAATTTTGCAAATATATGTTTAACTTGCATTGAGGGGCGTGTTAAAAAAAAAATGGCGAATTTTGGACACCATCTTGGACGCGAATTTTCAAAAGTGCAGATTATCGCAATATTCCGAATATTCGCATCGCCCCAATATTGGATTTAAAAACTGTTGATGGCCACAGGGAGTGTTGCTAAGCTCTTGTTGCAGCCTTCCCATTTGTCCACTTGCATTGAGAGGCATGTGTAATGGAAAAAAATACAGAATATCCGGAATTGCGAATATTCGGCAATATATTCACCATCTTCGCGAATTTCCGAATTGCCGATATTCGCGATTAATATTCGGAATCTGAATATTCGCGATCATCACTAATGTTAAGCAGAGTTTGATTTATTTGGATTTGAGATTTCTCACCCTACTTAACTATATATATTTGTGTCCATTTTAGTGAGTTTCCTGAACCCAAGGACTACGCAATCATTTTGGGAAAAACTAACCTTGAGGAAACAAATGATCTCAGAGAACAGAGGTTCATGGTGGAGAAGATCATCCGTCACCAACATTACAGCGATAAGACAAATGCTCTGGACAATGATATTGGTAAGACAACCAACAGTAGTTTAAAAATAAACACTATTATAGCAATGGCAAATATTTTACATAACTTGCACTGGAAAAAGTTAAAGGGTATAAGGCAAAGTTTATGAAATGTATCATATGTTTACGTACTGTAATCTCTAAATCGTATTGTCCAGGATGCTAACACATAGAACCTATTATCTTTTTAAGCATTGGTGAAGATACGCTCAGAATCTGGAAAATGTGCTGTCATGACGGATCAGGTTCAGACTGTCTGCTTGCCACCACACGATCTTAAACTAGAAGGTGGAACAAAGTGCGAGATTGCTGGGTTTGGAAAGGAGTCTTATGGTAGGTCAATAAAGCCAAGTTACATTTAGTTTGCTTGAATCCATACTAAACGTTCACCTAGCTCACTGACTGTTATTCTTCTTTCCTGCAGATAGCATTAGGTACTCTCAGGTCCTGAAGTCTTCTACGGTTCAGATAATCCCTCAAAACGTTTGCCAGTCAGAAGAATACTATGGGAAGCTGATCAATAACAATATGTTTTGCGCTGGAGATCCAGCATGGAAGGTGGATGCTTGCAAGGTAAGGTTACAATCAGAACATAACTTACAATGGCTGTTAATGTGTAAATTTCTATTGAGTTGATGATGCTTCAGCAATATCTGGAGATGTTAGATGTAGACCGAGATGACGATGAAAATCAATCCCTGTGTGATGTCTCATTAAAGGAAATAAAGAGAAAAATCAACTGCATCTCTGAAGGCACAATCTGTTTGAGGCCTACCCACAATTTAGCCCTAATATTTAAAAGACATACCGTAGCATTGATTTAATCTAATCGTATGTCTCTTGATACCCAATAGTGTATGGGCAGCATAAAGCCTGATACATTAAGGCTTTTATGGTCATATCTTAAATGCTTGTATTACATATATGCATGGGCTATGATCTGCTTCAATACATCTAATCCCATATTCTTACTTTTCCAGGGAGATTCTGGCGGTCCTTTTATCTGCCAGCACAATGACCAAATGGTGCTATATGGTATAATAAGCTGGGGTGATGAGTGTGCCAAGAAAAACAAGCCAGGAGTGTATACCCGAGTGACAAACTATCTCAGCTGGATGGAGGAAAACATGGCCGAATGCTCCAGCATGAGAGGCAATTATATTCCAAAATAATGTTCTAATGACCAAATGGAGAACCTGTGAAGAAGTTAAAGCAGAGAAGCCATGCATTTCAATGTAAACTAGTTTGTTAGCTATTTTACATCGGTTTATGTTATGATCAGGGTACTGCTGTGGGCTGTGCACTGTTGTAGTCACATTATTATGAGGTGTGTTAAACCTCACACACACAATAGATTTAAATTGCCCTAGACGATCATGTATCATCTAAGATGACAATCCTGCTATCCCATGATGTCATTAGCATCTGTTGAAATGGGTTGCTATGATATGTAGGTATTATTAAAGGAGAGTGGTGCCTCCTGCTTGTGAAGCCCCATCTTCATTAAATAGAATTGTACCGTCCTCTACAGTTCATGGAAATGTTTGCTAACAATAGTCTCTGGTGATTATAAATGAGTGTGAGCTTTAGGAACATGGCTCTAATGGTCAATGAAAGGATACCAGAAACATGACAGACAATCAAATACCTTCATGAAAACTTTGGTATCCCTACTCTTAAGGTCTGTTACATTTCAATGACTACATTTCTAGGCAATCCTGATCTTGATGGTAGTTAATATGTCTTGCCGATTTAATGAATGTACAAGTTGAGAAGATTGGCTTCAATTAGCAGATCATAGGAAAAGAAAATGTTTATTTGATCTACACATGGACAGGTAAAGTCAACATTCAGAAGGTTTGGTGAAGATGGTCTTCACCAAACCTTCTGAATAGTGACTTAAATTATCCAATCACGTAGAAGCTAAGATTCTCACTTTCTATAGCAAATTTGATCATTATATATTTGAAAACTATGACACATTTTCAGATGAATTTTACAGAGTTTGCTTGACCCACACTATTTATCCATAAATAAATAAAATTGAAATTTTTAGTATAAATTTTGGGTTTTTAAATTGAAAAAAAAAACAGGGTACACCTTCCACTCCAAACTCTGTTTATGGCCAATTTCTAAACCCAAATGGCTTCTTCTGGACTTATTTGGGTACAAACAATGCTTTTATTTGAGCCAAATCATTTTTCCCCTCACATTTCATTGTCTAAAGCACTTCAAAGAAAAATGTATACCTCATTATGGATTTTTTTTTCAAATATTCAGTCTTGTGTGACATTCAAGTGCCATTCAAAAATGATGGGCGTTTACATTGCTTACAATATGAGTCCTCATTTGGGCATTTCCAGTAATGAACATGGCAAGCACTTTGTACATATCATATTCTTTACTATTTATGTTAATTATATAATTTATGTAATATTTTGTTATTATATATTTACTTAAAGAATAATCTATGGCATTTATATGAATGTTACTTTTACATCAGCAATGGATGCAGGGTTAGGTATAAGGCAGTAATCATTTAATTCTAATAGTCTACAGAAAGTATGAACCCCTATTATTAACCCCTATTAGAGTAGACTATTAAAGGTATAGACTATAGTCATTTCCATTGGTCACTGGACAGAGCTCCTAATTTTATTAAAATATATTTTCTACATTGATAATAACACCAATTCTCTTGTGGCCTCTTAGGGATGAGCATTAGAAAGACCACCATACCAGAGCTATCCTAGACTAGACAGATAAGCCTGCAAAGTTGCTGTTTTAAAACAAAGATTTAACAAGAACAATGGAAATATCAGTTGCCACTTTTGTAATAAGCCATAATATCTGTTTTAAATCCATTGTTGTATGGGTAGGGTGGTATTGTTCTGTACCTAGTTCAATGTACTGTCAAACTAATGGGCTGGCCCCATGAAAGTTTCTATTGTTTCATATTTATTTATTGATTTTTAAATGTCATCTTCATGCTTTTGCCTATCATTAATAAACTGTTTGTGCCTATATTCGGGATGTTTTTGTCATTTGTTATGTATTGAGATTTCATGTGTAATGATAAGATTATTAAACAGTATTCCATAGCAGAAAAACAGATTGCTGCCTTGTAACTATTAAATAACAATGATTGGAGACCACAATACTATACACTTAGGGTACTCATATATAAAATACGGGAGCTGTAATGGCTAGTCATTGTAAAAAATTAAAGCACTATCGTAATTATTATATAGTTAGAATTAAGTATTTATATAGGGCCAACATATTACACAGCACTTTACACAATCTAATGTCTAAGGACATGTGTGTGTGTGTGTGGGGGGGGGGGGGGATCAAATAACCTACCAGTATGTATGAAAGAGGGAACTCATACATGGGTAGAACATACATGAAAAACCAACATCTCCCAACCAAGATTCAAACTTGGGATTCCAGTATTGTATGGCCACCATGCCTCTCTTATTTAATGATTTATTTGGAATGACGGGCAAAACACATCCCATTAAACCATTAGATATATAATTAATTGATATAATTGTCATCCTTCATATAGTTTAAACCAGTAGAGGGCAACTTGATATGTAGGGCCACAAGAGTTGATATGTAGGGCCACAAGTGCGGCCCTCGGCATCACTAAAAAGCCGCACATAACATCAATCCAGACCCTCCCCCTGTCGACATATCTCAGCAGGTATTGGACCAGATCCCAACAGGCAGTCAAAACCCAACAGCATGCACCCCCCCCCTCCTGCCCCTTGGGTGCAGCGCTCATATGTAGACCTGGTTTCCCTGATAAACATTGCCAATTTTACAGATGTACGACCGCTAAAGTTAATTAGGAAAGCTGGGTCAGCATGTGACCACTTCACAGGTGAGTTGCTATGCCCTATGCATTAACAGTTTGGTTTTGGGGGCCACATTTGGAGGACCAAGGGGGACTGCCGAACAAGGCCCAAGTCAGCTATTGTAGACAATATGTACTTCTACTGTGTACATAGCGTGAAAGAGCCTAATGCAAAATTTACACTGTCTTTTGCAAAGTAGTTTTCTGGTCTTTTCAGCGGCCAGAAAACAACCTTGCTTTAAGTTTAAAAGTCAATAAGGGCATTTAAAGAACAGAAACTGTACTGTCATTAATGAGGCAGTACATTTTCTGTTGAATTCAATTAAGAATAAGCTTTAATAAATTATTGTAAGAAGCTCTGCAAAGTGCTGGAGGGGCTTGCAGAGCTTCTTACAATGATTTATTAAAGCTTATTCTTTTGTACTTTCTGTACAGACGTCTACGCTCTAAAGCGTCATTAATGCTTTCTGTCACCAGAGGGCACCCATAGAATGGTTCATTTAACGCATGTGTAAATTTAGCCTAAGGGAAGTTTAGGTAATGGAGTGAATAAACACAAAGAATGGATTAGATATTTATGAGGTCATGGGTCAGAACAAGTGAGCCTGATCAATGGTATATAGTGATAAGCAATATAGGCAATATTTGTATTCACAAAATGTTTGCCTATTATTAGCAAATTGTAGAATTCGTAATCTCCAGTCATTATTACCTTCATTGTGCAACTCAGCACTTGTACATGTGCAAATTACAAACACAATGCATGGTAGTTTTGGGTACTGATGTAAAAAATCTAGAATATTGGCTATTACAAAAATATAGCACTATATATGAGATTTTCGTGAATTCTCAAAGTGCAAAACTCTTACCAGAATGGGGGTAAGAAGTCTGCGGCCATGCAGGTTGACATGGATAAGATGGCGTGAGATTTCCAGAGCGAAGGGGGCACAGATGGTGAGTCCTCCTCTATGTCTACTGCTCCATTGGACTACAAAAAACTTGCCACTGAAGTGGCTGCCGATCTTAACACTGAGCTGACAACAGCCATAGAGCAACATCTGAAACTCTTCCCTGGCTGACCAGGCAGCATGCGTGGCTAATCTAGAGTAGTGATGGCCGAACTGCCTGCAAGGCGGACAGTTCGGCCGCGAACAAGCATGTTCGCCCTCCTTCTCGCCAGCGGACAGTACGGGTGTTCGACCCACCCTGTTTGCCGGCGGGAAGGAGCCCTCAACTGGTGCTGGAAGTGACATCACTGACGTCACATCCGGGTTTTGACATTCAAATTCCCCGCCCAGAGGCGGGGAATTTTAATCTGTCCGCGAACGGGCGGACGGCAGACTTTTTTCAAAGTCTGCTCCGCCCGTTCGTGGACGGACATGGCCGAAGTTCGGCCATCACTAATCTAGAAAAGACAGTAGCAGGGCAGGGAAAGTTGATTGCTGAAAGAGCTACGAGAGAGAAGCTGCAAAGTGTGTTCAAATACTTAATGATAAAGTACAGTCAGGAAAACTTTTTTAGTCAGCCACCAATTGTGCACGTTCTCTTGAAAAGATGAGAGAGGCCTATCATAGGTACACCTCAAAAATCCCCAAAATTACACGATTTTTAAAGATTTATTTGGAAATTATGGTGGAAAATAAGTATTTGGTCAATATCAAATATTCATCTCATTACTTTGTTGGCAATGACAGAGGTCAAAGTTTTTCACACACTGTTGCCGGTATTTTGGCCAATGCCTCAATGCAGATCCCCTATAGAGCAGTGATGTTTTGGGACTGTCACTGGGCAACATGGACTTTCAACTCCCAAACTCCAAAGTTTTTCTATGTGGTTGAGATCTGAAAACTGGCTAGGCCACTCCAGGACTTTGAAATTCTTCCTATGAAGCCACTACTTCATTGCCCGGCCAGTATGTTTGGGATCATTGTCATGCTGAAAGACCCAGCCACGTTTCATCTTCAATGCCCTTGCTGATGGAAGGAGGTTTTCACTCAAAATCTCACGATACATGGCCCCATTCATTCTTTCCTTTACATGGATCAGTTGTCCTGGTCCTTTTGCAGAAAAACAGCCCCAAAGCATGATGTTTCCATCTCCATGCTTCACAATAGGTATGGTGTTCTTTGGATGCAACCCAGCATTCTTTCTCCTCTAAACACGACAAGGTGAGTTTTCTTCTTTAGTTTCATCTGACCATGTGACATTCTTCTTATCCTCACTTGCAAACTAAAGACAGGCCCAGACATGTACTCTTCCAACATATTTTACATTACAATTTTACTGACTGGGGTCCAAATGGACCCTGTGCAGCTTCTGTGATTGCTGATGAAAGTTATTGTCACTAAATGGCATTTTAATGGGAGAACCTTTTTTTTGGTTTAGAAAACAAAACCAAAGTTACAGACAGTTTTTCTTGCAACTTTCTTCCAACCATTGCAGTTTTTCTTGTAACCATTTCTTCCAACTAACACATCTGGTATATGTTCTTGTGTATTGGAAGAATGAAAAAATGTATAATACCCTAAACCTAGGTATATATATACCTAGGGAAATACTAGTGATCTGGCATTGCAGGCACAGAGAGTCAGCAGTCAGTTAATTAAATGTAAAAAGGTCTTTATTAACAATGGACCAAAGAGTAAAATACAATTATACATTTTGTAGAATCACACAAAAGTGGTTCACTAAAAATAACCGTGTGGGTAGTTCTGATATGTGGCAGTGGTCTCCATATGAGAATGGCCACGCTCCAAATCTAATCCACCGGTATTTAATATAAAAGGCACATCAAAAAGAGGGATCCATACAACATATCAAACTTGTGCAAATTTACAGTATCATTGAGCGCTGATAGCTCCCCACTCTCCTCCGACGCGTTTCGCCAGTTAGGCTTCCTCAGGGAGGTACAAGGAGTGGTATCAATAGAGGCAGATGGACACCTTTCGTCTCAATGCATCACAGTCTGATGGAAAAAGTGCCTGGAAGTGCAGGTCGAGCTCAGAGGGGAGAAGGCAGGATACCAGTCAAGACGGGTCATCTACTAGAAGAACCAGTTTGGGAGCCCCCTGTTGGTAGGGGGCGCTCACCTCAAGGGCCAAGTGGAGCAGTAGGTGGGTAGCTCACAGACACATACGATGTAAAAAAAATCCCGTAGTAGTATTACAGGGAGGTCTGGAGGTTACAACTATAAGCCGGTTACTGGCTGGTATCAAACATGGCAGGCAGGGGCCAGGTCACATCCGTGAGCCGTCACGAATTGTATTGGAAGAACCGGGAACGTTCTCGCCTTGATCCATTCCACATCCTCTACTGTGACTCCATCCACGTGTGTGGCCATGTGTACCACGACAAGTACCACTTGCCTGTACAGGACCTACTGATACAGGAAGGTTAGTGGTTTCACCTTCTGTGGTTGGTTGACCGGATTCAGTGTCACTATGATCCGGCTGAGATAATTTTCAACACTAAAGTTGTCAGAATCTTCCAAATCTGAGTCATCTGTGACCTCCAAAATTGCCTTAAGTACATCCGCAGTGCTGTATGTAAAATGCAGAGAAATCAATAGTTATACATTAATTACGCATGCAATACAATTCTAAATATTTTGGTGTCCGTTCAGACCCCAGATAAAAAATCGCTGCTGTCGACACAATAACATTTAAAATAAGAAAAGAATATATAAATTAAACTTACCGTAGATGAAGTAACAAATTCGTAAAATGGCTGCTGTTTATAACGTTCTGTGTTTTTATAGCACCGGAGGACTTCTTCATGGGGTCCAATTGGACCCAAGTCGGTACGATGAGGGTTAAGCATTGGGACATGTCTGGCACTGCAGGATTTGAGTCCCTGGCAGCGTAGTGTGTTACTGATGGTATCCTTTGTTACTTTGGTCCCAGCTCTCTGCAGGTCAATCAGTAGGTCCCCCCTTTTGTTTCTGGGATTTTTGATCATCGTTCTTGTGATTATTTTCACTCCACGCGGTGAGATCTTGTGTGGAGCCCCAGATCGAGGTAGATTATCAGTGGTCTTGAATGCCTTCCATTTTCTAATTATTGCTCCCTCTGGAGATCTTTGGTCTCGACCATAGTGAAGTTTGGAATGTGAAGTTATGGACAGGTGTGCAAGTGCAGCATTGCAGCCATTACCTTCCTAAAAACTAGTGTCACAGGGAAGTGCCCCGTGTTTTTTTTTCACCGCAATCGGTGTAAGAAAGCCTTAAATATGGGTTAAGGGGTGCATTTTTTGACACAGCGGCAAAGAGATTTTTCTTGTTTGAATGCAGGTAGCAGCATGCCAGAGGTGCATTCCCTATTGGCGTTTAAACACACCTCTACTGGGGTTGATTTGCATTGCACTTATTTCAATGACATTTCAGCAATGCAACGGATCCCTACAGCACATATGTAGACGCATCCATTAAATTTCAATGCACGTCAAATGCAGGGATTGACGACAATCGGACTATGACAGGTGTACACATCTACACAGCCCATCATAGGCCTGATCAGTCAGCCCGAGCCTCCGTTGCATCAATGTCAGTCAATGTATGTTTTATACTGAGCATGGCTAACCCAAACAAGTCATATGTCAGCCCATTGACTTGCAGGGGCAGTGTGTGCTATGTGCTATGTGTGTAGCTGTGCTATGTGGCGTGGCCGCACATGTGGCAAACAGGTCAGCGCACCCAAGCACATAGTGTGGACCTAGCTTAAGAGTAGAGTAACACTTTTTTTTCCACTGGGACTCTGCTTCTATCTGCTATGCAGGTATATCATGGCCGATGGAAGAAGCCACCAGGGTGCTGTAAATTCATAAACATCATGGAACCCTTCTTCAGTCCTCCTTTAATGAGCCATCAGCCTCCATGCAAGTAGTGGACTGGAAAGGGTAAAAGTTAATGTCATGATCGGTTCCAGGAACAAGAATATCAGGTGTAAGGTGTGAATGGGGCATTAAGGTTAGGGTGAGTATTACGGGAAGAAGCAGCAGTGAATATAAAGCCAGGCATAGCACCAGGCGGGTTGGGGGGAGGCAACATGGGGCAGAGTGACCAAACCAGGGGGTTATCGGTCCATGTACAGTGTGTGTAGTCCATGTTTGCTCCCATGTTTTGCAGTGTTAAATGCTGCCTTTTTTTAAACTCAGTTATAACATAGAAGGAAAAGGACCACTGAGTCCTTCAGAAAAAACATGCCAAAAACGTGTCTGCAAAAGAAAAAAAAGCAACTGATGTATTTTTGACATGGGTAATGCTTATTGGCTTATATGGCAATCTAGCTTAGTATATGATTCCATGGCATTCGTGAGTCCGCCAAGGTCCCTCGGTCCTAAGCATCTATAATGCGATAGGACACCTGTGGGCATCTTGTAAGGCATGCGTTTCTGATGGAGGGATCTTTTTTACACTTCTTCTTCTCCTTCTTCCTGGCCCGGGAAGTGATGATGGTGAAACAATAGAAGTGATGTTGTGCACAATGATTTGATTTGATTTTTGTTACAATTTTTTTTTTCATTTCTATTTTTGGAGGTCGATCCATCAGGGTTGGCAGGTATCAAATTATGGACGATAGATCTTCAAGAGATTGCGCTGTGATCGTTCAGAAAATCTACTAAGAAATCGACACACACCAGCCTATCAATACCTACACCGTCATTCTTAACATGCAGATCACCATCGCCTCTTTTTTTTACCATTACCTACCTTCAACATCAAATCCATATTCCTGCTTGGGTATTGTATTGTATATGTCTATAAATATGCAATAACTGCTTGACATACGTTAGATTTTTGCTAATTACCTGACATTTACATACTGACAGATCATTTTGAACCGTGTGTAGCCCTATAGCAGCCCACGTAGCCATGATTGACTTATCTCCATTAGCCCTCAACTTATGCCTGGCATACACATGCCGATAAGCGGCCGATTTTTCACCTGACCGACGGGCGTGCTTCGGCCGCTTATCGGCATATGCCCACATGGGGCGACAGATGCCTGTCGCCCCACAGCTCAGCCGGCCAGAGAACGGACATGTCTGATAATCTCTGGCTGATGGAAGCCGATGGCATTAGCTTCAATGAAGACCAGCGTCTTCATTGAAGCTAATGGCCAGCACACAAAGGGTGCTGGCCGACTGAAGGAGCTCCATAAGGCACCAGGGTGCAAACGTGATGACGTCATCACGTTTGCATTCCTGTGCATATCGGATCATGTCTGTCGTCACCCATCTGTGGGTGTATGGCAGGCATAAGACACTCTATGGTTCTGTATGCTCTTTGAGCATAATTTCCTGGACCGTTTAAATTTCTTTGCCAATTGCCCCTCCCCTCTATTTGATCCATTTCAGTTTGGACCACCTGGGACAGATCTTGTCAATCACAATTTTACATTATCATATCACTCAGGAAAAAGTCCTCTTGTTTTCTGAAATACAGTGATACTGCAGTCTTATAGCACCTTCTAGTGACAAATAAATATATTACTCCCTCTATGAAACTGCATTCCAAGATATGGTGCAACTCTTTTCTACCCAATATAGGACCCAAACTATCTCTGTCACTAAGATGAAGCTGTTCAATATTTTAGCAGAGGACTTTAGGCCTGAAATATAATGTCTTATAAAGTGAGATATCCCACAGGCACACCTTTCTCTCCAGAATGTTACACCTTTGACTCTCCACTTAATTTTCTAAGTCTCTCAAACTACTTTTCAGTAGGGCAGAGCCGGCAGTTAGAAGTTCTCAAAACTTTTATACAACTGTCTTTAGACATCCAAAGCATTGTCCACTTTCCCCCCACTAGGATAGTCTTTGCGAGGCTGGAGCTTCCATCCCAAGTACGAGGCAAGAGGATTCCTCCACACCATTTAAATAGTAAATTTACTTGATACAGCAAAGTTACCCCGACCCATTTTAAAATCCCCCTTATCCACCTCCGACTTCACCATTCCCCCTCCTCACCTTTTCCTGTGTTTCCTCTGTATTTACTATACTATATCTTTCTCTTCTTTCCTATTCCTTTTTCACTAATTCAACTTAAGTGTCTCTTAACCTCCCTAGCCCACTGCTGAGATCCAGATTTCTTTACCAAAAGTGCACCATAGACTTCAATGGTTTTTCATTATGTTGTAGGCCTGTAACTTCCCAAAATATGTCTGTACAAGGGTCTAATAGACATCCTGAATATAAAAATGTTTGAAACAAACAATTATGTAAAATTAATTTTTTTTTATTTATAAAATTTATGAGAAAACACAAAAGTCAGGGCACAAAGCTATGCTGCTATGTACTA
>CM070037.1:21346604-21358688 GCA_036250615.1 Ptychadena robeensis
CCATTCCATTGTTGCCCTGGCTTTATGTTTAGGGTCGTTGTCTTGCTGGAAGGTAAACCTTCAAGAGATTTTCTTCCAAGATTGCCCTGTATTTGGCTCCATCCATTATCCCATCAACTCTGACCAGCTTCCCTGTCCCTGCTGAAGAGAAGCACACCCAGAGCATGATGCTGCCACTAGTGCTCCGTGGGATGTGGGATGTGGGATGCTTTGGAAATCTCTTTGTAGCCTAAGCTTTACATTTCTCAGTAACTTTATCCCTGACCTGTCTGGTGTGTTCTTTGGACTTCATGGTGTTGTTGCTCCCAATATTCTCTAAGACAACCTCTGAGGCCGTCACAAAGCAGCTGTATTTGTACTGACATTAGATTACACACAGTTGCACTCTATTTAGTCATTAGCACTCATCAGACAATATCTATGGGCAACTGAATGCACTCAGACCAAAGGGGGCTGAATAATTACGCACATCCCACTTTGCAGTTATTTATTTGTAAAAAAAAGTTTGGAATCATGTATGATTTTCGTTCCACTTCTCACGTGTACACCACTTTGTATTGGTCTTTCACGCAGAATTCCAATAAAATTGATTCATGTTTGTGGCTGTAATGTGACAAAATGTGGAATACTTTTGCAAGCCACTGTATATATCAGATATCATGATGTATGAAAATTATAATGTGACTGGGTACATCAAATATATACATTTTCAGATCAGATCTTATCCTTGGCACATACCTATGGGAGGGTATATATGCCAATAGAGGTGAAAACAATAATTGTGTAGACAGAGGACGTCTCTACAGAGCAGGGCCCCCAGCCACAATCATCATATACGTCCTCCTCTTGTAATAGTGCTGGTTGATCATTCTGCCCTCCCCTTTTGAAGAGGTTGACTCTGGCTGTGGGCCCTGCTCTGTAGAGACGCCATTTTGGTCTCATCCTCAAGTCTCACCATTTGATCAGCTGCCCCCAAAGAAATCTACAATTAAGCCCACCTGAGCAGTATGCAAATAAAAATGTTTATCTAAAAAAAAGGGGGGGGCATGGCCTGTAGCTGAAGGAGTGAGACGAATGCTCCAGCATTCCAGCTCACCATCCATGACCACCAGCCCGCATGACAAGGAGGGTAAGCCATTGGCTACCCTCCAACCCCAAAATCAAGCCATTTTTATGCAGCAAAATTGGTCATGTCAGAACCGAGGGCTAGCTTCAGCAAGGCTGTGACCGTAAGCCGGTTGCAGATGCCACCAACTAAAACTACCGGCCAAAAAAGGGGACACAAGCCACAACTACAAAACACCCTAAGCTGACACAGAAGTCTCCACTACCATGTTTAATTCCAGGGTCAATCGACCTCTACTCTGGCTCCTCAGATATGCAGTGGACTCACCACCACAACTAGAGGGGGAAGACCCGCAGCTCTCATGGCACACGTCTTATGCAACCTCAGCTCAGTGTGTCAGTCCTGTAGCTGCATTTCCTTGTTTGAAGATGACATCTGTGCCTTGATTAAAGCTCTACCCACCAGATCTGATTTTGAATCCCTGGCCTTCAGGATTTAATCGCTGTACAAATCAGATATGGAGGTAGGAGAAATAACACATGGATATGCTGCCTACCAGAATCTACCGGCCCTACTGATCTGCGGAAGGTGCATCCCGTTCCAGGGTTGGAGGGGTACCGGCACTAAGCAGCTGACTCAGAACTGGTGCCGACCAGGAGAATCCGACTGTTAAACCCCCCTAGCACTTCTGATGGCTCCATCTCATCCCGCTTTCCTGTCAGTACTGCACTGGACGAGATGGAGCCGTCAGGCGAAGAACAGAGCCCCAGCATTTTATACTTACTGTTCTGCGCTGTCCCGGTGTCTCCGATCTTGAGAGCTGGCTTGTCCCTTGTCCCTGAGCTGACTTAAAGCCGCCCCCCCACCCGAGTGACATGATGACAGGAGATTCAAATGTAAATAACACGAGAAACAGCCTTCTATGCAGAAGACTGTTCAGTGTGATTCCCTTTGAAGTTAACCCTCTCTCCCCTAGTGTGTTCATAACACCAGAAGAGAAAGAGGGTGCCAAAGGGAATTATTCTGGATACTGTATCCAATACAATTTAAAGTAAAACAAAACACATTTCTAATTGTAATAGAAATTTTATTATAAACAAAACATAAATATGAATACATACTGTTTTGAAATCTTTCATACCAAATAAGTATTTTAGAGATTTTATAATTCAGATGATACCTTTTCTTCTCTTTGTATTTTTTTCTTTTTTTTACATAATTGTGTGTTTCAAACATCATTATATTCAGGATATCTACTAGACCCCAGGTGCCCAACCTGAGGCCCGGGGGCCGCATGCGGCCCTTTGGAAGTTCTTTGGCGGCCCACTCATTCCTCCACTTGGAGGAAACCTATATGTTAATGCATAGAGCATAGGAACTCAACTGTTTGCCGAACCAAAGGTTATGTGCCCCATCAATATAATCAACGGCTTTAATTATATCTATGAGGCACATAACCTTTGATGATATACATGACACAAAATGTGCATTACCACACTACAGTGTTCCCTAATGCTTGAAGTAACATTTAAAACAAATTTGTTATTAAAAATGGAAAATAATGTCTTCTAGCTCTGCCTGCTGTCATTTTTTTCATTAAAAAATGCTTATACAAGTCCGTACAGATTGAAAATGTTATAAGGGGCCCTATAATGATGTTGAGGGCCCCACTTGTGGCCCTCCATATATACTCAGTTGCCCACCACTGTACTAGACCCTTGTACAGACATATTTTGTGAAGTTACAGGCCTACAACATAACAAAATTCCATTAGAATGGTGCACTTTTGGTACAGAAATCTGGACCTTGCAAGAGCGCTAGGGAGGTTAATTAGAACAAAGCATTGCAAAAGCCCACAGTGGGTGTTGATGAAATGTGAGGAAAGAAATTCAATGAAGCGTGAGTAAACAGCGGGAGCAAGGTAGACAAATGCCTCGTCATCTAATTAGCGATGTCCATGAATGAGATTCTGACTGTCCCGTCTCCTGCTGTCCTGATCCCTGTCATCCCTGCCAAGGCCAATGAGGTTCTTCCTTCATGAAAAATACCCGGCATGTTCTCACCTGAAGTCTGAAATACTAATTGGCTTCTCTACAAAACAAACACCTCCCATCACATTTAAATCCTGCAAAGCCTGATTCTTTTTATCGCTTGTTAATTTATCTTGCATAATACAAATCTTGCTTCTCTCCCTATATTTTCTTTGTTTTATTATGGTAATTTCAAAAGACAATTAAAGTATTAGTAATAGCATATTTTGTGATTTACAGCCTAAACTTTTTAAATATAATAGTGCCTTTACTGTATATATCTACCAGAGCAATCCTGGTATTCTACATCATTTTGGTGGATTTTACACCAAAGGGCTCTAAGGATCACATTAGTCAAACAGGCGAATGATGGGAATGTGAAAAAAGGGTTTGTATGTAATCACTCAAAATAATATCACATAACCAGGCACAACTAAGACAAAAGCAAACAAACCCAACCTTATGGCACATCCCCACTTCGTTTTGTGATCTCTTAGGACCCCCGACGTTAAGCTCAGTGCTTGGTGGAGTCCTGACGGATCACATACATTGTACTGCACTACGTTAACCTCTGCATCAGCGGATTGCCTGTGAACAAAGCATCCACCGAGCAGGTGAAGTGTATGTGATCCGTCAGGACCCCCGCCAAGCACTGTGATTAACGCGAGGGGTCCCGAAGGATCAAACAGTGCTGTGAAGACATAGTCTAAGTCCTAACTCCACAGCTGGAGTGGAGGAATGCTGTCAAAAAAAGTGATGATCACGAATATTCGGATTCCGAATATTAATCGCGAATATTGGCAATTCGGAAATTCGCGAAGATGGTGAATATATTGCCGAATATTCGCAATTCCGGATATTCTGTATTTTTTTTCCATTACACACACCTCTCAATGCAAGTGGACAAATGGCAAGGCTGCAACAAGAGCTTAGCAACACTCCCTGCGACCGACAACAGTTTTTAAATCCAATATTGGGGTGATGCGAATATTCGGAATATTGCGAAAATCGTCACTTTAGAAAATTCGCGAAAATCACTTAGATGACGTCCAAAATTCGCAATTTTTTTTCAACACACCCCTCAATGCAAGTTAAACATATATTCGCGAATATATAAAATTCGCGAAAATCGCATAAAACTGCCGATATTCGCAATAAGAAGAATATTGCCGAATGCGAATATTTTCCGAATGTTTTCCCAAAAATTCGCGTCATGCCGCGAATACGAATGTTGCCTATGCAGCTCATCACTAGTCAAAAACTGTCTCCCTATTATAACAGTGAG
The DNA here is from genome assembly GCA_036250615.1 of Ptychadena robeensis. NCBI lineage: Eukaryota > Metazoa > Chordata > Amphibia > Anura > Ptychadenidae > Ptychadena > Ptychadena robeensis. Next base: position 21,350,986 of record CM070037.1, read on the forward strand.
TAGTCTCCCATTAAAAGTCTCCAAACACAAGTTGTTACCAGGTAGCCTATGCTCAGTAATCTGGTATGACGTTAATATTACAGAAATATTATGTACATATAGAAAGTTTGAAACAAAACAACAAAAAAAACTTAAGTATCCCACATAGTTTACATCACACATGGTGTTTGGAAAATATTGTTACAGAAATTAGACCCAGCAAATTGAAGTTAAGCAAAGATGATTTGAAACATGTAGCAGCCTGTTTGGAACATAATGTTCTGGGTATCACATATCCAATCATAGTGATTGGAAGGTATATATCACTGCAATGTAGTGCCGGGTCCTTCCCTGATAGAATACATAGTGAGTGGAAGTATATATCATTGCTATGTAGTGCTGGGTCCTCATGATAGAATACATAGTGATTGAAAGGTATATCTCAAATGCAATGTGTAGTACCGGGTCCGCCCTGGATAGAAATACATAGTGATTGAAAGGTATAGACACTGCAATGTAGTGCTGGTACACGCTGCTAGAATACATAGTTATGGAAGGTATATATCACTGCTGTAGTGTCGGTCTCCCTGAGTAGTAGGAATACATAGTGATTGGAAGGTATAATCACTGCTATGTAGTTGCCATGTCCTCCCTGATAGATACATCGAGTGATTGGCAAGGTCTTATATCACTGCGATGTAGTGCCGGGTGTCCCTGATAGACGACATAGTGATGGAGGTATTATAACCTGCACTGTAGTGCCGGGTAATCCCTGATAGAATTACATAGTGATTGGAAGGTATTATAAATGAAATGTTAGTGCGGGTGCCTCCCTGATAGAAATACATAGTGATTGGAAAGGTATATATTAAACTGAAAGGTAGTGCCGGGTCCTCCCTGATCGAATACATGGTATGGGAAGTTATAGTATCATGACAAAAACAATTTGTAGTGCCGGGTCCTCCTGATAGAAGACTTAGGATTGAAGGTATATTCACTGAAATGTAGTGCCGGGTCCATCCTGATAAAATACTTAGGAGTGATTGTCAAGGTATATATCACTGTATGTAGTGCCAGGTCCTCCCTGATAGAATACTTGTGATGGGAAAGGTATATTCACTGCTATGTAGTGCCGGGTCTTCCCTGATAGAATACATAGTAATTGAAAGGGTTAGAAGTTAGACCCAGGTCCTCAATAGTACATGGGTTTTTGTGAATTAGCTTGAATAAAACAAAAAAAAAGTTGTTGAGCAAATTGTTATAGAAAGATTGTAAGGTGTTAGGGGGGTCTAAAGAACCACACTAGACAAACACTAGAAACCTACAACCAATATCCATGTGCAACTAAGGAATGATCTTACAAAAATAACTAACATGATTAATTAAGATAGGTTACATTGATTTCTTTTATTATCATTCAAATGCCGTAGACACATTAAGGCTATCGTTTCCACTATATGTCTAGACCCCTTCCCTAAGCGGATGCTTGGTGGGAGGGTCTCGACGGAGCACATTCATGAACATGCTCAAAGATGCTGTGTCTCTTAGAAGGAGGGCGGTTACGCGATGCAGAGTTGAAAGCAGTGGAGAATGTTGGAACCTCTGCATCGACGGATGTCTGAAACACAGCATTCAGCCGAGGAAGTAAAGTTCTAGTGCAATTGGCACTTAGCGGGAAGGGGTACCGGACGGGTGTGGAACCCCCCACATAGGTTGGTTGCAGAGACGAAAAACCATCATAACCGCGAGCAATGTCAAAAGTACTTTGTGCGAAATTCTGACTGAGCGTAAGGAATCATGTTGTAAGGTGTATATGGTGGCTTAAAACTCAGTGAATGGACCCACCCCCCCCCCAAAGAGAATGGCAGTAACAAATAGTTATGACAGTTAGTCATGCATAAGGGTATAGCACAGGAGTGAAGACTCTAACAGCCCCCGTAACATCTTAAGCCAGGTGCATAAATGTGGAAAGGGGGCACATGCGACCCTTTGAGATTATTTGGCGGCGGCCCCCCTCAACCTCAATTGCAGGGTGGTCCCTGAAAACCAAACTGTTATTAATTGCATTATGGCATGGAACTCACTTGCACCGGGGGAACTGTAGTGTGGAAAGAGGAAGGAGAGGCGATAAACTTAATGATAGGTTGTTCGTAAAAGCCAAACAGCAACCAAGGAGCCACCTGCGCAAGTCCCTTTCCTCTATTGTTGGTGGAAAGGGGATCAGAGACTGGTGAGTGCCTATGATCCCATTAGTCACCATAACCGGGGGGTAACTGTATCATATTTATTTCAGCACTAGTGATGAGCGGCTAGGCCACATTCGTATTCGCGGCATGCCAGCAAATTTTTGGAAAACATTCGGGAAAACATTCGGAAATACTGCATTCGGCAATATTCTTTCTTATGCGAATATCGGCAGTTTTATGCGATTTTCGCGAAAGTTGATATATTCGCGAATATATGTTTAAACTGACATTGAGGGGTGTTGTTGAAAAAAAATGAGAAATTTTGGACGCATCTAAGTGATTTTCGGAATTTCTAAAGTGACGATTTTCGCCATTATTCAGAAATAATCGCATCACCCCAATAGGATTTAAAACTGTTGTCGGTTTCGACAGGGAGGAGGTTGCCAAGCTCTGTTGCACGCATGCCATTTGTCCACGGCATTGCGAGGTGTGTTGTTGTAATGGAAAAAAAAAATACAGAAATATACGGGAATTGCGAATAGTTCGGCAATATATTCACATCTTCGAAATTTTCCGAATATTCGCGATTAATATTCGGAATCCGAATATTCGTGATCATCACTATTCAGCACATAACCTCAGAATAGGGGCACATAATCATTGAATCAAAGGTTATGTGCCCCATATATATTATCAGAGGCTTGGATGATATCTATGAGGCACATAACCTATGACTATGTATATGACACAAAATGTACATGACCACACTACAGTGTTCCCTAATGCTTGAAGCACCATTTAACCCTAAAAGTTTTGTTATTTATAAATGAATAATGTCTTCTAGCTATACCTGTTGTCATTTTAAAATGCTTATACATGTCAGTATAGTTTGAAAATGTTATGTGCAGCCCTTTAATGATGCCGAGGGCCGCACTTGTGGCCTTCCATATCAACTTGGTTTCCTACCACTGTTCTTAAGGAATGTTACGGAGGTCAGGGAGGACGTAACTTACCTCCCGTGCCCCTCCCCCCCCAAGTTGCTGTGCAGCCAATGCATACCCCATATCCCTACCCACAACATTCACAGCCCTCCCCAACCATGTACCAGCCATACAGCCATATATCATAGGAAGCACCTTTCACATACCACACTTTATAAATTAATGAAAAAAAACATGTTCTGCTAGAAGGTATTTCACCAAAGGCAATCACAAGGCCTTGCCCTGGAGAGCCGATAGTTGTAGATACGGTATGCGGGTGATAGAGAACGCAATGGGAATGGTTTAAGCAGGTGCTCATGGGGGGCAAAGGCCTTGTCAGCAATAAAAACATAATTTAAACCCCCGACAGTGGGCTCATTTGCCAGCAGAATTCTGTCTCTTCTGTCTGTAAAACTCCAGCAACAGACGTACGTCCATTTGTACCAATGTCCAGCATTAAAAACTCAAAGTTTGCATTGACCAGCGCAAGCAGCACCATGCTGAAGAAACCTTTGTAATTATGGTAGAAGGAGCCTTAATGACTTGTGGGGGATTGCGGACGTGCTTTCCGCCCAATGCTCCCCCACAGTTGGGGAACTGCCACAACTGTCTGAAATCTTCAGCAAAAGCTTGTTGTTCCTCTATGTTGGGGGCAACTGTATACAACCCCCCCCCCCCCCCCCAAAAAAAACCCTGAATGTTCTTAATTTATAAGATTGTCTAAAAGCTAAATTGGGCAGTTACGGCTTCATAATGGTCTTAACATTGATGGTTGTATTTTTGACTGCTATGCTGCACTGCGCATTGTATGTATTGTCTGTTAATTTTTGTTACTTCTGTCCTTTGTTCTTGTTATTTGCTAAAAGGCACATTCCTTTTTTATGTCTGACAAAATCAATAAACATTATTGAACCATAAAAGCTAAATAAGGGAATATAATTACCCCCAAATGACAAAGTGTATCAGAGCTTCACAGGATACCTCCGTCAGGCAACAAAGGCAATAACCACACTAACAAATAATCCTTTAATAGTCTGCATGAACTACATTATACACCACCCTCATTTATGAGATTGTAAAGACGGTGTTAAAATAAACAATCAAACAAACACCAAAAAAAAGTAAAACAATTATCGGACATGATGTGTTGCAGCGTAACAGGTGTAGACAGGAACGGAGTTAGCAGGTGCTTTTATCTTCACACAATCTCCACTGGACTCACAGGCACCTACCTTTCTCTGGCCCTATGCCATCCACTGGTTATCTCCGACAGGATTCTTTTATCACAGATCATACTCAAGAATTGGAATGTCCAGCAAAAAAGGCAGTAGTGCCTTTAAAATAAACTGGAGTACTTTATTGTGATCCACAATAAAGGGGAAATGCTTGCTTCACTGTAGCCCAAGGGGGTCTGCAGGGTAAAGTCTGAAGAAAACAGTTCCAACTTCAAGGTCACTCACTGCACAAGCCGCTGTGGGAGTTGCAATTCCATTTGTAGATTGCTAGACATCTGCTCAGAATGTCAGAAGTTAATCACATGGCAAGACAGGACCTCTTGCCTCAGGCCAATAAGCCTGTCCCCATGAGGCAATGACACAGACCGACAGGGTGAACTGCTGCAGTCTTAGCTCTATTGAACCCAAATGATATTTTGAAACATCCTTTTATATAAAGTACTGGTCGGCTCCCAACTCCCACTTGCCACCCGATGGCACATTACAACATTCAGAAGGTTCCAGAAGAATCTGGAATCCCCGTGGCCTTTAAATTCCTGTGTCTGTGCACCACAGTCCCAAGCAAAATTTGATTATAGAATAGTGATGGCCAAACATCAGCTGCGGCTGTTTGCGAACAGGCGAATCGAACTTCTGCAAATACCGCGAACATGCGAACGGAGCGATTACTTCCATTGACTTTAAATTTTGGATGGTTGAACTTATTAGACCTTCAGGTCATATTTGCACGCCAAAGATACCAATAAAAATTTTTCAAAAGTGATGCGGACCTTCTGCAGAGGCCAATACAGTTCAGTCCAGATCTCTCGTTGCAATGCATAATATAGCATCAACCCAACCCCCAGAGAAGGGGCTTTTGTTGTGCCTTGCAGTAATAATGAACCTACACTGTAACAAGAACACCTTAGATCATATAGAACTACAGATCACTGGATGGAGTCTTCTAATAAGGGCAAAGTAGCTCCAGCCATCCCTCAATCAGTCAGTCAGACCCTCACCCTATCTATCTAGCTACGGCAGACACAGGGTAATGTTAACAATGGCCACGTGGGCTTGCTTCTTTTATAAGGGTTGTGGGGTGTCACTCCAGGAGCGAACAGGAAGTGTTATTGGAATCTGTATCGTCCCACCTTGACTACTAGGGTGAGGGGTGGTTCGCACTTTGTATCTCCATATTAAATCCTTTAGGGGGCGGGCTCGACCACACCCATAATGTTTCGCCGGCCCATTGCGAACTACGAACATGCTATGTTCGCCGCGAACTGTCCGCCGGGCGAACTTTTCGGCCATCACTATCATAGAACAACAGTGTACACTGACTACACAAGATCAATCCGAAAATATAATATAATCACTTTGAAACTGGCGCAATAATGGATGCAGTCATTATAAAGTGGCTTGTGTGCACAAAATATACAGAAACCACTTTTCAATATCTTTCTTATGTGTATCATGTACGATGTATGAACTAAAAAGAGTGTTAAGGCCAGTCTATCTACACTAGAGATGGTAAAAATTTTTTTTAACTCAACCAGTTTGAATTTTAGAGTTAATTGCAAAGACCCTGAGCATGGTATCACCACCTTCATCAGGGTATACTACAAAAAAGTATTGCTCAATTGAAAATCGTTCTTTCATAATTAAGTCAAGAAGAAAATTTGACTTTTACCTTGATTTATGCAAAAACGACATAAGCTAAAGCAATATTTTTTAAAATGTGTTCCCACAAACCTTCTCTACATTTGCAGCAATTTTGGTGATGGTGCCAGGTTCTGGGGCTTTTCAATCAACTCACTAAAGCTGGGCATACACGTCTCGATTTTCTGTTCAATTTCAGTGTGATCGATCGCGCGATCGAATTGGATAAAAATTTATGCATACCAAAAGTGTTCGATCGATCCATTTTGCCAAAAAACTGATAGAAAAACGATCGTGCACGGATCTGTTCTGATTGAACATTTTATTAAAAAACACATGAATCGAGTGCTGTTAGTTGTCTCATGCGATCATTAAAGCGATCCATCTATGATTCTTGTGGAAATTACCTTTGTTTGCTGTTGGTCACTGACCAGTTCTTCAGCTAACACCACTCCCAACCCATAAATGTGTGCGTGCAAAACATAGAGAAGGATAGAGGAACTCTGGGACATGGCCCAGGTCAATGGGATTATTTCACAAATCTATTTCACTAGTCATCTCAATAGGATGACTATCAAAACTATGACCTGGATAAATGAGACACAGAGAGTAGTGCAATAGTTTGACTTCATATGATGTTTAAAGCTGGCCATACACCTTTAGATCTCTGTCAGATATCCTTTACATCTACCAACAACTATGTAGTGTCGGGTCCTCTGCGATTGAACACAGGTAGATTTTATGGTTTAGAAAGTCCCTTATATTACATGGTTTTGGTAAAACAGAAGGAAATCTAAAGGAAATCTGACAGAGAGATCTAAAGTGTATGACCAGCTTAAGGGATGTGAAGGCAATTTTCTCTATGGATTGAGTTAATAAACTAAGCTAGAATGGATTTTATACTAATTAATAACAGAGCACTTGATGAAGTGTCCCCAACCAAGATGACACAAATGTGGTGACAGTCAGGACCAAAAGCAGAATATAGTGGCAAACATTAAACCAGAAACTACTGATTTGCAGTTGTCTTGCTCCAGTGTTTAACAATACCTGCTTGGGTAGTGTTTTATTGCTGCTAAATTGTACCAAAAGCTCTACAAATGCATATATTAAATGTAGAACCATTGATAAGACTGCTGCATCAGGAGAACTGTTGTTAACCACAAAGCTGCATTCATATGCTGAAAGCAACTTGTTTGGAGCATGTAATATCAGTGGTAGTGGGGTTATTCTAAGGGGGGGTTTCCACATAATTTTGTGATTTGTCGGGACCCCGGCGTTCAGCGCAGTGCTCGGCAGGGGTTCACATACACTTTAGCTGGCCGGCGGATGGCAGTGTTCAGACATCTGCCGATGCAGGCGTTAATGTACTCAACAACGTTAGGGGATCGGCTCAGCGCCGTGAGAACACAGTATCCGTTGAGCAGGTAAAATTTATGTCCTCCATCGGGACCTTCTGCCAAACAATGCGCTTAGCATAGGGGGTTGTGGAGACAATCACTTACACTAATTCTATTACAGAGAGTTTGGAGTTCTAGTGACCTGTTTTAGTTTCTCTGAAACAATAGGTATCATTTTTTTTACAATACTAAAAGATTTTTCAAATAAATTGGTCACTGATTCGCTTTAAATGTGCATATGAATATATTGATCTATTGTCATATAAGTTTGTGACTGTATGGTCT
>CM070037.1:21380972-21402144 GCA_036250615.1 Ptychadena robeensis
GGAATCTAATATTATGGCGGATATTCGCGAAATTACGCGAATTCGAATATTGCCTAGTCGTCACTAGTCATCACTAAACTCTACACAAATGTGAATTTTCTGATTTCCACTCTAGATTAGTACGAATACATAAATGTGATTACTAGTCAGAAAACACCACAAAAGAATTCTCAATCTTCCCTTCATGATTAAATTCACAGCCATTGCCAACAATGTATGAAATTAAGCATTTAGCGATGAATTTTGTCATTTTCAAACATATATAGAAAATGTTGCCCCTCTGAAGAGCTGAATTGAAATATGGTGACATTTGTTAGCTATTTTACCCAGAACTGTGATTGGTATTATTGCATAGTGGAAGCGTTAATGGAAAAGCAGCTTAGCAGACCACATAGAGTCAAAGAGCGAACAAAAAGTCTAAATGTGAAAAATCTAAAATGCTCCATCCACTGCAGTTCCTTGCAGCTGCACAATGCCAAGTGTTGGAAGGAGCACTGGACTCTGGAGCACTGAAAAGTGTTCGGTGGAAAGAATAATGCCTATTCTATGTATGGTAGTTTGATAAACGAGTTTCTCTAATGCATGGACAATACAACAAGCTTGAGACAATGATATGATATATTGTTAGTGTCTATGCACTGTAGTTTCATTAAAGGAAAATCCTAACACTTCAGCTATTCAAGACGTGTAAACGATAATTGTTACTGTTTGGAAAGGCCCTTTTGGGAAGCATGACTGTGCCTCAGTGCAAAAAGCAACTTCCGAAAAGATAAGGTTGGGTCAGTTAAGTGGGTTGGGTGAGTTGAGTGAGTTGGTTCGGAAGAACTTGACTGGCCTCAACCTCATTTAACTCCATAAGGACAGAAATTGTTATCCAGGCCTTCTCACCCAGCACAAGTGACTAACCTCACATATTCTTTTTTAGGAATAAAGGCAAAAACTCTAATAGAAAAACTAATATTATTAAGGGGAAACCAACTACACATACTCATAAAAGTTCCTGTTGGTGTTACAGGTGTTTTTACAATGTCTAAATATGTGGGTTATATATGGTTTGTAGGTTAATTAGGTTTCTTGGCATTTGTAAAAGTTAAGTTATAATGTATATTTGAACCAGGAGTGCACCTCTCAGTAGTGACTGCTACTTTCATGTTATGTCACATGTATTAGACTAAAAAGAAATTAATCAAACATTTGTTTTCTTGGCAGATCCATGCAATCCCTGCAACCCCTGTGTTGTCCCCGTCCCCTGCTGTCCAGATCCCTGCCAAGGCCAGGGACGTTTCTGCTGTGATAAATGAAGACATTTCTGCCCAGAATGGAGCTACAATACTGTAAAAAATGGTCTCATAGTTTGCTGTTAAATTCAGCATCTTGTCACTTGTACAATTAATGTCTTAGCAACTACTATGTTTGTGAACTTTTTCATACATAATATACATAGTTAATGGTAAAAAATGCCATACTCTCACATTGAATTACAGATTAATATTATCTCTTAAATATGAATATAGATAATTTAAGCATTGGTATTCACGCAACTTTTCAGGAAAAATATTTTTAGTTAAATTGAATTTGACTTTTTATATTCTTTATATAGTACCTCAAATGTCAACAAAGAAAATGGCTGCATCATAAAATTATACTTGGCTCTGTTTTTTCATTAACCTAACATTTGGTATCTGGTTCAAAAACTGTGTCTACAAAAATGGCATAATACATGTCTCATAATACAAGCCAAAAATAGGCCCTTCCTACGAGAGAAGGTCAAGTGCATGTATAGTAAACCCCTTCCATGTAAGGCTGTTTGAGCCTGAAAGGAAGGTTGTCCATACTTTGCAATTCCCCCATAATTCCTACGTAATAAAATGATTGCCTTAGACAGATGTGTACAGCACTTTCACAGATCTATTAGAAATGGAGTGGAAGAAAAAGTCTCACAAAGAGGCCCCATAGCAATAAGGTTTCTTTATTAGACATATGTGTAAGTTATAGAAGGTGTGCAGTGCCTTTTAAACCCCAGGTGCCCAACCTGTGGCCCGGGGGCCACATGCGGCACTTTGGGTGTTGTTTGGCAGCCCCCCTTGGTCCTCCACTTGCAGCCCCCGAAACCTGTTAATGCATAGGAACTCACCTGTTCATGATCCTCCACCGGCATGTCGTCACTTGGGAACTTCTTAGAGTAGTAAAGGGACATGGACAAGCTGACACGGCTTCCCTAATCAACTTTGGCAGTCCTACATCAGTAAAATTGTCAATGTTGGTCTACATATGACTGCTGCAGCTGGGTAGGACTGCTGTTGGGTTTTGACTGCCTGTCGTGATCTGGTCCACCACTTGCTGAGATCTGTAGGCTGGGGGGGTTCTGGATTTGTGTTATGTGCAGCCCTTTAGTGATGCAGAGGGCCGCCACTGTTCTAAGCCTTCTATAACCTAGACATATAAAAAAGAAACCTAATTGCTACGGACTCCTCTTTGCGAGTTTTTTTTTATAGGGATTCAACCCCTATAGCTATTGTTTCAACCGGAGGTACAGGACCAAGCATCCAATACCACTGGTCACCCACAGACTACTGGGTGCAAGCACACTCCACACGCCTACATTCTGCAAGAGGTTGCTGGTAAAAACAGAAACTCATATTTGGGTCTGTCAAACAAGCAACCCAAAAAGTAAGTGATATAGCAATTAAAACTTCACCTCTCCCTTCTCTATTTTCTGCTCCACTTCTCAGGGGTTTTCAAAGTCCAGTCCAGTCCAGTACATGTGCTAGAGCAATGCTTTCTTTTAGAAATCTTCCCACAAAATATTTTGTAATGTTGCCACAACCTTTCTCTATATCTCCAGCAATGTTGGTGATGATACCTTGTTCATGGGCTTTGCAATTAATTCACAAACCACACTGTACCATCAAAGAAAAAACGAATATGTTAAAAATAAAGGTTCAACCATCTCTAATTACCCTGACAATGGTAACAGTTCTGTAACTGGCATGGCCTCAGGGTAAACTTTCCAAAATTGAAGTCTCCTTTCTGCTAAATATTTCATGGTCGGCCATTAGTGTTATTACAAGTTACTGGAAGCGATCATAATCAACCTCCATTGCGTTTTTTGTGTTGTGAAAAGCAGCCGTATGGGCAACAGCGGCAGAGTACACTGTATTCCGCTGTGATTCCTCGCCCTTCCCCTGGCTCTCTACACAACACCGGAGTCAATTAGACAGCAGCGATGTGTGCAGGGAAAAGCGTTGCCGCCTCCATTAACATGGAGGTCTACCCACCCTCTACCCCTCTGTTATGCACATGGTCTTTTTTCCGATTCATCAGCTTTATAGCTTTAATTGGGGTCTGAAGAAAAAATTCTCAATGCATGACACTGCTACCACTATGCTTCACAGTGGGGGTGGTAAATATTGGGTGATGTAAAGCATTATTGCACCAAAAATTTTGCCTAAGCATGTGTTTATTTGATGCAAATTTTAGCTGGGCTGTAAGGTATCTGTGAGCCTGCAGCAATGCAGCGATTATGCCCAATCCCGGCACTGTTTGTTCTAAGAAACTGTGATCGTCCTGAGTTCAGGAATAACACCAGGGAGGTTAAATCACAAAAAGGTGTCAGTGCATTTGGCAACTTTATACCAGGCAACTCCTACAGACCTCCAAATTTCTAATGGACTTTATGGCTGAACAACTGTATCCAAGCCTTGCATCACCATGTCTAATGCAAAGTGCCAAATGCAATGATGTAAAACATGCTGACAATGTCCTGCTTATAACTTTGTTGGAGCAGTTTCTGTTCCAACAAAACTGCTACCAGTACATAAAGCAAGGTCCATGAAGCCATGGTTGTGCAACTTAGGAGTGAAAGAATTTGACTGGGCTGTGTGCAGGCTTTTTATATGATAAATTTGTCATTTTTCAGCCAATATCATCCAATTTAAGGCCAAATCTAAGAAGTTTCTCCTCTTCATCTTAAAACCCATATTTTTTTTCGTTTGTCAACGCCATCACATCAGGATAAGTTATCCAATAATCAAAGTCATGCAATGTCCACATTGTAACGTGACCACAATATTATTATCAGAATGCCTGACAAAGGTGGTAGTGTTCTTGTCATGATCCTTCACAAGTATGAATGTGTCTCAAAATCTTGGATAATTTAGATGTGGTATCAACCGATACATCCCAATGTAGTAGATACTTTTAAACTTGAGTTGAACATATTTTTTTTGAAAGCATCTAGAGCTAACATCATTGATCGTAATAATTTAGAATTTTTGACAATCTCTTGCCCTCGAATCCCAATGTTTTACGCTCTCCTGAAGCCACATGAATCATTGGTGGATCCGCCGGGCAGTCTCATTATTTCTGGAAGGGGTTCCCTGACCAAGAATGTTGATTTGCCGACGCACAACTACGTCCGTTTGTAAGCAAGATTCCCTCCTATCTTTAGTATGGACAGCTTAAAGGTACTGCATGGCGTTGAGTCCCTAGCAATTGTTTATTGGCTGCTATTGATGTGGAGGCATTATACAGCAGTATTCCTCATGGAAGGGGTACTGCTTTAAATTAGTCTTATATTTCCAACTGACTTCAATCATTTTTGGTTGAACTGTTGCAGTTAATCCTATCTCATAATGTTTTCGCATTTCTCAATTCCCATTACCTCCAGGTGCAGGGGGTTGCGATTGGGACCTACTGTGCCCCAACATATGCAAACCTGTACCTGGTGGAGAGGGAGATCAATTTAGATGGGTCATATGCGATGTACCACTTCCATCTATCATGTCCTATTGTTATGGAACGACTGACCAGAATACCTGTCTTAGTTTGTAGAGAAATTCCATTGTAATCAGTGGAATCTAACATTTATGCTAGAATTTTCACCTAACTAAAAAATCCTTTTTTTTTACTTAGAAGATCAGCATCACTAAGGAAGGATGCATTGAAACTACCCTTTCCCATAAGCAGACTGCGGGTAATACTATTTTACACGCAGGAAGTTCACATCCCTTGCCGCTAATATGGTCAATACCATTTAGCAAATATATAAGAACCGGAAGGAATTGTTCCTCTAAAACTGAATTTGAGATCAAGGCAGATGAAACACTTACAAGCACCATGGTATAGCAAAAATGATTTGAAAAAACCAATGAGAACGCTAAAGCATGTGAACATACTAATTTACTGTTTAAATCTAAAGAATAATTTTGAGTCAACTGCCAGAATTACTTACTCGAACCAACACTCTGAACTGAAACAACTATCACATAAATATTGGCACTTGTGTTCAAGTAACACTATAAAATAAATGTATCCTGAGGTCACCTTTCGCAAGTCAATGTCCTTGAAGGACCGGCTTGCCACCAGCTATTATACAGCCCCAAGCGGTGGTGTACATCATGGTATGCCACTGTGGTTTATTTCACATTGGCTGATGAACTGCCAATATCAGATACACATTCAAGAGTGGCGATCTGACAATACCCATAGCAAGACATGTGAGGTTACGTCATAACTATGACACAAGTTATAGTATATATTTTTTCTTTTAGCCCATATTACAACTAATGTTGATGTTGAGCATTCACTAATACAAGTGAAACAGCATTGGATTTATAAATTAAATGCCAGTAGCTGGCCGGGAGTCTATAGTCTATATAGCTGTATTTTTTGTGTGTTTCATCCAGTATTTTTAAATTAGAATGTAATGGATAATATGTAATATACTGTAATGTAGGGACTTTGTCCATAGTGATGGTTTGGTGGATAGTTAACAGAAGGGTAGAGTCGCCTAACCCATAACCCACAGAGGGCTTTCTCCCCCCCTCACAACATGTGGGGACACCCTCCTATATGCTATAAATGCCCCCCCCCGGCAATACCCAGTGACCTGGTATATACAGTGTCACGTTCGTGTGGATGGCTGGATATGTATTCCAGCACATTGGCGCGGGCTTTCCAGCCACAGTGCATGGACTGTGCCCATCATATCAGGTAGGGGGCGCTGAGCTTTGAGCTGGTGGCAATCTTTGCTTTCCACAAACATCACTTCTGGTGATAAACCCAGATTGAAAAGGGTTGCTGGATTGCATTGTGCACTAGACCTGGTATAGCTGGGAACATCAGGCAGATGCCTCCTGGTGACTCAGCTAACCCTAATGGGTGGCACCCAGGTCAATGCCTAACTTAATGGGAGATCTTGGCTTGGCTTCTACCATTGTAGACATGATCTACTTAGTGGGATACCATTTTTGATGTTGTGATCTTGCACAGCTCGATTTACATAATTAATGGATGCATAGGAGTTAGTTGTTAACATGGAATAATATAATTATTGTACGATGCTAACAACATGATCGACAAACCTTAATACTATGTTGTATGTAAACATTGGATGTATAATAGCATGTTGTACTAGGCTCTTATGTTTAAAGTGTCCTGGTGTTAAACTTGTGATTCAAGAGCTCCATATTAATTATCCACTCCACTGTACTAACACGTATCACGTTGGAAAATGTGTTGAGTGACTTTTTATGGTATGTATTTTGTGATTATTTGTAAACCCAATACTCCCCATCTAACTTATAAATGACTTTGTTATGTTAAACATAGAAACATAGAAACCATCTGGGTACTAAACCTAAAACATAATAGTTCTGTTGCTATTAACAAATGCTGTCAAATTCGTTGTTACCTCCTCATATTAGGTGTGAATTTGTTTAGAAGAAATAATTAAGAACACACAGATTAGTTGCTAGGGTTTTTATCGAGCAGAGTAATTTAACAAGCAATAAAGTTGCAGGAGCATACAATTAGATGAGTGAGTGTTGTTTGCATGAGCTGGTCCAATTTAGGCTCACATCCCTTATTTATCACAGCAGAAGCGTCCTCGGCCCTGGCAGGGATCACAAGGATCAGGACAGCAGGAGACGGGGACAACACAAGGATTGCAGGGATTGCATGGATCTACCAAGGAAAAAAATCACTGGTTAGCCATATTCTACATCCTAACCAATCACTGTCCAGATCTCATTGAAGCCTAAATACAAAAAGTAGTAGTAGCAACAGTAAGTGTTGGTTCTTAGTAATTCCACTTCTATTTTCAGCTTCAATATAAATTAATATTATTGTTTAAAATATAATTTTCACTGTAAAAAGAGCTGAGTGATTAAGCAACATCTTTTCCAGGGGTGAGTAGTCCATGGGTGCCAAAATCAAACATACAGGGGCCAAATTCAAAAACTTGGACAAAGTCACGGGCCAACCTGGATAATTGGCCGGACTTTGAAACCACTGGACTACACACACACTGCATACACAGGGATGGGGCACACATGGACTACAATTAAACTCTATAGTGCATACAGTGTGTGTAGTCCATGTATGCCCCCGTGTTTACAGTTCTTGTAATTTGCCTTCCCCCTGACCAATCTTGGTAGCCCTCTCCTCAGCTCTTCATACCCCCTTACCAGCTGCACTCACCACATTTCTGTCTTCCAACTCTGGTGGTAGAGAACTATGGAACCCAGCATACCCCGGCAGCTGGTGCTCACTATGATGTTACTGGAACACACCACTGAGCAGCCAGGACTGGTAGTTCTCTACTTCCAGAGTGAGAGGAGGAAGGGGTGGTGAGTGCAGCTGGTAGGGAGGCTGCCGAAAAGGCTGATCTACCAGAGTTTAACAGTTATGATCTATTTGATTACTAAGTTATTTACTGTAATGTACACAGTGCCAGAGCTGAGGTAAGCACATTAGTGAACTTTTCCAAGGAGTACCAACCATTATGATGCTTTTAAATCTTATATTTATGTAAAAATAATGACAGAACGTCATATGACCAACCAAAAACATAAAATCACAGTATTTAATTCAAAGCAAATTTCTCAAGCATAACAACATTAAACGTACTTAGTAGCTACCTGTATAAGAGCCATTTAAATTGTGCATTGTTTGGGACACACGTTCCAATAAAAGTAAAATTTTTACTGAGATCTTAAATACTTAAAGAAACAATTGCTCCTCATTACCTTGTTGGCGAACATAGATGGTTCCATGAGGTCTACATGCTGAAAATATACAAACAAATAATAAAAACACTAGGCTAGACACTAGTAAAGCAAAATCAACCAGTAAACAATAAATTCAATTTATTTTTAACTCAAGATGTATTAATCTACTGACCTAGACATTCTTCTGCTTAGTACTATACACCATGGCAGGATTATGTGCTGTACAGCTCACATTTTTTGTGTCTTTTGGACATTTTTGGTCTTGTTAAGAGTTGGCCTTTCTTTTACTAAGTTTGTGCTTATATATACTCCAGTTATACATTAAACTGCATATGGTAAACCAGATAGGAGCATATTTTATACCAGACATAAATATATTTCAAACCAGACGTCTGCAATCAAAATTCTTCTACATATCATTTTAGATGCCACGGTAATGTTTTACATATAACGAGCATTGTTTTACTGTAAAAATGAAAACTCCAGATACAAGAACTAAACTGCATACAGTTCATGAAATAGGCTGCATCTATCTATGTATAAATGGACACAGTTCATAAACAATCACTTACGGTCTTGGCATGGATCTTTACACACAACCACCGTCCTTTGACAAGGGGTCTGGCATGGATCTTGGCATTGGACCGTCTGGACATATCTACCTTTGATTCCAGACATATCTGTTTCTAGGGTTGGTTTGCCTTCTTAGAAGCTTGAAGATATTATTTTGTTGTTTTAAAAGATTAATGATTGGACCTTTTTATATATACTAGGAGAGGAACCGAAATTATAACACATTCCTCCCCTGATTGGTCACAGCAGATTTACAAGGTGTATAAAGACATACCATCTTCATGCTTATCACTTACTAATTAGTCTTCCTTACGTAGCATTGTGCTATTTACAGATAATGATTTAAAATTGCTGAAAAACACATTCATATACTGACACATAGTTTTAATTGGGACTATAGGATGGAGTGCAATCTGAGAATTGTGTGTTTATATAAGGTTATTTTTATCAGCACTTGTGTCATAGTTCTTACCATCATTTATAACAACTGTCACCATTCAGGAGCATCAAAAACAACAACACATTGTTAGTGAAATGCCCAAGTGTTAGAGTTTTTTCTTATTTTATAGTTGTCAGTTAATCTATGTCTCATTTGATGACAACCACAAAAATAAATATCTAAAAAAACTGCCAATCAATGGTAATCTTCCAAATTAAACAGACCAAATGAAGTAATGACTCTTTTACATTCTGTATTAAAATGTTAAAAAATAAAGAATAATGTTAACCTACTGTGTATAATAATACGTTCAGGGAAGTTAGTTAGCAGAACCATTTGGAAAAAACTAAATGGCAAGAAAAAAAATAATAAGTGATTGGATTGAATAAAAAAATGTCTAAAATATCTACATACCAGATTTAAATATATGTATTACATTTTATTCTTGATTGCCAATAAATGTTGGTCACACTGGCTGGGGATGCCCAATTTTGCTTTGGGTTTACATTTAAAAATTCTCAAATAGGTAAGCTGGAGTAGGAGAATATTACAGAGTATATGCCTTTATTGGTATTTCATTTAAACTTGAGCTCCTACCGATAATCTGGTTTGTAAATTACTTTATTAGGGTAATAATTCCTTCTATATGGATCACAAAACAGATAAAGCGTATTAACCCTTGTGTATTTATTGATTTGAGCTGATGTTTCAATTAACCCCCCCCCCCCCTCCTCAAACATCGTAACGTATATACAATTTCATGTCTCATGCTTTAAGATTCACATAGCCTTAGATCTGTGTATTTTTTGTTCTCTAACTTTCAAGTGGTAGGGGTTCAAATGTTCAAATATAGGGAATTATCCATTCTAAAAAACTTTGTCCTGATTTATATGTAATAGAAAATCTGGATAATGTTTACTCTAAACATCATCATCATTATAAAATTACTGTTACAAGATTTCTTCTATATCAGGATTCCTTATAATGCATTGAAGACTTTAAATGCATTGTAAGGAATCCTGATATAGAAGAAATGGGGTCTACAAGCCCTAAACACATTTTGCAGACAAAATGTTTGCAATATGCGCATGTACAAGTGCCAACTTGCACAATCAAGGAAATAATGACTGGGGATCACTAATTCTCAAATTTACTGTGAATATTAGGTAGACATTTTGTGATATTTGGCGAATACGAATATTACCTATGCTGCCTATCGCTACTAACCTCCTGGGCCAGAGTTAACTCAGGGTGCGTTTCTTAGCTGATAAAACTCACACCAAGTTAACTACAGACAGTCTCATCTGCCTGCTGATTCTGCATATTGGCATACCCACCGATGTTTCTGAATCTCCCTCGATGACGTCAGATATGATGCCGGAGGGGGCAGGGGTGGTGTGGGGGTAGGGAGTGTTATTGACATGTCATGGAGGGGGCATCACTTTTTTAGAGCACACCTCGGGGATGTGTTCTGGGTCTCCTGGAGGGCAGGAATTTGCAGCGGATTTTATTGTGATCCACCTCTCCACATACGCTTTAAAAAAGTGCGCCATGTGCGCAATGCCCAGGGATTAAATATTACAATAAAGGTTGATGATCAAATTATGCATTAAATATTTATTTGCCCTATCATTTGCTCATGTCAGACGAAAAAAAGGACTATTGTATAAAACCAAAATCCTATTGGAGAAACAAAAAGGAATTAGAGGAAAAAGTCTGACCTTTCCTATTAATTAAAAAAAATGTATAATCATTCTGAATTCACTCAATATACAGTATATTCCCACACATCAGCCCATACAAGGCCAGGTGGAAACAGAAGTGTTATCATTTGCTTCACATATTGGGCAGTATGCTGGAAGATTCCCAAACCAGCAGGCTCACCATGACCCCCTTCACCCGAAGATGTTATGTTGGGGTGCCTACCCACATAGCTGAGGAGCACCAAGCGGCAGTATGATAGACAGTACCCCAACATATGTGTCTGTATCAATATAAGTGGTCTGTGGGCTTCATGATAAAAAAAATATCAGTAGAAAATATTTTAAACTTTATATAAATATTTGCTTCAAATGCAAATTTTTCAGTTGGCATATAATTCATATCAAAATCACGTGTCATTATATAAAACTTATATTAAAAATCTTACATGATTGTAAGCACATAGCACTTTTGTAAGTAAGGAACACTAATTAGTAAATGATAAGTTTGGGGTTGGTATGTTTTTATAAGCCTTATTAATCTCTTGTGACCAGCCAGGGGAGGAATGTGCACTCATTCAGTTTACTCCTACAATATACATAAAAGGTCTGGTTGTCAGCTTCTGAAACAAACAAAAAGTTCTCTTCCAGCTTCTGAATTTTCCAAGAAGGAAAACCAAACTTAAAATCAGATATGTCTGGAATCAAAGGTGGATGTGGCCAGAAGATCCAGTGCCAGAATCCATGCCAGAACCCTTGCCAGCGCATGGTGGTCTGTAAAGATCCATGCCAAGACCGTAAGTGATCATCTATATTCTACATCATATTCATACATAGATACAAGCAGCAGTGATATGCACTGTATTCACTCTGAATGTCATTCTTACTAATACGTTGTTTATAGAGTAGCAGTACGTACATGTGTTTTAGTTTTAGTTGGATTTTATATTATTTTTAAGCAAATGGTTTTAACTCCAGAAAAAAAAGAAATAAAAAAATGCTTTATATGCTGTTGTAGTGGTAATTAGATTAATATGAAGTTTTATTAAGTTTAAGTTCAGTTTATACTGGGAGTGTTCAATTGGCTTAAACCCAGAAAAGGAAAGGATGGGGTTTGAGACTTTGACATCCCACTAAAGACAAAAATTACTTACATTGCACAGAATCATGACAGTAGTAATATCATAGAGATGCACAATAAACTCTGGGCATATTAGAATACAAATATAGCACAAACTCTTCTATATATATTTGTATTTTTTCAGCTTGCAAACCTCGTAGCACCGTCTATGTTCGCCAACAAGGTAAGACTTCACCAACTTTTTTACGTACCAAAATTGCAAAAAGCAAGTGCTACTGGTTATATCTCATAATGTTGTCCAATAGAACATCAGTAGTTATAGTGATAACATTGGTATCCTGCAACTAGATATATAATTTATTTACAATTCCATGAAAAAAATAAGAAGTACAAATTCTGCACATGTATGCAGCAATACAACAACCTAAACACGACTATAAATTGGAATCTCAAGTTACCATGGACACATAAAACATTTTTGGACCTATTTGCAAAGGAAACACAAATGTGAATTTTCTGAAATCCACTTTAGATTAGTAATATGAAAACACCACATGGACAAAAGAATGAAATAAATGCATTAACTGTATTTTTAAAAAAATTATGCAAAACATGTTGCCACTCTAAAGAGCTAAATTGAAGTATGGTGACATTTGTTAGAAGTGACAAGTGTTTGGTTGGAAAGAGAAATTACACTTCTATGTATGGTAGTTAGTGATGGCCTGAACTGTTCGCCGGAGAACAATTTGCGGCGAACATCGCATGTTCGCGTCCGCCCATGTTCGCGAACATATGGCGAGTTCGGTTCGCCCCAGTTTAATTCACACAGGCATTTACCAACCATGTTGTTTAGTGCTCTCCAGCTCCTCTCTTATGTTAAAATCCCATTGACTATCATTGTAGAAATCCTTTGTGCGGATTTATTGCGTGAAAATGTTTTTGGGGGGAGTTTTGCCATGGATCCCCCTCTGTCATGTCATTGTCCAGGTGTTAGTCCCCTTGAAATAACTTTTCCAACACTATTGTGGCCAGAAAGGGTCCCTTTGTTTTTTAATGTTCGCCTGCCCATTGAAGTCTATGGGGTTCGCCGGGTTCGCGGACATTTGCGGGGGTTCGCATTCGCCGTTCGCGAACATCAAATTCCGGGTTCGGGCCATCACTAATGGTAGTTTGATGAACGAGTCTGGGTTTCTCGGATGCATGGAGAATACTATGAGCTTGATTGTATAGTGCCAACTGTATAGTTTGGTAAAAGAAGAGATAATGATATGGCATATTGTTAGTGTCTAGGCACTGTAGTTCCATTAAAGGAAAACCCTAATGCTTCAGCTATTCAAGAAGTTTGAACAATACTTATAACTTTTTGGAAAGGCCCTTTTGGGACTGTGTCTCAGTGCAAAAAGCTACTTCCGAAAAGATAAGATTGGGTAAGTTTGGTTCGGAAGAAGGACTGGCCTCAACCTCATTTAACACCATAAGGATTGTGATTGTGATCCAGGCCTTCTCACCCAGCACAAGTGACTAACCTCACATATTCTTTTTTCAGGAATAAAAGACCAAAACTCTAACAGAATAAGTATTATTATTGAGGGGGAAACCAACTACACATGCTCAGAAAAGTTCCTGTTGGTGTAATGACCAGGTGTACTTTCAATGTCTATATATGTGGGTTATATATGGTTTGTAGGTTAATTTGGTTTCTAGGAATTTGTAAAAGTTATGTTGTATATTAGAACCAGGAGTGCACCTCTCTGTAGTGACTGCTACTTTCATGCTCAAGTTATATCACATGTTTTAGACTAAAGAATAAAAATAACGTAATCAATGATTTTTTTTCTTGGCAGTTCCATGCAATCCCTGCAACCCATGTGTTGTCCCCGTCCCCTGCTGTCCTGATCCTTGTGATCCCTGCCAAGGCCAGGGACGTTTCTGCTGTG
The DNA here is from genome assembly GCA_036250615.1 of Ptychadena robeensis. Taxonomy (NCBI): domain Eukaryota; kingdom Metazoa; phylum Chordata; class Amphibia; order Anura; family Ptychadenidae; genus Ptychadena; species Ptychadena robeensis. The sequence continues at coordinate 21,394,715 of CM070037.1, forward strand.
ATAAATAAAGACATTTCTGCCAAGAATGGATCTACCTTACTGAAAAAAATTATTGTCTCATAGTTTGCTTTTAAATTCAGCATCTTGTCACTTGTACAATAAATATCTTACCAACTACTATGTTTGTGCACTTTTTCATTTGTTCTTTACATAGTAAATGGTTAAAAATATTTCATAGTCTCACATTTATTTACAGATAAATATCATCTCTAAAATATGAATATAGATAATTTTTGTTGGTATTCAAGCAAATTTTTGGTAAAAATATTTGAGTTAAAAATCTTTTATTGTTTATACAGGACCTCAAATGTCAACAAAGAAAATTGCTGCATCATAACATATTATACATGGCACTGTTTTCTCATTAACCTAACATTTAGCATCTGGTTCATTTTTGGCTTGAGACATTTATTATCCAGTTTTTGTGTTTACAAAAACTGTATAATAAATGTCCCAAGCCAAAAATAGGTCCTGCCTACAAGAGAAGCCTAAGAAGATCAAGTGCATATATAGCCAACCAAAGGTACCATGAATTCTCTTCAGTACCAGGAGATGTTGGAAGGAAATGTGATGCAGTGAAGTCTGCTTAATTAACTTGTATTACAAGTTAGTGGAAGCAATCACAATTAACCTCCCTGGCAGTTTTTGTGCCGACAAAAGCCACCATACGGTAAATCGCAGCAGATTCCTCTTCCTCCCCCCGGCTCTCTACTCAACAGCGGTGTCTATAAGACACTAGCGATGTGTGTGGGGAAAAGCCATGCCCCCTCCATTAACATGGAGGTCTATGGCCCTGCCAACACCCTGACCCTCTTTTATGCACATGGTAATTTTTTTAGATTCATCGGCTTTATTTGGGGTCTGAAGAAAAAATTGCATGACACTGCCACCACTATGCTTCACAGTGGGGGTGGTATATATTGGGTGATGTGAATAAAAAACAAAACAAAATGCATTGCAGAGCATAACAAATTTTTCCCACATTCTTGTGTGAAAGAAGATGTCTTCGGGTTGTAAGGAATCCGTGAGCTTGCAGCAATGCAGTATCGCTGCAGGATCACAGAGCACTGGCGATTATGCCTCATCCCGGCACAGTTTGTTCTAAGAAACTATGACCGTACTGAGTTCGAGCATAATGCCAGGGAGGTTAAAATCACAAAAAGGGGTCAGTGCATTTGGCAACTTTCTACCCGACAACTCCTACAGACCTCCAAATTTCTAATGGACATCATGACTGAGCAACTGTATCCAAGACTTACATCACCATGTCTAATGCAATGGGGCAAATGCAGTGATGTAAAACATGCTGTCACCGTAACAAGGCATTTTGGACAATGTCCTGCTCACAACTTTGTGGGAGCAGTTTCTGTTCCAACACAACTGCTACTAGTGCATAAAGCAAGGTCCATAAAGACATGGACGTGCAAGTTGGGAATGAAAGAATTTTCATATGAAAAATGAGTCAGACTTTGAGACATCAGTGGATATAGATTTTCAGCCAATATCAATCAATTTAAGCTCAAATCTAAGAAGTTTCCCCCTCTTCATCCTAATACCCTTATTTTTTCGTTTGTCAACGCCATCACTAATGAACTAAAAAGTAAACTTAAAAAAAAACAGTGTTGTTGTCAACGACCTTGACAAATATGAAAGAATGTGCCTCAAAATCTTTGATAATTCGGACAATGTACTTTTAAACTTGAGTTGAATATGAGTCGAAAGCACTTAGCGCTAACATCACTGATAATAATAATTACGTAATAATTTAGAATTTTTGACCTTACCCTCGGACTCCCACATTTTACGCTCTCCCGAAGCCACATAAATCATGTGTGGATCCGCCGAGCAGACCCATTATTTCTGGAAGGGGTTCCCTGACCGAGAATTTCAGGTGATTTGATGACGCACAACTACATCCGTTTGTAAGCAAGATTACCTCCTATCTTTAGGACACATGTGACATCTTAAAGATACCGCATGGCCTCGAGTCCCTATCAATTGTTTATTGGCTGCTATTGATGTGGAGGCGCTATACAGCAGTATTCATTATAGAAGGGGTACTGCTGTAATTCAAAATCTTCTCCATCAGTCTCATAGATTCCCAACTCACTTCAATAATTTTTGGTTGAATTGTTGCAGTTAATCCTATCTCACAATGTTTTTGTCTTTGTTGGTTCCTATTACCTCCAGGTGCAGGGGGTTGCGATGGGGATCTGCCGTGCCCCAACATATGAGAACCTGTACCTGGGGGAGTGGGAAAGGGAGATCAATATAGATGGGTCATATGCGATATACCGCTTCTATCTATCATGTCCTGCTGTTATGAAACGACTCACCAGAATGAGTGAGTTAGTAGAGAAACTCCATTGTAATAAGTGGAATCTAAAATTTATGTTAGAATTTTCACCTTACACAATTCTTTTTTTGCACTCTGAGATCAGCATCACTGAGGAAGGATGCCTTGAAACTACCCTTTTCCATAAGCAGACTGGTTTACACGTGGAAAATTCACATCCCCGGTCACTAATACGGTCAATACCATCAAGGCAGACGAAATACAGCAACGCTTACAAGCACCAGGGTATAGAATTTTTTTAAAAAAAATCCAATTGAAATGCTAAAGAATGTGAACGTACTGATTTACTGTTTAAATCTTAAGAAATTAAATTGGAGTCAATTGTCAGAGTTACTTATTCGAACCAACACTCTGAACTGAAAAAAACAACTATTACATAAATATTGGCACTTGTGTTCAAATAACACTATCAACAAAAGTATCAAATAGTACCCTGAGGTCCCCTTTCGCAAGTCAAGGTCCTTGAGAGACTGGCTTATCACCAGCCATTATATAGCACCAACCAAGAACAAGAGCACAAAGGGACTGGATAAATGTGGCCCCTATAGAGAATGCTATCTTATTAGGAAGGTGATAGTCTAGAAAAATTAAGGTGACAGTTCAGTGCCAATTGTTGAAAGATTGCGGTGGTATATATCATGGTAATGCCTGGCATACACATGCCAATAAGCGGCCGATTTTTCACCTTACGGATGGGCGTGTGCGCTCGCGCCGTCGGTCAGCGGAAAAATCGGCCGCTTATCGGCATGTGCCCACATGGGGTGACAGATCCCTGTCGCCCCACAGCTCGGCCGGCCAGAGAACGGCTATGTCCGATAATCTCTGGCCGATGGAAGCCAATGCCTTTTACTTCAATGAAGACTGTAGTCATCACGTTTGCATTCCGGAGCTCATCTGAGCTGGTCTGTCTGCACCCGTCGGGGTGTTTATGGCAGGCATAAGCCGCTGCGGTCCATTCTACATTGGCAAGATGAAACGACAATTTCAGATACACATTCAAGAGCATGTCAGAGCTAATGGTGATCTGACAATACCGATAGCAAGTCATAACTATCACACAAGTTATATTTCCTTTTTTCTTTTGGCCCATATTACAACTAGTATACGGAAAGGGGATGTTGACCAATCCCTATTACAAGTGAAGCAACATTGGATTTATAAATCAAATGCCACTAGCTGGCCGGGACTTAATGACACAGTTAATTCGAAAATTGTTTTGTAATAGCCTATATAGCTGTATTTTTTTGTGTGTTTCAGTGTTGATTGCAAGGCACGCCCAGCAGGAACATCAGGGAGATGCTTCCTGGTAACCTTAATGGGCAGCACCCAGGTCGATGCCTAACTGAATGGGAGATCTTCCTGGAAGGCAGAGACCCACAGTTAGGTCAGTCACTAGTCCTTCCCCCTTATTCCAGCTGACATATTTTTCTGCCTTAATTACCTGGGTATCTTAAGATTTGGGGATGGGGGATTTTCCACTGACTTGGAATCAGATGAAGAAGTGGATGGACGCACACAGCACTCAGTAAGACCTGTTTGTATTGATGTGTTTAGTTTATAATTTTTTTATGTTCTCCAAGTAGAACACCTTACAATTGTATGTTTTTCCCTCTGTAGGTCTTGTTTTCCCCATAATGTCTGTAGCATCCAATTGGTGTTACACTGAGACATACCAGTGTCTAACAGCGACTGGAAAGAGTCAGCAAGGGTTCCATGTGAACCAGGTATGCCTTTCATTTTCATTTATGCATGGAGAGTTGTGTGTTGCCCTTCATACATCCCCAGGTCAAAGGATTTTTGATAGCGCCTCCTCCTAATACCACCTAGGAAGATACTTCCCATGATGGAGGTCAGCAATAGGGTTGTGGAACTCTGACCATTCTACCATTGTAGACATAATCTACTTAGTGGGATTCCATTGTTGACAGGTCGATTTACAAAATTAATGGATGCTTAGGGTACTTGTTAACATGGAATAAAATAATCATTGTACGATGTTAACAAGGTGATCCACAAACCTCAATACCATGTTGTATTTAAATATTGGATGTATAAAAGCATGTTGTACTAGGCTCTAATGTTTAAAGTGTCCTGGTGTTAAACTTGTGATTCAAGAGCTTCAGAATATTCATCCACTCCACTGTACAAACAAGTATCAAGTTGGAAAATGTGTTGAGACCTTTTTAATGTGATTTATGTGGTCAGTTTAGGGATTTATATGGTAAATTGAATAAGGGTGTGGCAAGCATGATTATTTGTTAACCCAATACTCCCCTACTAACTTATAAATGACTTCTTATACGCATTGTATATGCATTTAATTGTTAATTAAAACCATGACAATGCATATTGGAATGTTGCCTAAATGTTAAGTTCTAGGGGAAAATACCAAGATAGTTTTTTTATGTTTTAGCCATTAGAACATAGAAACCATCTGGATACTAAACCTAAAACATAATAGTCCCATTGCTATTAACAAATGCAAAAATGTTGTCAAATTCGTTGTTACCTCCTCATATAAGGTGTGAATTTGTATAGAAGGAGAAAATTAAGTACACACAGATTAGTTGCTAGGGTTTTTTTTTATCAAGCAGAGTAATTTAACAAGCAATAAAGTTGCAGGAGCACACAATTATATGATTGAGGGTTGTTTGCATGAGTTGATCCAATTCTTTATTTATCACAGCAGAAGTGTCCTCGGCCCTGGCAGGGATCACAAGGATCAGGACAGCAGGAGAAGGGGACAACACAAGGATTGCATGGATCTACCAAGGAAAAGAATTATGGTTAGCCATATTGTACACCCTAACCAATCACTGTCCAGATCTCATTGAAGTCTAAATACAAAAATGTAGTAGCAACAGTAAGTGTTGGTTCTTATTAATTCCCCTTACCTAAGTTTTCAGCTTCAATATAAATTGTTATTATTATTTAAAATATCATATTCACTGTACAAAGAGCTGAGTGATTAATCTTTTCCAGGGGTGTGTAGTCCATGGGTGTCAGTTATACAGGGGACCACATTAAAAAACTTGGACAAAGTCACAGGGCAACCTGGATATATGGGCCGGACTGTGATACCCCTGGACTACACACACACTGCATACACAGGGATGGGGCACACATGGACTACAAATAAAATGTACAGTGCATACAGTGTGTGTAGTCCATGTTTGCCTCCGTGTTTACAGTTCTTGTAATTTGCCTTCCCCCTTCACCAATCTTCAGCCCCCCTTACCAGCTGCACCCACCACACTTCTGTCCTCCAACTCTGGTAGTAAAGAAATATGGAACCCAGCAGCTGGAGCTCACTGTGATGTTACTGGAACACACTCATCCAGAGTGAAAGGAGGAAGGGGTGGTGAGTGCAGCTGGTAGGGTCGCTGCCGAAAAGGCTGATCTACCGGAGTTTGACAGTAATTATCTATTTGATTACTAAGTTCTTTACTGTAATGTACACAGTGCTAGAGCTGAGGTAAGCACATTAGTGAACTTTTCCAATGATACAGTAAAATCTTATATTTTGACTGAAACAGGTAAAAATTGCAACATTGATATATACATGTAGAATGTATGTAGACTTTTTCTTTCTATTTATAGAATGGATGGTAAGGAGTTTAAACAGAGGATTTCATTTTCAATCATTTTATGTAAAAATAAGGACAAAACGTCATATGACCCAAACATGAAATCACAGTATTTAATTCAAAGCAAATTTGTCAAGCATAAAAACATTTACATTTACGTACTTAGTAGCCACCTGTATAAGAGACATTTAAATTGTGCATTGTTTGGACACACGTTCCAATAATAGGAAACTTGGCTTTTTACTGAGATCTTAAATACTTAAAGAAATAATTGCTCCTCATTACCTTGTTGGCGAACATAGATAGTTCCATGAGGTCTACATGCTGAAAATATACAAACAAATTTTAAAAAACTTTAGGCTACCAGACACGAAAAAAGCAAAATCAACCAGTAAACAATAAATGTTATAGCACAATTCAGTTATTTTATATTCAATTTATGTTCAACTCAAGATGTATTAATCTAATGACCTAGACGTGTTCTTCTGCGTAGTACTATACACCATGGCATGATTATGTGCTGGGCAGCTAAAATTTTTGTCTTTTGGACATTTTTGGATGGAGGTCTTGTTAAGAGTTGGCCTTTCTTTTACTAAGTTTGTGCTTATATATACTCCAGTTATGTATTAAACTGATTATGGCAAACCAGATAGGAGCATATTTTATACCAGACAAATATATTTCAAACCAGACCTCCGCAATCAGAATTCCTATACATATAATTTTAGATGCCATGGTAATGTTATACTTATCACCAGCATTGTTTTACTAACATTTTAGTCAAAACACTTTGTTATACAAATTAATCTCCAGATAAAAGAACTAAACTGAATACAGTTATTAAACATTTATGTATAAATGGACACTGTTCATAAACAATCACTTACGGTCTTGGCATGGATCTTTACACACAACCACCGTCCTTTGACAAGGGGTCTGGCATGGATCTTGGCATTGGACCGTCTGGACACATCTACCTTTGATTCCAGACATATCTGTTTTTAGGGTTGGTTTGCCTTCTTAGAAGCTTAAAGAGATTATTTTGTTGTTTGAAAAGGTGAATGATTGGACCTTTTTATATGCACTAGGAGAGGAACTGAAATTAGAACACATTGCTGCACTGGTTGGTCACAACAGATTTACAATGTGTATAAACATATACCATTATCATGCTTATCACTTACTAATTAGTCTTCCTTACGTAGCTTTACAGCTCATGATTTAAAATTGCAGAAATACACATTTATATACTGACATATAGTTTTAATTGGGATGATAGGATGGAGAGCAATCTGAAAATTGTGTGGTTATATAAAGGTATTTTTATCAGCACTTGTGCCATAGTTCTCACATGTCCATCATTTATAAAAAAATGCTGTCAAATGCCCAAGTATTAGAGTTTTTTATTTTATAGCTGTTAGTAAATCTTTGTCTCTTCTGATGACAACCACAAAACAAGGGTAATCTTCCAAATTAAACAGACAAAA
>CM070037.1:21459038-21472279 GCA_036250615.1 Ptychadena robeensis
CATGTCTTCCATTTTTTAGAAAAGGGGTATAGTCCATGAAGAATGGGCAACACATGAATTATATTATTCATACAGAGACATATCATGAAAATTAGTGGTTTTGAACAGGTCCCAGTTTAAATTCTAGTTCCATGAGCACTTGCATGAGTTTCCCCTGATTTTCAAGATAAAGCCTGTTGTCGTATTTTCAGAGCTGCCTCATCACATCTATTTGGCCTAAAATGAAATAAAATTATTTAATTTACCTTCAAACTCAAGTCCAGAGGCCATATCTGGTGCGTGATGTACCGTATTTTTCGCCATATAAGACGCACCGGCATATAAGATGCACCCAGTTTTTAGGGCAGGAAAACCAGAAAAAAAAGATTTAATAAGTTTTCACATCAATTGGGATAATGCAATATTTTCAGTGAATGCAATTTCCAATTCAGCCAGCAGGTGTCACTAGCAGCAGTAAACTCTCAGCTACAAGACGTCATCTCTACACTGTACACAGGAGGAGGGGGGGGGGCGGCTGTCACTTCTCTTCTCACTGTGCTGTGTGTCCGTGGGGAGTGAATGCTGTTCCCACGGACAGAAGAGAAAAGGTAGATGCAAGTTCATCTATCTTTTCTCTTAATTTCCTAAAAGTATAGGTGAACTTGCATCTACCTTTTAGGAAATTAGACAGTTCAGATGTGAGAGTCGGCAGAAGCCGGCATTTCACATCTGACAGCTTCTCCAGCTCCCCCAGCTGATTCCCAAGCCGGGGGAGCTGGCGGGCAGCCAAGGTGCGACCACCGGCGGGCGAGTGGCCGCGGGGTCGCGCATTCGGCGTATAAGCCACAGGCAATTTTTGCCCCCAATTTTGGGGGTGAAAAAGTGCATCTTATATGCCGAAATATACGGTTATTACATTTATTATATCGGACGAGAAGGAAAACAACCACAATTGAAGATTTTCAGTATCAAGGTTTGCCCATGACTTTGTCCAAGTTTTAGTTTTGGACTAGCTGAGTCAGACACCCCGATCTAACCCATTTCTACATTAAAGTTTACATTTACCTCTAAGCTGAACTGAAAAGATGAAGGATTGTTTTGAGGCAGTGATCTCACGTTCCAAATATAAAACATTAAAACATTTAAAACTATTATATTTACAATATCTTGCTTTAATCACAAAGCATTCTGCAAAACTAAACATGTAACCAATGGTTATCAATAGAAAATACACACCAAACATATGATATAATGACTGTACCATAATAGTAACAGAAGTACTGTTCCCATAAAAGTCACTGTTCAGGGTGGTATAGGTATTGGCTAGGTTCTTCTCGCCAAATCATGGAAGAAAACCCGTGTAGAAGCACAGGAACAGTTTGATCAGCTGATTTATTAGTATTTTCTTAGCTGATTCTTCCAAGAAGGAGAATGGGGAATACGGTTTATGTTCCAAACAATGGTTTAAGAGCCAAAGGAAATGAAGAAGCAGTGCATGGAAAGTAATATAAAGTCATATCCCTTCAGCCAAAGACATACTTTAAGAATCCATCTTAGGCTGTGATTTGTTTGTGATGTATTTGATGAAATGCCTGTAAAGCTAGCCATACACGTGTCGATTCCTGAGCGATCGATCAACGATCCTATCGATTCCGGTGAAGCCACAGGCGTCGATTGATCGACCATACAAGTCTGTGCCTACCACCTTAGGCCACCGATTCCTGGACGATTCACAAATGTCAACAACCCATGATGTGTGCCCGATCGATCAGAAAACACCAACAGGTTGGTTCCCTGGCCGATCCGATTTGGGGGCCATGTCGATCGGTTGGGGTCGATCGGTCAAGGTGGGCTGCACTTGATTCCTCGTCGATCGATCGAAGTGCAAGCGCCTGGTGATCGATCAGCCAGGAATCGAGTGTGAAATCGACCTATGTATGGCCACCTTAAAAATGATTCCACTTTGGATCCTGTCTATTTGAAATGTAGGAAATACTATTATTATATATGCTCGTGAAGTGAGACTCTGTCACGCACCATTCTGTTCCAACCTCCCCCATGCCTAAAACGCCCACTCCCTTTATGCATTATGCAGAGAACAAGCGATGGGGAGCATCCTTTCAACAAGGTGACAAGCTGAATTGGGCAGATCCAGCCTCCGGGTCTTCGTTTGTCAACCCCTGCATTGGTGGTTATGTGCATTATTAAATTTCAGTAGGCGAAACCTCGCCTCATGCGTTCCTGACACGCCTTTTCCATGGCACTCTGACATGGTCATTAACCCCCCTAGGGGTTGAGACGAACTCCGTTCGTTCGGCCCAACCGCTAGGGTAGCGGGCATCGTGAAATGATGTAATAAGTCTTCCTCTTGTAGTCAAGATATATAGCTTGTCTACCGAGGTTGAAATAATTATGTCATAAATAAGAAAATAAGTAGTTTGGGAACATATATTAGTTTATGTTATGCTGCTGCATTTGTGTACTTTTAGGTATACACTTTATCTCTTTGAATTGGATTGGTCCTGGAGTTTTGTTTAGTCAGATTTTACTTCCACTTACTGTTGTAAGATTATAGTTATCAGCTACTGTAGTGTACCCACACAAACTAGGTCAAGTGCTGTACCCTTTGACTCTACATCCCATGAGGCTCTCGGGCTAGAAGGGTACAAAACTGAGGAAGGGGCAGTCCCGAGGGCAGGTACTAATAAGACAGAAGTCACTTGGTTAGAGAGCTGACTTCAGGATTGCCTTCCTGCACCTTATACACTGGCGTGCGGACAGCCGCTGGATGCAATAGCATGCATTCCTTGGCTAAGACCCAATTGCTTGCCCTACAGACCAGGCTGGTATCATCCCAGATACTCAATTTAAGTGGGCTGGCATGAGCCGTGAGTGCAGACTGGTGGCATTGATGAGATGATGATGAGATTGTGAGTCTCCACTGGCCTGCAAGTACCAGTTACCCCTGCCACTAAAGAGGACCTGTCCTCTATAAGGGACAGGCTGAACTGTTGGAGTTTACTATTGAACTTAATCTCCTAAACTTTTCACCTTTGCCTAGAAACAGTAGAATGCAATAAATAGTGTACCTTTTCTCAATATTACCGTTAGTATACGATTAGAGAAATAAAGGGTGGCCTTGTGGAGCTAAAAAACATATTCCTTATCTGTATATTTCTTCAGCACCAGTGTTAGAATCTCCAAAATCATCATTTCCCATCATTTTGGGGAGGTATTACATGTTATAGCTAAATATAAAGAAGTGTACAACATGCAAATGATAACATGAAACAGTCCAAATGTTGTTGTCAATCAAAAAGACATTACCTCATGAATTTGTGTATAGATTGACTATAGAAACAATCCCTAGTTTGTTAATAGTAGAATAGTTTAACTCGTGTATACATGATGATAAAAATTTGAGTAAGCTGTAATTAACATTGTTTGATTTCTTCCAAAGATAGGTTCATGTTTCAAACAGATATGGGTATTACATAGCATTATGCTGTGCATGGCATGTGTTATACACATGTGGATTGACATAAACTATATACTGTATTTTTCAGAATACCGTATAGTCCGAATAATTTAAAACATATATATATCTTTTTTTTTCATTCTCCTATGCATCCCAGGAGGCAGATTTCATTCCCTCCAGCCAAGCCAGAAAGCCACTGCCAATAAAAGACCAACTTATGGAGAGAGACATTTTACAATTAGATAGCATGGGTTGTGTATTTGCATTAATATTCTGCATTGCAATTAATAAATTGTGTGACACAGACTCATATCTTCTCCCATATGTAAATAGCTGTTCATGGATAAGTTGTTCAGTGCCAGATTATAAAATGTGTCTCTTCATAAGTTGGTCAGTGTGTTCAGAGAATGGGTACTGCTAGTGTATAGACACATGATAAAGTTGCAGCTCTGACACTCTGCTGCAGCAAAGACCTTCCTCCGGCACTGTCCTTTTGGCTGGAGGAATATAGAGTGAATGCTGCATGGTCCAGTCATGGAACATTCTGTATATTCACTTAGTATCTGAATAGCTGTTTCTGGGGTTTTTTCCATAATTTTTCCTTCAAAACTTTGGGTGCGTCTTATGGTCCGGTGTGTCTTATAGTTTGAAAAATACGGTACTTAATAACAGTATAAAATATACTATTACCAGTTTGACTATGTTATGAAAAAATAACTTTAAAATTAATCACCGATCATGTTTGCTTTCTAAAGGTTTTAAAGATTCGAGTGTTGTACCGTGTTAGTCATCGATAAATATAGAATATCACTTAAACTCCAAACTCTCAAAAAAAATGTATAAAGTAATCCATGTGTAAATGTATGTTGTTTAGTCTCTCTCTCTATGCCATTAGCACATGTATAGGCTAGATGATTGGCAGGGACATGGATGGATCGCTCTGGCTAGAGCTGTGCTAAAGTATCATATTGCCTCTGGAATATACAGTTATGTAAGCCACATAGCTTACTGAATTAAGTTTAACAGAAATTACTTTACAATCAAACATTTATAACATAATTATAGGCAGGGTGCACATAACTTTTTTAGTTAGCTCCTCACATGAGTACCAGGAGATGGTGTTTGGTACTAACCCCATATGTAGGATGGCGTCCTCACTGTTTCCTTCTCACTGTCCTCTGCGTCAGCCTCCTGCATGGTAGATCCTGCTGCAGATGGACCTCCCTGTTCCTGATTGATCCTCCGATTAGCTGTCTCCATCCACAGGTCACCAGCTGGCTTTGCGTCAAATGCAACAGTATAACACTGTTGGAACCTCTAGATCTCATATCTTACCTGCAGTCCATATGTCAACATTTCATAGTCCTTTTCCAAATGTCAACATTCCAACAGTACTTTTCTCTGGTCAGATTTTAACCATACATATGCCAACTCTGACATTAAATCCCCAGATCTCCAACACCCTTAAAAGACCACTCTTATTTTGGATTAGTAATTTATATTTCCAATTTCACCCCCCCCCTATCTGCAAACTTTCATAGTTATTAATATTTCCATGAAGTTATCTAAGTGGCATAAATTGTATACATTTATCAAAAAAAACTGAAAGAACTTTGGCAAAATAAAAAAATTTCACAGTAGTGTGTACATGATAAAGTGAAGATGTTTGTACAGCTATTTAATGTGGTAGGGATGCCGATTGTGCTGCCGATCTCTTCCCTCTATGGCTGATAGCCAGACTCCTCTGGTGCACCTGATAGCTATGGCCACCCAGACATGGAGCGCCTCCAAGTTGTTAGTGAGCTTTATAACAATAATGCAGGTATGCATAGCTAGTTTTTGACCCCTTTTGTGCACCAGAATACCACTTATGTGCACCCCTGGTTATATATTAAATGTTTGTTAATGTCTTGTAATGTTTAAGGCAGGGTGGATAAAAATGATTTTTTTGATTTAAATAGTTTTTTTTTAAATAAAATGCTTTTTGAGGAAAATAGATTACCATCAAGAGATTATTACATGAAGGATTAACAATTAATTGTTTAATTATGTAGAATAAGGCTGTATATGTTTTTTTGGTAAATAAATTCCATGAATCCATTCACAATGTCAGGCTCTTCCAGAGGTTTCTGTAAGATTTTATAATTAAAGCGGACCTACCACCAGAAATCTATGTTTTTATGAATGGGACTAGAAGTGCCAATAATAGGGAGGAATGCAGTAAAAAAAACTCAAAAACTTTCCTGTAATGAGCAATTTAACAAGATTACCACTCAGCACCCTTCACTTCCTGGTTCGTGGAGCCAACACATGAAACACATGGGGGTGCAATATCGCGGGTGGCCACTGGGGGCGTTCAGTGATCTTCTATGGGAATTTTCAAAGCAGGTCACTGAAATATAAGCTTCCTGTGACGTCCTGCCTGCAGACCATGAACCAGGAAGTGTGGAGAGCTGCCGGATTATATTCTTAACAGGTACAGGTACGTTTTTGGTTTTTTTCCACTGCATTCCTCCCTATTATTGGCACTTCTAGTGCCATTCATGAAAACATAGATTCCTGGTGGTAGGTCCTCTTTAATAAAACTACACTCTCCGATGTATAGTGGACAACATCCCAAAAACATGAGACAGAAGTTGATAATGGCATAAACACATCACCCCAAATTTCCCCTGAAATAGAGAAGGGTGGGGGGACGGGTCACTCAATATGTAAAAGCAATACATTTATTATACACAGTGCAAGAAATGAAGTAATGGCATCAGATCAACCAGAAACCATGCACAATGTTGCGGATGCAACAGACGCTTAGACAATTAAAATAGTTCAAATGGCGCAAAATTCACCCCAACGCGCATTTAGTTGAAGACTTCTTCAGGGGGTACGATATGTCATTTCATCGGCCAAATCTACATAACACAAACAGCCGACACACAAGGGGATCAGTCATACTATAACCAATAACCAAATCGACATAAAAGTGGACACAGAACCTCTGGGGTTACTCACTTCCATAGATCAATATAGGGGGAAAGACATGATTTCTCAAGATGATGTCCCCACCGCACCGACACCAGTGGGGAACGGAAAGACAGATTTTAACCGCATAACTGCCGTGGTGATCTACGTACAACAAGATCGATTTTTATTTGGTAAACATGATCAGTTGATGGTTTGGGTAGGTCTTGTTACGCAGATCACCAGTGGGGACGCCATCCTCAGAAATCATGTCCATAGATCATGTCTTTTTGATCTATGGAAGTGAGTAACTACTGACGGTCTGTGTCCACTTATATGTAGATTTGGTTATTCAATATGACTGATCCCCTTGTGCTGGCTGTTTGTGTTATGTAGATTTGGCCTATGAAATCACATATCGTACCCCCTGAAGAAGTCTTCAACAAAACACATGTTGGGGGGAAATTTGCACCATTTGGACTATTTTAATTGTCTAAGCATGTGTACAGATGTACACCTGCAACATTGTGCATTGTTTCTGATTGATATGATGTCATTACTTCATTTTTTGCACTGTGTATAATACATGTATTGCTTTGGTTTCCCCTCACCCATGTCTATTCCAGGGGAAATGTGGGTGATGTGCTTATGCCATCATCAACTTCTGTCTGTTTCTGTAAGATTATTGGGCAGTTTCTCAGCTACAAGATATTATCACAGATGCTGGGTTTACTTTTGCAGTTCTCAAAACTAAGTGCAACAGAAAGGTTGTCCAAATATGAATGATTAACCTAAACTGGGGATAAAAAAACTAATATGAAAAGTTGTTGTTCTAAAAATCTTCATCTACTACATTTTAAAGTTTTACCAGCAAGAATGATTGATTTAAATCGGTTTGATTTAAATCAAATCCACCCTGCTTTAAGGTAACTTTTTAGGTTTAGCTTTAACTTTACTTGAAGATAAATGAATTGTTACAGATATTTTTATTAATAATTTAAAAAAATTTTGATTTTTGAATCTTTACATTTTTTTTTTGAAAAGACAAAAGATTTTGTTACATGTCCGTTCAGGTTACACATTGGGAATCTTTTCAAATTATTTAAACTTTATCTCTTCAAAAAAAAGTCAGACGATCACATAGAAAACCATGCGTTCTAAGGGCTTATTACCACTCTTGCGTTCTCGTGCGGTTGTAACCGCATGCGTGTCTGCGCGAGAATGCATAGCATAGTTTTGCGTGTTTTCAAGCGCGCCTTGAATACGCATCCGCTCTGTCATGCGTTTTTGCGCGTTTTGAAATGCATCCAATGCTTTCCTATGGATGCATTTTTGGGATGCGGATGCGGTTGGGACGCGGATGCGTTTCAAAACGCTGCAGGCAGCATTCACAACCGCACCCTCAACCGCACCCGCATTCGAACGCGCACAACCGCACCAGTGTAAACTACATTGAAGTTTCCAATGGATGCGGTTGTTTGCACTTGTGGCTGCGCGGTTAGAAACGCGCGAATAAGCGCAAAAACGCAAGAGGGAAAACAAGCCCTGACTTGGAGAACAGAAGATTTGGCAGAGAAAAGACGATCTAAAAAAGAAGAGTTCTCTCTCATATTGTGTAACTTATTTGTGACACTTAGGACCCCCATACACCTTTAGATCTTTCTGTCAGATTTCCTTTAGATCTCCTTTTGTTTTACCAAAACCACGTAATACGAGGGACTTTCTAAACCATCAAGTCTACCTGTGTTCAATTGCAGAGGACTCTATACTACATAGTTGTTAGTTGGTAGATCTAAAGCCCAGATGCCCACCCTGTGGCCCGAGGGCCGAATGGGCCCTTTGGTCTTTCTTTGCCGGCCCCCTCAGTCCTCCACTTGTGGCCCCCAAAACCTAACTGTTACTGCATAGGGCATAGCAACTCACCTGTCTGCAGAATTAAAGGTTACGTACCCCATCAATATAATCAAAGGCTTTGATGATATCTATGAGGCACATAACCTTTGATGATATATATGACACAAAACATGCATTACCACACTACATAGTTCTCTTATGCTTGAAGTATCATTTAAAACAAATGTTGTTATTTAAAAATGAAAAATAATGTCTTCTAGCTCTGAATGCTGTATTTTTTTTCATTAAAAATACTTATAAAAGTCAGTATAGAATGAAAATGTTATGTGCGGCCCTTTAGTGATGCAGAGGGCCGCACTTGTGGCCCTCCATAGCAACTCAGTTGCCCACCACTGATCTAAAGGATATCTGACAGAGAGATCTAAAGGTGTATGGCTTAATGTGATATAGTTATTCTTGTGTCAATAGGATATATATATATATACGTTTATTATAGATCATCATTTGTTATAAGTGAAATAATACGGATAACATAGAATGAGTGCACGATTCAATGCCTTACTGATTTTACATTGTATACTGTGTATATATTGATGTTTTGACACAAGGTTTTTGTTTATGATAAATAAAAGTTTGGTTCATATTATATTGATTGAAAATATTTGATACTATGAAACAATTTTCATATGGGATACTATACACTATACTATGTTGCGCAATATTGATATTCGATCATTCTCAGACATGATTTCAAGGTATACATATTTATTTAGATTGAATATTTTTCATGGACTATTTACTGGAAGAAGACCTGAAGAAGATTACATCCTGTGATGCCGCATGCTGAACTTATTCAACCGGACGGCATGTCAAATTACAACGCACTATACACAATACATTATATCTAGTGTTATGCAAAGTTTAAAGGTTAATCAGTCATTACTATGATTTTTAAAGAAGTATATTGGTTCTTATACTTGAATGTTATACTTGAATGAATGTTACTCGGGTATATGTTTATACTACACTTTTTCTTTAATTCATAATAATAGAAAAGTTATTTATATAATGACTTTCATAAATTGGGTTATAAATGTCATCAATGCAGCCTAAACTTAAAGCCAAATTATATGACCAACATCCCGAGTTAATACAGTACAGATACAGAGGTGAGGACGAATCCAACCTCCTCTAGGGGCACCCTATGACAGGCCTACCTGTCACACTATAAAAGGACTTTAAGAGGCCACAAGAGTATTGCCCGTTGTAAGCAGACATAAACATAAAACGTTTTTTGTAAATTATTTAAGTAATTAAACAAAATTTCGTAATTCGTCCTCACCTCTGTATCTGTACTGGGTTATTAATGTGTCATGTCATATATGACAAGTAATATAACTCGTGGTATAAATGAATATTATGGTATACTGTGATAAGTATAAGAAACTGATTTCAGTTTATAAACTAGATCAGGGCAAGAAGACTTCAATCAAGATGAAATTCATCAATTCATCAGGTTTATCTCATGTTCACCACAGAGACTGATTTTATGGGAGTTTGCTCATCAGAACATCAGCAAAGACTGAGAGTATAACACCTACTCTATATGGAATAAAGTTTCGATCATACCTCAATGACATTCTGCACGCCACCATACTTCTATGCACAGTGACTACAGACATTATGTTCTATGCACGTTGACTACAGACAAGGTGTTTCATCACACATGTTCCACAAAGAGTGTCTACAATCAAGGTCCTTCACAAAGGTATGACTTGTGATGTCCTGGACTCCTTATAAAAAGGTATTGATTATAAATATATCTCATGAATGGTTTTGGATCCAAATGGCTGAGAGTCTCTTTCCATGAGTACAAAAGGAATACTTTCCATAGGATGTGTCCTATTGTGATATCCAGGAGGAGTCTCTACTCACAGATATCAAAGAATCATGTGTTGTCCTGATGATCAACGTTATATAGGTCTGTGTCACAGAAACACTACACCTTATTGCATAGACTGTATAATATGAGGTTTCTCAACGTCATTCAAAGATGATGGTATTACATCAGAAGAAGAATTTGTTAAGTGAAATAACTGTTTTTATGGATATTATATATCGGAAGAAGAAAATTCTCAACCCTTTGATGAAGGAAGATCGAGTTGGAAGATCTACTATAGAATAGGGTTAGAGGTAATTCCAGTTTACCATAAGCTTCATAAATATTCACGAGTTTCGTAAATTCATGATATTATAAGGTCACATGATTTTGATTGCATTATTATCAAAATGTGTAAATTGTCAATGATGATAACAATGAGTAAAGTTTTGAGGGTTCAAATATACGTTTTCACCCTAAACCAGGGGGATATGTTAGAATCTCAAAAATCATTTCCCATAATTTTGTGGGTTTATCACATGTTGTTATAACCTTAATATAAAGAGGTGTATGCATTTAGCCTTCTTGAATAACATGCAGCAGTCAAAATGTAATTGTCAATCAAAAAGACATTACCTCATGAATCTGTGTATAGATCAACTGGGCCTACCCAGTTGGCGTGGCATATCTATTTCTGTATTGTATTCCTAATATGTAATTGATAAGTTTATAAGTATATGTGACAAAGCTGATAGTTCAAGAGGACTATCTTGGACACACACAGGATTTTGTATTTGTAACTTTTGGAGATTTTTGGGAGATAATAAACACATCTCTTCTTTAAGCAACAATTGTCTGTTCTTGAAATAAAAGGGTGACCCACAAAACACACTCTTCTACAACCAGAGGCTAAGAAAGTTATTGCCTTAGCATAAAAGACAGCATTTCCAGTAGTCATATTACTAATGGTGCCTACATATTTTCATAAGCTCTAGCAACCACTTCATACAACATGTCTAGGTCAGAGGGTTGATAATGTTAGCTATAAGTGAAGGAAGCAGATCTTGGAATGGAAACCCGTTCAGAAGGTCATCTCAGATGGATTCAAAATCTGGTCAGTATAAATCAGTAGTATTACCTTTCAGACAGGCTTAATTTTTGTAATACTGATTTTAATACTATGATTTTGGTCTCTTGCCTGGGTCATAAGTTTGTGTAGGCTGCAAGGCATATAATGAACTTTCTTGAAGAATAATTGACTCAATGAACCAGCTTTCCTCCTTTCATAAAGGTTCCTTTGCTCTGCAATGCAAAAAAAAGCATTGGGGGAGAACATATGGAGTTCATTTAAATGGAGTACTCTATTCTACTGAGCAGAGGAATCTTTATTGAATATTCCTGGATACATACTGTGCATTTACATTTATAAATTGGATATTCCATAGTGGAGTGTAAAGCCGGTCATAGACACCTCGATCCATGGGCGACTTGTAGCAGACTCATTACAGCGTTGTAACCACGCTGTGAGGAGTTGGCTACAGAATTGCAGAGAATCCTGTGTGCTCCACCAACACAGGGGATTTCCAGCAGATTGTAGCCAATTAGACACCCCCTCCAAATTAACTGATTAAACCTCAAGGTGGGCACCCCTGTAGGTGGGAGTGCGCACAGCGGTCATTGCCTGCAACTATGGCTGTGAATCACCACCTCTTTGGCCGGCTTAAAGGAAAAATAGCAATGTCCGCTTTCCTTTAAGCCCCCCATACACCACATACAATTACCATGCAACTTCTGTACAACCAACTTTTCTTCTACTAAAACAATGTAATAGGAGGACCTTTCTACACCTTCCAATCACTATGTATTCTATCAGGGAGGTCACTATATTACATAGTTGTTGGTAGGTCTCATGAAAGTTGTATGGAGGAATCTTAAGGTGTATGGGGGGCTTTAGAGAAATAGGTCCCAATTCCAATAAATGAGTAGGGCTTTTTCCAGTTGGCCACCACCAATGTACTGTGCGCTATACATATAAAAACTCCTAGGATGAAAAAATATTTTTGCCTAGAAGAGTTGCATTTTGACAGCTGGTTTGTAGGATCACACACAGTTTAGTACTTAATTTAGGGCTTTTCTATTAAATTTTTTTGACAAAATTAGTGGTTGTAGTACATCTGATACATCTATCAGATGTTGTTGTGCTGAATTAGCACATTATGCAATAGGTCAGTAGTACTCCAGTACTACTTGGTCAGCAAATTGCTATTGTGTATCGGCAAGTACCCCATCAAAAAATATGTTGGAATCTGGAATTTCCCTACGCACATCTCTCTCCCACCAACGCTATAGCACTGTTGTTTTGTTTAAGACTTTATTGCTCCTTGATGATTCAGCTCTGTTGATTCTTTACAGTAGAGAAACATTACAGCAAAGAGGCATTCATTCTTATGTAGCGCTGACCCACTTTGTCAGTGTGTTTAAAAGGAAGTGCATACTCTAGAGGAAAAACAGAGCCTGCTATCTCAAGAAGAATCATTTTTTACAAAGTTATCTTCTTAAACACGACACGCACTTGATATAGTTATTAATTACTTTTAAACAATGTCTGCCCACACTATAAAAATAACATTTCCAGGCAAAAACTTCCCAACAAAGCAGTTCATAATAACTTGGTCTAATATATTGTGTTACATTTTTATAAAAAATTTCTTGCATTTCACAATGGAAATAGTAGCCACTGATCATATACAGTTTAGAGTTTGTATTGATCTGTTGAAAAGTATATGTGCTTTACATCTGTAGGTAGTCAGGACTTCATGTTCTATTCAACATATAAAACATACAATATAGTTGCAAGTGATACTACAGTTTACAATGAATGATTAGAAATTCACAAGTTCTCGCAAAATATATAAAATATACAGAGCATAACTGTGCTGAATTGTATTATTATCTGAGAACCATCAACTAAAGAAGTAAAGACCACCCACTGATGTCATGAGACTTACCAGAAGATTGTCAGAAAAAATGAGGGAACAAGGAAGCGATGAAGGTAGGTAGTTCAGGTTTAAAATAAACCAAGGACCGAGTGTA
>CM070037.1:21489077-21501780 GCA_036250615.1 Ptychadena robeensis
CCGAATGTTTTCCATAAAATTTGCGGCATGCCGCGAATACGAATGTTGCCTATACCGCTCGTCACTATTAGTAATGAGCAGCAGAGGCAATATTTGTATTCGATAAATATATTGAGAAGTTTTCATCAAATATTCGCAACATATATGTAAATTTGTCGTTATTACAAGAATGTTTTTCGCAATAAAAAGTGCAGAGAATTCGCACTTTGATTACAAAGATATAGCACTATATTCAAGCTCTTCACAAATTCTCAGAATGCGGATATTCACAATAAAAAAAATGTATTCGAATATAGCGATCAACATTATTGACTATGACCTCCCCAATTATTTGAATTGACTATACTACTCCAGTTATCCAAGTTGACGAGATTCATCCATATTAATATTATAAATATTATAGTTTCTATATTATAGTTATAGTACATGTGATAGTATATTAAACACATTAGACAGAAAGATTTCAGTCTCTTGAGATTAAACTATGCGCTCCGAGTCACCTCATTAGTCTACAGCTCCAATGATGGTTTTCAGTCGCTCAATCAAGCTTCTAAAACGCCTTGTGGTTAATTACTAGAAGTAACAAATGATTACTAATCAGATGGAGCTCATTGCTTTATAAAGAGTAAACTACACAAATTGCATACAGTAGTATTTTGTAGTGATCAGCAAACATACCATAATTTGGGGATGGCGCAATCATGGCAAATTGATCTCTACATGCCCTTCCTTTTATAGCTCACTCCTTAAAAGTTGTGTTTGATTGTGTTTACTTTTTACCATAACGATAGTGTTGTGGTATGTTATTGTAGCGGTGTGCAAGTGATGTGTGTGTAACCACTCAGGCAGCCAGATTCTTTAAGGTGGATGTCCTCTAGCCGATTACCAGGTTTTGCTTGCAGCCCAAATAACTCCAGGTCTACGCCAGCAGGTGGGGGCTATTTACAGTTTATTTAGGAATATTTACACGGAGGCAGTGATGGGGTTCAGGCATAGGGAATATGTTACAAACTGAGTTGCTCACGAGCGGCTGGACCAAGATGGCTGGGTGCTGTGGACCTTCTCCAGGGAGTTACGTTGAAGAAGCAGGGAAGAAGTCAGGGAAAATCCAGGAAAAGCCCAGAAGCTTCTAAAGGACTTCTATTTATGTCCTAGGAATGGGGCAGGCTTAAGGCCTGGCTGGGCTGACTATATTGGTTACATTTTGGAGGGAAGGAATAAAGTATACACCCAGACATGAGTCATGGTCCCAGCTTATCGTAAACAACAGGTGCAACCCTTGTCAGGGAGACACACAATAATGTATGCCATATACAGCATAAACAGTATTATACAGTGCCTATAATACATAATGCATATATACAGTTTAGTGACCATTTCTGGGGCAACTAAATTATATAATTGGCAGGGTATATATATATATATTGGTATTCTAGAAAAACAAGCAATTTTTTCTGCCTTGTGTCATCCAACGCTGGTACCGTCTTAACCTACTAACCTATCCACTCAACTAGAGTCTCCTTACATGCACTATAGGCAATAGGCTCCTAAAAACGTGTAACCGAATAGCTACATAAAATAGATAGAAACAAGTAATTACTGCACAAATGATTAAATACCACAATAGAAAAAAATGTGAACTTTCAGTAATGCTGTAACGTCCATTATGCTTGTTGTTTTGATTAATTTTGACTCCAGGTCCCAACAATCTAATAAAAGGATGGCCTGACATTAGCATTTAGCATTGACATAAGACAAATGTTAACCTTGCTCACAGCAAAAGAAAAATTTGAGTGTTATTGCAGGAGTTAATTAGCAGGAAAAACGGAAGGAAGGCTGCTGGAAATGATTATAGGAAAACATTTTCCTCGGATCTGCTGCGAAATAGAAGGTCTGAGCACTTCAAGGTGGATCTATACTTTCCATATAGCTAAGTTGCTTCTTATGGTAGAGCAGGACATGTTTTTTCAAGAGCATTAGGCATATGCTTTTATAACTTATAATGTACTACATTTTCCTAGAAATACTAAAACAAAAGGGATGGTAATGTGATATATTGCACATTACACAATCTACTTTCCAACCAGCAGATGGCGCTCTAATTATTTATTCCCAAGCCCAGCTATTACAGCTTTCCATCCAATCTATAAGAAGCCGCATGTGTACAAAAGTCTACGGATTGAGTCATTTTATCCGTTAAATCACTAAAATCATCAGCCTTGTATGGTGTAAGTCTACCTTGTGTCATCAAATCATGACTGAAGAACACCAACCCCATGGAGGTGGCAGGATCATGATTTAGGTTTGTGTTTTTCTTCTGAAACTGGGGCTTTATTGAAGCTGGAGTTTGTTATAAACAATCCTAGGAATGAATTAGAAAGTTGATAATAAAAAGGCATTCCACATTTAAAAAAGGGAAAGACCCTAAGCATGAGAGATGGTCAAAATGTTTTGAGTAGAAATGTATTACTTTTAAAAAATTAAAACCACTGTGCTACAGAAACTTTTTGTAATATTTCCATGACCCTCCTCTGATGAACATTGGCGGAGGGTATTTGTGGACAGTGGGGAACCACCAAGAGCATACCAGACTCCCTGCTGGCAAAAAGGAGAGCCACAAATGACATAGCCCCCCCCCCCCCCCCCCAGAGCATACCAGACCCCTTTTTACAAGTCTGGAAGGACAGGAAAGGGAGGCACCTCCCTGTCCCACCAGGCCCAATATACCTCAACAATACCCCTCTTAAGATAAGGGGGTCCCCTCCCCACAACATGGGCCAGGCATTTTGGGGTTGAGGGTGGGGGCTCATTGAGTATCTGGGGTTCCTGCTTTACAGTTTAGTCCTAGAAAAAAACTTTCTACCTTTCCACATAGTTACCTGAAAAGTGTATACTCCACCGCTGTAATCCACCTCTTTCCTTGAAGGGTCAATTATCCCACAAAGGGGTTCTCTTCCCTGAGCACTGAGTTTAGCTGGCAGAGGCAGGAAAGCTGTCAGAGTGAAGATCTGCCTTCTGCTACTGCTTTGTGCATTTGAACTGAGCACGGCTGTCATACACATGGCAAAAGAAAGATCCGCCCATGGACAGCTTTGCCCTCTGCCTCTGCTCAAGCTGCCCTCTACATAAAGCAGTAACAGAGGGAAGATCCGCCCCAAACAACTAACTCCCAAATAAACTAGTCAAATAATCTCTACCTAGCTTACATGCTAATTCATAAGAGTATTTTATTAGATTAAAAAAATGCTTTAATTAAATCAAAAGAACAAACAATGTATTTATGAATGTGCACACCCATAACTGGCTTATTGTTAATTTTTTTCTTTATAATTGTATAACAATTTATATTATAACAGATTTGTTTGTTTTTGTACAGGTTACAGGTAACATTAAAGGTAGAAATATGTTTTTATATGATTTATTCTCATCCCAGTTTTAACACCACAAAAACAGTAATTTTAGCAGGAGTGTGTACAATTTTTCTATCTGCTTTAGGTTGAAGCACTTTGTCCTCTCTGGCCCTGCAGTGCCCCTTACTCTGGGCTGTGAATGAAACAGAGCAATATAGAAAATGACCTTAAAAATGTTTACTTCATCCCTGCCAGTTTTCTAACATTAAAGTACACCTAAACTGTAAAAAGAAAAAAAAAATTAATTACATTCATCATAACTGTCCCAACGGCTCAAATTTTCTCCAAAACCTAAAGAAATATACTTACCTACTCTGTTGTCGTCTGTGGAAATTGGCGTACTTACTTCTGTCTGTGTAGCCTCCAGTCTTTCAGGTAAAGGCTGCAGTAACAAAAACGGCCACTGGGGATCACCAGATACAATGTCTTTTGATGGACACAAAGTGAGAGTAAATACTCTGGAAGAGCTGGAATTTAAGAATGTGTCATCCGACATACGTTATTGCCACGGCAGTATTAAGAGGAGTCCACAGAGAGGAGGAACAACAGGGGAAACACATATATCTCCTTACAGGTAAGGATTTTTTTATGTATAGATTGCCCCAATAATAGGGGGTTGGCTAACTGGGGACAATCTGATGGGTTTAGGTGCCCTTAAGTTTAAAAAGAATCTATCAATCGACCACATAATCATTTATCTTATAAAATAAAATGAGATAATACAAAAGTTTAACAGAGTTATAATTGGATAAAACAACAATGGATTGATGTCCATTGAGTCAGTGGTAACTCCGGGGATATGGGGAGGCTGTCCATTCAACATTCCCCTCTAGTCCTCACTTGTGTGGTGATGTGTGGGCAGGATAGGGTGGGCAGAGAATACAAGCAGATTACAGATTACTAGTTTAAATAACAATAAATAAATAAACGGAATGGATTGTACCCCCAGGGAGCTTAATGCAACTTTTGCTAAAAGATGTAGTTACTGTAGCATATCCTGTACATACAGTTGAATAATTTATTCTAGTGTACGTTAGGTCGGCAGTACTTCTGTATCATTATTTGCTTGGCTAGCGGTATTATTTGAGTCATGTGACATCATGTTTGAAGGCCTTCATCTAGGTGGACATCTCTTCCATCTTTTCCACTGTTTTGTCTATTAGAAATAGAGTCTCCCACTACCTGCAGCATGATATAATGAAAAATCATTTGGCAACAGGGAGGTTAAAGGGATTTCAAAATGCAGCAGAATCTCACGTCTCGTCCTCACAAAAGAATATTACAGCGGCAGCAGCATGGGAAAAGCTTTAATAGAGGTCTTGCACTTTTCCTATAAAAGATTCCTCCATCTCTCCTGTAATCAGTCACATTTCAGGTTCCTGGCTGGACCTTCAAAAATTGCAAATGTGTTTTCATCAAGTGCATTTCTACTCGTTAAAATGTCACCGAGCGGATACCTCGGTTTTCACCTTTCCCCCTGCCCACCCCAAAAAGGTTGTGCAGCATAAGAAATTATATGCAAAGCCTAATGCCTCATGTAAATGTGGTTCATGTAAAAACATATTCTCTTATTTCACAAATATAAAAAGGATCACAAATGGATAATCTTAAGGTTTGGAGGAATATAACAAAACAAAAAAAGTATTGCTTTAGCACTTTTTCATTAAAAAAAGTTTAAAATGAAGTTTAAAGCTGGCAACACACGGCTCGATATACACATCCCGACATTGAAGGAGCTGAAGACGCAGCACTGCTGTGTCTCCAGCCCCGACGATGCTTTTCATGGAGACCCTGCGGTCTCCATGCAAAGCAATGGACATCAATCATGGTTTACAGGCATGTCCAATATCCCTGTTTCGATCGATCTGGCCCATATCTATGCACGTGTTCCCTGCTTAAATGTTTGAGTTAAATTTTCAACTTATATTTTAATTTATTTTATGCAAAATATAACATTTGCGCAACCCTGATATTTATTGATAAAATATCTACACTTGTGGGGGTTTTTTGTGTAGTTTTTCACAGCAACTCTATGGAGGTCAGTGAGAAGTGGTCCTGGTCCATTAACAAACTGATTGGCATGATTTATTCATTTTTGTTTGAGCTAAATTAATTAGCAATATATTTTTACATAATTGTGTTTTTCAAACTTTATTTTAGTAAGATAACTACTAGACACTTATTTCAGTAAGTTACAGGCCTACAACATAAAAAAGAATTTATGCAAAACCTATGTTCCACTTTTGGTACAGAAATCTGCATCTCACGGGACTGTCAGGATGGTTATCTTTTCCCCACTACTTTTGGTACAGAAAGCTGGAGGGGGGGGGGTACGACGATCAGGAATAGAGCAGTTTTTGGGTGTGAGGTTAAGGAGGGGTTCAGGGGAAGGACATCAGGGAGGAAGGGGGAGATTGGAATAGCGGATCAAAGAGGGGGGCCCTATAAAAAAAATTGCTATGGATTTGTTGTGGGGCCCAGTCATTTCTACGTCACTGGTTCAGACATTTCAAATCATGAAGATAGTACATAATAATCCTACTATGAAGGTCCTTTTCAGACATTTCCTGTTGTAGGGTGACAACCATATTGCTCTTCAATGTCACCCTTTAATATGTGTTGACGTGACTTGTTATGAGCAACCACGTCAATGATCATTGTCTAGGCATAGTGTATCATTGTCATGGGGAAGACAAATAATAAAAATTGTTTAAAGGCCTCCAGTGTGGACTCTATGACATCACTCTAAGATGGAAATTTCATTTGAATAGATATATTTTTATTTGGCTTCCTTACAAATTAAACTTTTCGTGAACCTTGTTCTACCATAACACATTCATTATAACATACTTTTGTGTAGAATGGAAAACATGTCCTGGTTCCATAGAGGGGTGGAAGAATTATTCCGTCTCTGTGCGCCTTATTACTATTATGATAACGTATGGTGGAAGTTCTGTAAAATCCATTTCCATGGTGATGCAATCTGTGCTCTTCATAATATAGATCAAACAGATGAGGTTGTATTTACTCATCTCACAACACAATGTGTACAGTACACACTGTGGGGGATTCTTTCCTTCCACAGCTTATGGAACCTTGTATTCAATTAATCCATATTGTAATCATGCAATCCAATGTGTGGGATGTTGAAGGATTTTTTATCTTTTTATTCCTCTGGCTCTATTTTTCATCAGTTAGGTCTTCTAGGCTCTTGCAAACTTTCTTTCTTAAAGAGATACAATGGTGACTTTTCAACAACCATATATTTGTATATCTAACAGTTGAGTTCTGTTTTGTTGATATGTATTTGCTGTAATTGGTAAATGGCATTGACTAATAAAAGAGACTGAATATCCCAATAGGCTCATCACTATTCTCCAAGGCACCTGAAGCCTGTATTTTTCAATGCATTCATAAATGTAATGGGCAGCCTGTGATCCCCCATGGAGTTCTTTTTGCTTAGTGCAGAGAGCACATGATTGGAAGAAGGCAAGTCACATCCCTATGCCCTTGAAAACATCAGCCTTGAAGCTACTAACTATTAAGTGAGCAATTGAAAATGAATGAGTATCTCCCTGGCAGCCACAGGTATGAGCCACAGGCAGCTTAAGGAGGTGACCATGTGGGTCAAAGGGGCCACTTTACAGTGTCCTGTAAAAATCCTCCAGTAATGGGGATTGCTGTTAGGAAATACATTCCCTGTAAGCATAGGACACATGGGAAGGCGCTTATTGTACTTGTATATATATTATGATACAGTTATGTATTTACTGTAATTCATACTACACCATAAAGTGCCATTCAAAGTCTAAAAAATAGCCTAGGAGGGAATTTTCCCAGGTTTAGCATCTGCTGTAGCTGTCTCTGAGCAGGAGTGTTGTCCTATGGCACCAGACAGGCTTGTCTGCAGGACTGGAGGAACCAGCATCAAATTATAACTATAAGTCCCCGGGACTACCATCAACTACAGAGGCCTTTAACGGAGAGTGAGGCATGCAATACAGCCACGTGGACTGAGCACAGGCTTTTATTATTATTACTTTTATAATTTTTTATATAGTGCCAACATATTAAGCAGTGCTGTACAATACATTAGAGTGAAGATACAACACAGGATAGTACATACAGGTACAGTTTATGACACAGGAGGAGTAGAGGACCCTGCCCGGTCGGGCTTAAAATGTTTATTCCTTGAAACTTATACCTCAAGTGATAACCCTGCTCCTGGGTCCCGTAAGCAGAAAAAGCCTCTAAATAAAATATTTTTATTAAAGCCCCAGTTATGTTTTAACCTGCAAGTGCTGTTGTGGACATTGAACTTTATTTGCAACTTGGGAACTGTGTACACCTTGACCTGCAACACTGTTCGGCCCAGTAGAGAAAGGTGGAAATAGGCAGCATGCTAAGAGCCAGTTGAGAGGAAAGTTCCGGAAAGGTGACTCTTGAGTGACCAAGCTTTAGAACAGTAGAAGTGAGCAGCCCCCACCCTTGAGACCCTGCATATCATTCTGAGCGTTTCGACCGTGGCACAGTTTTTTCATAACCATGCCACAGGCAATCGCGGCGGAGCACAATGTGCTTCGCCGTGATTGCCTGCCCAGCTGGAGGTAGTAAACATAAGTCCGGCGTCACTGGAGACGCCGGACTTATGCTTAAGAAAGGCGACGCCCCTCCAGTTAGACGGAGGTCTATGGCGCCACCTACCCCCGCCCCCTTCGCGTCACCAGTGACGCGATCTGGGGCGGACCCGGAAGCATCGGCACACCGGCGGTAGCTAGAGCGTGGCTCTAGTTAACTGGGGCTGAGTTTCATGATGCATGAAACTCAGCCCACGCTCAGAAGGTTAAGTAACATCTGTACATTTTCCCCACAAACTATCTCTGGCTTCCTCTTGGCTGTTTAGCAACAAAATACTTCCTGGACTTTCACTTTCTTCAAAAAAAAAAAAAAGAAAACTAGAACGAGGGAAAGGAAACAATAAAAAATGAATGAAAAATAAAAAATAAACATTATTGATTATGTAAAACATGCATTAAGCTTCACTAACCAGAAATCATTACTTAGCTTATTCCATTAAGCTAAAACATTTTTAGTTCTGTCTGTGTAAGTTATATCAGATCCCACAATGGCCTGCCAGTGACATCAGAATTTAAGTCACAGAAAACTGACACATCTACCAAAAACTTTTCTGTATACCTCCATGGAACATGTGTACCATAGACCTTCCCACAACCATGGTCTAGTACCTACATGGGCAAATTATAATATATTTTTTTAACTCTTGGGAAGTAGCATTATTTCTTTTTTCAGGCTTAAATTGGCTTACTTGCTCTGCCACAAGTAAAGCTAGCCATACACGTGTCGGATTCCATGTCCAATCGATTCATCATCCGATCGATTCCGGCGATTCTGCCGGGAATCGCAGGTGTGATCAATTGGCCAATTAAGAGTATCCATCGCAGCATACCACCTTGTCTAACGTATTCCGGGACGGATCCGTGTCCGATTGTCCACTTTACAACTGGCAACTCCCCCTGATCCGGACATAATCGGATGAGAAAGACCAACATGTTGGTTCTCCATCGGATCCGATTCTGAGCCCCTGAACGATCGGACCTGATCGATCGGACAAGGTGGGCTGCATGCAATTCCGGCACGATCGTTTCGCGTGCACGCGCCCGGAATCGATCGTGCCGGAATCCAGTGCGAATCCGACACGTGTATGGGGGCCTTAAGGTTTTGGGACACCTAAGCTGGGGGGCCATTACAGGCTCTTGGTCCGGCCCCTGTGTCAAATTAAAGATCCCATTGTGGCCCACAAATCAAAAAGTTTTCTCACCCTGGTCTAGTCTAGTGCTTCCTCGCATGTACTGGTATATAAAAACTATTTTTAGGGTGTTGAGGGTGCAGGTCTTCAGGCAAAACCCAATGTGTTCCTGAATGCTTCCTAACTACTTACCCGATATGTAGTGTTTTCTTTGTTAGGATGTGGTGACATTAAATATTGTATTGAGGCGTGAACATGAGTACATTGGCGCTTCCCAGGAGTCCTGGGAAGTTAGTAAACTTCAGCTGGCTAAAGTGTCAAATTCCAACATTCCATAAAACAATCAAATCATCTCCCAACTTTTACATTTTACAATAGGGAAGTATTCCAATAAGTGGTAGTTTCATCCTTCACCAGGAAATACTGCTTATAAGTTTCAGCTAACCATTTAAAGTGCAGAACTTTTATTGGGATATGTATGAGACCTGCAAACAAATGTTTGTGATGATGTATTGGACAGTTTCTATGGGCAAGGCATAATTCTATGTTATTATAAGGAAGTATGTTATATATGGATGTGCTAATATATAAATATTATTAACCTTGACAACTCACTCTCCTATCTGTTCCCAGAACGATGTGATAAATAATACTCCCTTTTGTGCAGGGTATCTGGACACATAACAGCAGCTCAACAATAAGGTTAAAAGATCAGCAATTGCATAGAAAGCAATGAAGACTGACAGCGCTCCGAGGATTACCTTGGTGGCACCATGAAGCTACCTTTTCTCTCTGTGTAGCTATTGCTATGGTTACTATCAGTGCCGCCAGAACAACATTTAAGACAAAAAAAAGAAATAGGAAAAAAGGGAACAGCTTCCAAACTGGTATCCTGACATGTTTTATTGTGTTTGAATTAGCTGAATATAAATAGTCTCATAGTGAACTCATGGATCGTGGAGGAACCAACTAAGAATGTGTCATTAATCACCTATTTGGGTATTTGGTTTTTTAACATCACCAATACCAACTAAGGCTAAGTTCCCACATAGGCAATTAATCGCCTCCCGCTCATGATTTTAATTACTCGCGTGATCGGGTGAGATTGTCCAGATGATCTTTACCCGCGATTTTAAAAAAAAACCGCCCCCATTATAAAAAAAAAATGCTCCATAGAGAATCATTGGAAGAGATTTTTCGATCATGTCCACATGCGATAAAAAATCCTGTCCATTCATGTCTATGGGCGCAATCAGTAAAAAAAAAAATTGTGGCGCCATCACAGCCATCAGTTGAGTGGGGAGAAGCCCATTCAACTGAATGGATGCCATCATCACCAATTTTTGAACTTGTGAGCACAAGGCGATTATTGTGAGAACATAGCCTAAGAATGTGGTTTTACTGATGATACCATGGTCCCCCTTGTAAAGGCCCCCATACACGGGTCGGATTCCGGCCGGATTCCGGGCCGATCGATTCCGGGCGCGTGCATGTGAATCGATCGTGCCGGAATCGTGTGCAGCCCACCTTGTCCGTCCGATCATGTCCGATCGTTCGGGGGCCCAGAATCGGATCCGTCAGAGAACCAACATGTTGGTCTTTTTGATCCGATTCTGCACAGATCAGGGGGAGTTGCCATTTGTGAGGTGGAATCGGAGGTGGAATCGGACACGGAATCGTCCCGGAATCGTGCCGGAATCCATTGGACAAGGGGGTATGCAGCAATGGATACTCTTAATTGGCCGATTGATCACACCTGCGATTCCCGGCAGAATCGATCGGATGATGAATCGATTGGACATGGAATCCGACACGTGTATGGCTAGCTTTAGGTGCTAATCCAGTCCTTGGTGACCACAGGGATCATAGGTAGTATAAGGAGAGCCTCCCTAACAGGCAGCATGGCCAAGGCATGTCTCTCTGCTCTGGCGGAGGGACCCATTCCAGCTGGACTACTGTTCATTGGTAAAGGATTGTGTCGAGTTACCTCCGTTTGCGGAGATATCAGTATTTGTGTCAAATTGAAAACAACTACTAATTTAGATAAAATCAGCATTTTGTAGATCAATCACCAACGGTGATGTTGAGTACCTTAGCCACCAGGCATGCTGATTTTATCTAAATAAGTTCTCGATTTGACACATATACTGATATCTCCGCAAAACAAAATCAAACATGTATCCTTACCCCTAGACTGTTTGCTTGTACTAGCCTGAGGAAGCCCTTCCAGGGCGAAACATGTCGCGCTGAAGTACAGTAAACCTTGAGAATTGGGACTTTCTCTTTTTGATAAAAATGTGCGGTTATTTGTCTTTCAATAAAGTTTTCATTAAGACAAAAATTTTTTTTTTTACATTGATGCTTGAATCCACCTTCCAATAAAAGTCCCACGGAGGGCTCTCGACGTGTGGATTAAATAAATTACTTGGTCCTTGGGTAGTTACTCAATAACTAGCTGGACTACTGTTTAGCCAAACAGCATCACCAACACCCTTGTTGTGCACAGCACAGTACAGTCCAGGGATAACACTGCTGGAGGAACATGTTGAGTTTGAATTTCCCATGGCCCAGTCAGCTGCAATTCATCAGTCAATTGTTCACCAATCCTATAGCACCAGGTAGCACAATGTGGTTGGGCAGTCCGCCCATTAAAGGAAGATCTGTCATGCACACCATTACCCATTCTAGCATCTGTATAGCAATATGCTTGAGTGTGCTCCTGTGTTTTGGTCTACTTGTCCTTCTGTGTTACCAACAGTGACCTGGCCTGATTTCTGACATTGCTTGAACTCTGCTTGCCCTGACCTTGGATTGTCATTGATCATACCTCCTGCCTTATTCACCTGTACTTGACCTTTTGTGTAATATCCTTGCCTTGTTTTCTGGATTACCTAGTAAAGATTGGTAACTTGATATCATATGTTTGTAATGATTATGGAAGGGGTCAACTATGGAAGGAATGCCTACATCCATCAGATTTATAGTTAAAAAGGTCTAAAACAGTTTTTTGGTATGGCTGGCTTTATTAATTAACATCCATCTTTTACTTCATCTAACATTCTCCCTGGGGTAACAAGGCTGCTGTCCAAATATTATTGCATTCCAGTGAAAGTGAAGGCAAAGATTAAAACATGAAGAAATGTATGAATCAGTCTGATGGACAAGTCTGGATTTAATGAATGTCATGATGACATTACCGGCCAGACTACATTGTGTCCAAGATAAAGTTTGGTGGAGGAGGGAAAATGGTATAGGGCTGATTTTCAGGCCTCTTAAGCCCCCCCATACACCACATACAATTACCATGCAATTTCTGTACAACCAACTTTTCTTCTACCAAAACCATGTAATATGAGGACCTTTCTACACCTTCCAATCACTATGTATTCTATCAGGAAGATCACTATACTACATAGTTGTTGGTAGAGATGGTCCCGAACTGTTTGCGGCGAATATCGCATGTTCACGTTTGCGCGAATACTCGAACACATGGCAAAAATAGTTTGCCCCCTATCTTTTTACATTG
>CM070037.1:21519953-21545944 GCA_036250615.1 Ptychadena robeensis
TATACAATATACAGGTCAAAACACTGTCCGAAGTGATCACTTACACCAGTGACTCTCCAGTGCCCTGGTGGAGCTAAAAACGGGACTATACACCCAAAAGGTGGTCCCCACTCTTAAAGTCAATTGTTTACCAAATATGACAGTATCTACCTCACCTCATAGGTTATATCTCACCCATGTAATGCACCCATCTGTCATCCGAGTAGTGTCCTGCATCTCTGCTCTACCTCAGCCATGTAGGCAGTGTGTTATATACCCCTCCCCATCAATCCATCAGGGGGCTGATCAGCGTCACCTGGGCGTTGCAGCTTAACCCTTGGCTGGGCGGGCGTCATGCACCTCCACTAGAGGTGCATATCCGCCAGCCACACATGACCCCCGGTGGTAACTCGTACACCGGAGGTGCTGTTTTGCCATTCGTGTCACTTCCGGTGACACGTAATAGTACAACCTCCTACCCCATAGTCGCGTTGCCATGGCGACTAGGGACGCCCACCTGTCATCCGTTCGAGAGTGACCAAATCCCTCAACCACCTAATAATAAAGTAAACTACCTAAAAAATCTCGCCCCAGTGACACCAAAACAGGTGGATAAAAAGCTGCGTGTGTGGTGTGGATGAAAAAATGCTGAATGTACTGAGTGCATGTGAGGGTTAATTGGCCAGTGTACGTGTGTGTGTGTGTGTGAGCTAACCGGCTGGTGTAAAGGGAACATGGTTCAAAATGTATGTATTGCTGGTGCACATTAGTTGTTGTATCTGTTGTATATTAGTTGTGTCTGTATTGTTGTTGAAGGTTTTTGCTCCATCTTTACTGGTAGACCGGTGGCCACCAGAACTAAAAGTGTTAATGCAGCCTCAGACACCAATAAAAACCTTGTAGTGGCTCATACTTTTCCCACAAAACAGAAAGTCAAACAAAATTGAAAAAGATTTTTTTTACTCTATTGAAGGGTTAAACCCACTGTAAGGATGTTTATTTGGTTCTGCACCCAACTAGGAAAAGGAAATACAACAGGAAATTAGGAGAAATCTCTCCAGAGAGAAAGGAATCCTACCTTAGGTGGTGTTTAAGGAAGCACATGATTCAGATCAACTTTATTTAATCAAATCCAAACGTGGACCCCATGCATAGACTCCTCCTTCTCATACTTATGCTATAACTAAGCCCATCCCAGATGAAATGCGTTGGATGGAGCAATGCCATATACATATCATTAGGTCTATATGAATCATCTGGGTGCAGGATATTTCCTATGTTATGGATGAGTTGGAGAGCTGGAGACTTGTTCCCTGATATGATGGCAGTTACCCAAAACAGATACTGAATGTGGCAGTAAGTTTGGTCTGTTTCTCTATATCGGCAGTGTCCATATTAGAGGATTTCTCTTATGTCCTGCTCCAATATTTGGATTTCCTTTCACTTTATGGCAGTGTCATGTAATGTAGACAGCCAGATGTTATGTCCTCTGCCACCCCAGACAATGATTCACGTGGAGACAGGGGAATATAAGAGAGGGCCCTCCCACCAGGAAGTTGCTATGTGAGATAGGGTCTGATGACGTAGGAGTAGCTGGGCACATTACCTATTCCTAGACCGGGGACACTCATCAGTCTACTCCGGCATGTGGGTTGCTGTGAGTGCAATAGTCTATGAGGAGCTGCTGACTATCCAGCCTTATACCAGTGCCAGGGCTCCAGTGCCAGGTACATGCCTGATCACTAGTGGGTGTCCTGTCTTTATCGCGATACCGCACTTCATCACACTGCATTCCTAGGATATGCAAGTATCAGTTAGAAACGGTTGCTTGAGTGGGTCATTGCTCCTCAGTCTAGAAGGACTACCCTGCCTCTGTGTTACTCTCTCTTTGAAGTTCTTGCTGTAAAGTTGGTTGTTCATTGTAGTGAAACCCCTTGAGTCCTTGGGAAGAATAAAGTAAAATTGCATGAAGCATTGGTTAATCTTTTGAATCTTTAATACATATTGAGTGATGAATTTTCCAGTAATAATATTTTAAAAGGTGTAGCTCCTCTTTCTTAAAGTTACAAAAAAAAAGATACTCCAATGGTGTTTACATTTTAGTTGGATGTACACTTTAGAAAAGCTATATATGAAAACCTATATAAGCAGCTTTATTATTGAGACCTTATAAATCATCAGCTACCTGAGTGTAGTAATTTAGTATTTTGCCATCCATCGGTTGGCATGGTACCCCATCCAAGTAAGGCTATCTCATTGTTGGCTCTTCATTTGATTACTGTCCTTTTCTCCAACCTTCTTTTATTTTGCTCTTATGCTACGGCTGAGTGTTGCGTTGGTCTTGGCTGATTTTATTTCTATTTCTTGCCTTGCAGTTGACTACATCGCTCCCTCCCTGCTCATGCTCCCCCTGCAGTTAGATAACGAATGAGACACTCGACTCAACACGGGCTGCCGAAGCAGATTGAAAGGAGCCAGTGCTAAGCAGGGTAACGGATCAGCATCTTAGCATCTCACTAGCATTGTCCACCTGCCTTTGTGCTACGAGAGCCAGAGAGCTGCAAGCCCAGACCTGCTAAAGGTAGGGAGATCATGGCAGATGCCTCTGTGAAATCATCATCTATTTTTAATGGCAATCATTTCAGCCAAAATTCCCACAGTACACATTCATCCACTGTACATCAACCCTTAGACCACCTGCAGGACCATCCATGGTGACCTTGCTTGTGGATGGTGGGTGGTGGGATACCTGTTGCTATTGGTCATTGGGTTCTAATAGTTGTCCAGCGTCTCTAAATTTCATCTCATCTTCTTCATAATCATGAAATCCTATTACAAACATAATGATGAGTTCCATCATCCCTTATCCGATCATCGTGCGGTAACCCAGATTCTTATTGGTCGCATTGAATACGCCTGATAGCGCTCTTAAGCTTCTTCGCAGTTATGACTTGTGTTTTATTAAGATGAGAAGATTGCACATTTTTGAATATGAAGTAAACCCTATAGGGAGATTAAATTTTTCTGTGATACTTGTTTTATCTGCATTGAAGGTGTCAATCATACTTTATTATCCCTATTCAGCAATGTGACAGCCGAAATTATCCTCCCTTTTCCCCCTATTTCCCTTCCGTGTCCACCCTCTCACACTTGTAATGAGCATGTAACTGTCAATCAAGTGTAGTTACTAGGCAGCAAACTGTGTTGCAGGAGGGGAACAAATCCCGTGTCTCTCGTAGGTTATAATAAATATCTTGTGATTTGGAACATGCACAGTGCCAGGGATGCCAATGTTTGCGGTGACGGTTAAAGACACAAAACGTGACAAAATCCATCATTTATGGTGCTACTTCTGAGGGCATTTTATTTGTTCATTGGTTGTATTAGTGATTTAATTTGGAAAAAGCTAAATATATTCATTAAATATGATCATCAACAATGTCTGGAAGCC
This sequence comes from Ptychadena robeensis, assembly GCA_036250615.1. NCBI lineage: Eukaryota > Metazoa > Chordata > Amphibia > Anura > Ptychadenidae > Ptychadena > Ptychadena robeensis. Next base: position 21,523,384 of record CM070037.1, read on the forward strand.
ATTCAACATGACTCAACCAATTAAATGATATCACCAGCGGCACCTTGTAAGGTTGTAGACTCCACATGACACCAATACAAGCTTGAAGGTGACTAATATCTAACATTCTATTACATCTGGACCATAATATCATGGCATGATCCTTCACAAGCCAATGGTTCTAGTTATTCACCCTGATTCCTTCTCATGAGGTCACGAGGAATGATCCCACCCCCCATGCTTTGACCCTGCCAATTTATTATCACATGTGCAGGGACCTTACCCATTCCCCTACTTTTTTAATATCAACCATATATTTTCCTTGGAAAAATGTGTGTATATCTAAATATATATACAACAGTCACAGTCTTTTAACATATTAAAGGGGGTCCCCGGACAGTGCCACCAATTGTACGTATACCTTCCACTAACTGTACCAGCCACCCAGTCCTCATGATAACCAGCTCAGTGGGTACCTTTTAAAACTTCCAAAAGGCAAAGGAAGTGCTCTTCTCCTTCCATCCTTTAACCATCCCCTACAACCCCACTCCTTTTACTACCACCCAATCAGCCCATTCAAAAGGCCAGACCCCCCAGTCATGCTACCCTCCCTCCTAAGCCCTTAGCCCGGCACTGGGCATTAATTGCCCACACCTAGTGGTTTTAGGCATTGACAATATGGGCGGCTCTTCCGGGGAGAGATGATCCCCTGGAGGAGGTCTGTTACTCACTAGCTCCGCCCCCTCTTGGAGAGCCTCCAGTCAGTGACCAGAGATGCTTTCCAGGGGGAGGTGGAGGGAAGTGTTTAGGCACTTGCCCAGGGCGCCAATCTCCCTAGGGCCGCACCTGCCCACACTGCATGATTTTAATGTTGGTTTACAGTGGTTCTACCCACTACAAGAGTTAATTGCTCATGTCTACACAGACATGACAGGGGACACAGAAGATAAGATTTACGTACCTTGTGAGCTACCTCTGCCAGTGAAACAGTCCTCAGTGATCTCAGACTACAATACAGAGCTATAAGCTCTACAGCGTCAGGGATTGACATCAGAGTCTTAAACCACCGCTCATAGTTCAGTAGGAGGAGCCTAAAGAGAGATCTGAGGTTGCAAGAATTAATAAAACTTTCTGAACTCTGACATATACAGTAGTTTTAAAAAGTCTACACACCCCTGGTAAGATGTCAGGTTCCTGTGCTGTACAAAAATGAGACAAAGATAAATAATTTCAGAACTTTACCCACCTATAATGTGACCTATAAATTGTACCACTCAATTGAGAAACAAACTGAAATCTTTTAGGGGGAGGGAAGAAAAAATATAAAAATGCAATATTGTGGTTACATAAGAGTGCACACCCTTAAACTAATACTTTGTTGAAGCACCTTTTTCTGTTTTTACAGCACTTAGTCTTTTTGGGTATCTGCATGGCACATTTTGGGTATGAGTCTATGAGCATGGCACATTTTGGGTATGAGTCTATCAGCATGGCACATTTTGGGTATGAGTCTATCAGCATGGCACATTTTGGGTATGAGTCTATCAGCATGGCACATTTTGACGTCGACAAGATCCTGTGCACAGCCCTCTTCAGATCACCCCACAGATTTTCAATCTGATTCAGGTCTGGGCTCAGGCTGGCCCATTCCAAAACTTTAATCTGTTAAAGTAAAGCCATTCCTTTGTTGATTTGGATGTATGCTTTGGGTCATTGTCATGCAGAAAGATGTTCAGCTTTCTAGTAGGGGCCTGAAGGTTTTGTGCCAATATTGACTGGTATTTGGAACTGTTCATAATTCCGTTGTGACTAAGGCCCCAGTTCCAGCTAAAGAAACACAGCCCCAAAGCATGATGCTGCCACCACCATGCTTCACTGTGGGAATGGTGTTCTTTTGGTGGACCTTTTGTGGCAATAAAGCTAAAGTGGGCCTATTGTGGCAATATAAGAAGGGATATGGGGGACCCTCTTTAACCTGTTGTCCCTAGATCTAACAAAGATTTTGGGCGTCTTCAAGGTTAACTTTGAACTTTCATCATAGTTTATCTTTAAGTGAATAAGTAACTAAGCTTTTGCTTAATGGACTTCAAAGTGAGCATACTGCCTTAAGGTCCTCATTCACAGGGCAATTTTTAGTTTGCTTCCCAAACAATTGATCAGTGTGCGCGTACACGATTGTGTTTGAATCAAATGCAGCCACCCTTTCTTTGAGCAGGATCAATAAATGTTGCTTGAAGAAAGCTTGATCGAACAGGGAGCCAATTTGCTGGTAAATACCTGTTCAATTGCAATTACTTTGGATGGGGAACGGGAATCGATTGCGCAAAGTGGTGTGCGTCGATTCGCAGTCCAAACAGCGTGGTGACGCCATGATGACATCACCATGCTGTGATTGAGCAGCAATGGAGGGAGTATCGACAAAAGGTTCCCTTTAGTGGGGCTTTGACAAAAAAATATGATCAGAATGTACTTCAGAAACTGGTAAAGAGTCTTTTATATTGCTTTATTGAGAATGTCTGGAATTGAGGAATACAGTATAAAATATATGTAAAGACTTATTTTTTTATCTTGAATCCCTGTAATACTTTGCTTTGGTCATCTGTATCTCATGGGATCACTTCCTGTAATGTAGAGTCAATAGGAAGGGAGTGGATATCTTACCAATGTGAGGTTGGACAGTCATAGGAACTACTATCTCTGCTGGATTCTCCCCTTTATTCTATTTTCTCTATTACTACCTAAGCCTAACATTTTGGATTAACCCTTGCTGTCACTTCCTTTAATATTGGGGATAGATACAGTAAAAATGGGTACCCAGCCAGCAATAAAACCAGACAACGAATTAACTCCTTACTACAATATCTAAATCTTTAGATATAATTTAAGAAATATATCTAATTGGATGAAATGACAGTAAAAAACTGTGCAATAAACGGCATTATATTGTTATTCTAACCCTGATGGATTAGCTATAGACATTTTCGCCATGCCTTTATTACTGCATTGTTCAGACTGTAGGCAATACATATAAGGAGCTTATATTTGGGATTATTTTGTTGTACTCACATAAAAAGCTCTATTTCTAGGATAGGTTTGGTAGCAAAAGATATAATAAGAGATTATACAGAACTGCGGGTATGGAAAACAAATAAAACTTTTATTAAATCTAACCTGTGACGCACTTTGTGGCTTTCCTCAAACGATGCAAGTGGCCAGAGAGCCATAAAACCTGCCATTCGGTAGTTCAAATGAAGTCTTGCTGCTTTTCATACCCACATCTCAGACTTTTCAGTCTACCAGACCTGGTCTGGTTTGTTTTTGGGGAAGACGTGTCCATGGAGGGGCCATTATGGGTGTGCTTCTTGGATGTATCATGTATATGACTCTGCAGGGGGACGTGCTGCCGTACATAAGAACCAGATAGCAGAATGCAATACTATTTTAGGTTTTAATCTACCCACTGCAGATGCAAGTTTTTAGGTTTAAATCTACCCACTGCAGATGCAATGCCTATTTGTATCCTCACCCAAGCCTATACTAGCATGGTGAGGATTTCAGTGGTGATCCATTCTACATCTGGGGTCTGTGTGGGTGCATAATGGAAAAAGATGATGATGGGTACCCATACAGGTATCCTATTGGTTATCTACTGTGCCATTCTCTATATTAAAGATACATAAAGCTTTTTAGCCATGTATTTATATGTCTATGCTATTACACATCACACTTGTAGATGTGGACCTCTGCTTTTGTTTTCACTATTGCAGTCTTTTTTCATTTGCGTTCACTTGGAGATCCAGCCAGTACAAATCCTGCCGAAAAGTGGTTACCCTCACTCCAATATATCTATAGAGGATGCCAAAGAGGATGCCAATAATATTGTCAATCCTTATTTAAACAACATTGTTGAAATGATGGCTAAGAAGTCATTATAAACATCTCGTGCTGCACAAGTGCTGCCAACACTTGGAAGTCACAGTTCATTGAGGGAAATATAACAGGCAGGTGCCGGGTAGTGAACTAGGAACTGTAGCGGAGAGCAGTGGTGTGCGGAGACTGAGGGCTTGTTTCCATTGCAGCGTTCCCGCGCGGTTGCAGCCGCACGGCTGAACGCATGCCTCAAGTTGTCGCGCGTTTTTTTGCGATGCGTTTTTTTTTGTATTGCAGATGCAGATGCGGTTGGGGCGCGGATGCGTTTCTAAACTCTGCAGCTAGCGTTCAGAAACGCGCCCTAAACCGCATCCGCACCCGAACTCGCACAACCACACCAGTGGAAACTACATTGAAGTTTCCAATGGATGCGGTTGGCGGCGGCGGCCGCGCGGCTGCAAACGCCCTGAGTCGCATTAATGGAAACAAGCCCTGAGGGTCCCTTTAGGACAGCTCCCCAGCATGCAATAGGGCTGCCAGAGGAGATAAGAAGAAAATACCAAGAAGGGGCGGTGCTCAGCCCAGGGATCGAGGAAGAAAGACAGGTTTGTCCTGGGCCCCTCTCCCACCAACCGGCAGCCGGTGAGCATAATAGCATGTGGCGATCCTAGCAGCCTGTCAACTTTACTGCCTCCAGCAGAGACTGCCGAGAGTGGGGTGGCATCCCCCTCTTTGTATTAGGCGTCATACCCACGGCCCTACTCTGGTTTGGGAGTGGCCCTGCCAGTTCGCCATTCTATTCCAGCCACCCCTGGGGACTTGCTAGCCAGCCGTGGCTTTTTTCCGTGTTAAAGAGCTAGCTGAAGACCTCCCCTGTCGGGAGGCGGCTCCGGATTCTACTACTTCTGTGGACATTTGTGTTGCACTTCAGCCTGTTGCTGAGTTTCTGTTGTCTAGTTGTTGTGGACTTTAAAGTACCGTTCTGCCTGTGTTTTGAGACCCCTTTAGGGTCTCGCTGTTGAATAAAAGTTATTTGAGCATCAACAGCCGCCTCTGTCGTCTGGTTAATTACCACTTGAAGAACCAATTTAGTGCAAGTTGTACTTTATTCAAAGCATCTTTAAAGGCAACCTTGGAAAATGTTCCGTAATCCACCGGCACTGGCTGCTTCCCACTTCTGGGCTCTCACTAAACTCTCCACTCCAGTGGGAAGAATCCACCCTACTTTTTCCTGGCACAGCTGTGACCAAAAGGCAATCGGCACAGTTACGTACAATTTACACGGTTATTCCAATCACTCCTACACTCCTTCTGGCTGAATGTGGCTCATGGGGAGACTGGGCACAGACTCTCATGCTGCCTTCCTCCTCTCTACTCAGATCACCAAGTACCCCCCTTCCAGCCTCAAAGGTCTTTATAACCTCTACGCTGGGCCGCCCTCCAGTGTCTGGAGGACAAGCTGCAACTTCTAAACTAAGCTCTCCCCCCTTCAATGCTGGGCGCCCCCTTTCCTATAGTGATCTGAGAGAGGCCCCCAATACAGAACTATGAATGCCATATACTGTGACATACTGAAGCAGAGCATGATCCCCTCCCTTCAGAAACTGGGACGAAGGGCAGTTTTTCAACATGAAAACAACCCCAAACACATCTCTAAGGCAACCACTGCCTTGCTAAAGAAACTGAAGGTAAAGGTACTAGACTAGCCAAGCACTCCAGACCTAAACCGTATTGAGCATCTGTGGGGTATCCTCAAACGGAAGGAGCGCAAGGTCTCCAACATTCTGCGCCAACCTGTGTAGCTCTAGTGAACTCCATGCCCATGAGAGTCAAGGCAGTGGTGGAAAATAGAACTCACAATATTGACACTTTGGGCACAATTTGGACATGTTTCACTTAGTTGCTGTGTTTTTTTTTGAGGGGACAGCAGATTTACACTATTAGACAAACCATACACTGACTAATTTACATTATAACTATGTGTCATATCTTCAGTGTTGTACCATGTAAAGGTATTATAATCTGTTTACCACAATGCCAGGGTTGTGCTTATTTTTGTGAGATACTGTATATAAGGTATAGTATATATAGCAATGTACAGAACACAAAATTCTGTCCTCTTGCCTGGCCATATAGTTTGAGAAGGCCGGTTGTATTTATGATGGATCCTTGATATGATCTTTCTCAATAAGCCATAATTTTTGACACAAACTTCCTGAAAAACATTCCCATAAAAGAAGAATATTGCCGCAGTATAACTCTCTGTATCTGATGAAAGCTCTCATAAAACCGCTCAGAAATCAGAAGTGTTCCACGCGATACACGTACCTGCCCCCTATCCCAGAGTCAAAGCCAGGCTAAAGATATACTCTTCATGACCTGGATAGAGGAGATGGACCTGCGTTCTCCAACTACGCCATGTACCCGTTAAATCTCTAAACCTTAACTCGTCATTCACCTTTAATAAATTACACACTTTAGATTAGATTAGATTTAAATGACCATAGCACCTTTTATTAATACAAAACATTACATTCAGCCCTACTGGTTCCGAGTTTTTGAAGGTCCTATTACATCAGCCATATAGATCCTTAGGCCTGCCACCTAGGTGGGTGTAGGCCCTCAGCTGTCACTCACCGACTGGAGGACAACTAACCCACTGAGAATATACACCACACTTAGTCAGTTCACTGTGACCTAAACCCTCAGATGGTTCCCACCAACCTTATTATCCTAAACTGTCCTCCTTTAAAGACCCGAAACAGCCACCATTGAATTCACCTAAGTAGCTACTAAGTATTTGAATGTGAGCTCACAATCTCTGAATATGAGTAAATCTAAAGCCCCCCATACACGCTAAAGGCCCCCATACACGGGTCGGATTCCGGCCGGATTCCGGGCCGATCAATTCCGGGCGGGTGCACGCGAAACGATCGTGCCGGAATCGTGTGCAGCCCACCTTGTCCGATCGATCACGTCCGATTGATCAGGGGCTCAGAATCGGATCCGACAGAGAACCAACATGTTGGTCTTTCTGATCCGATTCTGCACACATCAGGGGGAGTTGCCATTTGTGAGGTGGACAATCGGACACGGAATCGTCCCGGAATTCGTTGGACAAGGTGGTATTCAGCGATCGGATACTCTTAATTGGCCGATCGATCACACCTGCGATTCCCGGCAGAATCGCCGGAATCGATCGGATAGGTGATCGAGCGGCCATTGAATCCGAACGTGTATGGCTAGCTTTAGATGTTTCGGCCAACCGTCCGGCGTGCGTGATCTTGTCGATCGGTCGTCTAAAGTATCCCGTCTAAAGTATGGGTATATGTCTCCTCAGCTCCGTGGGATCTCATATCTATCGGAGATGAGAAATCAGCCCAGAAGCAGAAACAGGCTGCCTCCTGCTTCTCTCCCTGTGAGAGGGGAAGATGCTTCTCTCCCTTCGTGCTGACACACAGCACAGCCAGATGCCCTCTGCCGGGTCTGCCGACCCGACGGACAACTCTGGCACACAAAGGGTGCCCAGGCCGATTGACCGCACATAATGACGTCATCACGCATGGTTGATCTGTCAAAACATCGGGGTATGGGGGGCTTAACAAGGTATTTCATTTTTTCTGAGCATTATCAGGAACATCTGAACATCATGTCAGAAGAGGATTTATGTCGATTTGCTTCATTATTACAGGAAGCCAGTTTTTAATTTCAGGTTGAAAACTTCTTTTTCATTGCTTACATACCCCGTGATTGATCTGTTTTGGTAAAATGTCTCTTTCTGATACAGATCGATGGAGGAATGATTATTATGATGGCGTTTGAAATGGTCAATGATGAATCTGTAAAGAACTCAACATAAAACACCAAGCTGATGGACTGTAGCAAGCTGGTGATTAAGATGGTTGAGTGTGATCGGTTTTGTTGTTATAGAGGGAATTTTATTTATAGTTTATGTAAAGGGAAAGATGAACACTTGTCAATGTATAGTGAAAAAAACGTATTTTATATATGGTGCTTTACAATGTTTTCCGTTCAGCATACCTTGAGGTCTTCCTGTTTCGTCCTTATCATGTTTGTACAGAGATACCACAGCTGAGCTAAAAGGCTGCCTGGTCACACATACTAGCATTGTACCCATGGAGAAAATTAATTATGTCAGGTGCTTCACCCTGTTTCACAGTAAGTGTCGTCCTTGTGTCTTTTTGTTTGCCATCTCCCTAGCCTGGCATGATGAGCTAGGTATAAGAGAAACAACTCTGCCATTAATCTGCACAAAGTGTAGAAGACTGACTGTACTAAGCAAAATGTAAGCGCTACTGAAAGAAGCCAGGAGTGCAGTTGTAGCATGACAATGATGTAATACTGCATAATGACCAGCAGAGGGCAAGGCTGAGCTCATCGCATTCACTCCATAGAGAAAGTATATTATATTGTCTGTTACCACAACAAACTACTAACTTAAGAAGTCATTTGGCATGCTTTCACTGCATATATACAGCGTATGTACAGTGACCTAGAGCAAACCTCCATTAACACACATAGATCCATGGAAATAGATACATCCATATAGTATGAAAAGGCCCTAAGCATTCCAGTAGTTTAGGTACTTTTGCAGGTTTAGGTAGTTACATGGTGTAGGTCATCTATTGAGTGCTCCGGGTATCTTTTAAGATGTGGGAAAGATTCATCCTATGATATCCAATTTTATCATCTCCTTATGTTTGATTTTTCTATGCAATGATAATGCATTTTAATTAAATATTCTTAATTATAATATAACATACCTGTATGCCCAAGGTGCCTGTATTCTATAAGGACCATCTGAAGACCACTGAACATAGGCCTTCTATTATAATATATTAAAATAATATTTAAGTACACAATTTCACTTCCCTCTGTGTTTTTCATTTGGTCTGCACATTACCCTTTATGTCTGTAATCATTTCCTATTGGTTAAAATTAGTTAAGGTTTAAGAAGTGCACTATATCTTGGTGAATGTAGCACCAGAGGCTCCAGGTTCCAAAAAGTGAGGGACACCTGGGAACTTTGCATAGAATGGAATGTTCTCCATCCATGAATCTATGACAACTAAACAGCTACTGTTGATGGGCTTTGGGCTTGCCTGGATGAAGTGTGGTAGCAGAGACGGAGCAATCACAAATGTAGTTTGGAACAAGACAGGGTCTGTAGGCAAAGGTGTCATGTTGGAAATGGAGCAAAAGGAAGAATAGTCAGGTAATTAGCAGCCAAGAATCAGTACACAGGTAAGCACAATAGGGACATGACTTAAGGTAGCCATACACTGCTCGATTTTGCGTTTGATTGCCCTGGAACGAAATGCCTATTAAGCAGGGATCCGACACATTGCCAAATCCCGGTTCGACTGCCATTACCTTGGTATAGGCCAGGGACTGATTCCCCAAGGTGGTGCGCATAGATTCCCCAACGATTCTTGCATCACCACATTGCGATTCATCGCGCAACGATCGCCGAGGACATGAGCCGTGTATAGCCATCTTTAGATGGGAGGAGCCAGAAGTTCAGGGTTCAATATAAAACTAGATATCAAGGTATAATTATCCAAGGGATCCAACATGGTACAAAATCAGACTTTCAGGTAGTTTAGCAGACAGAGCTGTGTCCAGACACAGAAGCATCCTTGTGTTCAGATCCTGACATCATGGCTTTGTAGAGGAATCCAAATGAAGCATTCATGGCTTGTAGAGGAACAAAAGTGATGTTCAAAGTACATGGTTCGTAAAGGAATGCAAGTGAGGTTCAAAGCCCAGGGCCTTGTAGAGGAATGCAAGTGAAGTTTGAAGCCATGGCTTGTAGAAGAATGCAGGTGAAGTTGGAAGCCCATGGCTTTGTAGGGGGGTTTAAGTGATGTTTGAAGTCCATGGCTTGTAGTTAAATCCAAGTGAAGTTTGAAGACCATGGCTTGTAGTGGAATGCAAGTGAGGATTGAAGCTTTGTAGGGGGATTTAGGTGAAGTTTGAACTCCATGGCTTCACAGAAGAACGCAAAACCAGATTAAACAAACCAGATCAAAATCCTATTGACGTAGGCCTAGCAAGTGGTTAAGTCTAGCAACTTACATGACTAGAGAGCTGTTTATACTGTTGAAAATATAAAGTTCTGATTATTTAATTTATTTTTAATCTATTAAGATTTAAATTTCTAAAGCACAAATCTACCTGTGGGATTCCGCTGCAGTAAAAAATTAAAGCTGGCTGAAGTTTTCTGAAAACTTTTCGTACCTGTCAGGTGAAGGTTTATCTGGATAAAAAACTGAAGCTTTTGCGTCCTTGAGTGGCTATAATTATCTTGTGTAGGCTGCCGTCCCAATTACAGCGCAAGAGGCTGTAAATATAAAATGTGTGCTCACAGCTAGCTCTTCAGAAGCTGCATAATTATCTGTAACAGTTTCCAAATGAACTGCATCCAATGGAAAATGTGCCTTTACAAAACATGGGCCATAAAATAATTCAGATATAAAGTACTATTGTGATGCACCATTAGGAGTTGTATGAGGCTAGTTAGCTCTCCTCCTAGCTTTCCTAATGAATTCTAGCTTAGCAGCTGCCTGAAGTAAACATCATGCTCCCTGTAACTCTTCCCTGTAACTACACTGTAGCTGCCAGAACTGCATTGAGACCTGAGGGGATGCCTTCACAGCAATTGTGTAAGGCTTACTTACGTCTACATGGAATTATATTAGCTGGGCATGATGTGTACTAAGAAGATTTTGCATGCCCTTGCAGCCAACCATTCCAATACCAAACCATTGGTATGGTATACCAATACCATCTAACAAATGGAAACTTCAAAATATCAAAACAAAAATAAAACTATATTATGGAGCTGCCCCTCATAGCAACTCTGACCCTTTGAGTTATACAGTTCAGGAGACATCTAAAGGTTTTGTCACCAAAAAGTTACCAGCACATCTTTAGGGTCCCCATACATAATTTCTCTGTCAGATTTCCTGTATAATATGAGGGACTTTCTAAACAATCAAGTCTACCTGTGTTCAATCACAGAGGACCCTATATTACATAGCTGTTGGTAGATCTAAAGGATATCTGACATTAAGATCTAAAGGTGTATGGCCAGCTTTAAAGTCTTGTAAGTTCTGAGTTGAGGCCTCCATGGATCAGACTTGTTTTTCCGAGCTCTTTCCATGGATGGTCTACCAAACTGAGATCTGGAGAATTTGGCAGCCCATTTAATACCTCACAGATTTCGTCATGTTCCTCAAACAATTCACTTCATCTTTTGGAACACATGCTCATACCTGCAAGCCAGCACTTGGGGTAGTCATGAGCTATCTTAAATTAAAAAACCTATAGTTGGCTCCATTTTTTTAGTTGTAAAAAAACTACTTTACACGCCATGTATGCTAGGTATACCATCTCACTAAGACAAACAGTGTAGGTTTTATGGAGGGGTGTACCCCTCCCCTTAAGCTTAAGCCCAGTTGCCATAGACATTAGCTTACTATGAGCAAGCACACTCAAGCTCTTGTCTGTGGACAACCCTATGCCAGGTCTTTGTCAAAAGCAGAGCTGCAAAAGAACATAAGATTGTGAACAGTGGGAGACATCATGCCAGGGGGGGATTGGGGCCATCTGGGCACACCTGACTATCACGTCTCCATTCAAAGTAATGGAGATTGAACGGGGTTTTCCAAAATGTTGGAAGGAATCCTGTTAAAAAGTTTCTTCGAGCTCGAAGGAAGGCATACAGGGTAAGATTTGTAAATAGATTAGAGCACAATAAAGCACCGTGAGCATGCACAGCGCTCAATTGTACTCAAATGTATTTACAAGTCTACCCGTGTGCGCAGCTTTAGTTAATTGGGACAATAATAAAGAGTTAATAGAATGTTTGTGACATACCATAGATCATTTTTCTATGTATTTCCCTCGTATCAGTCAGCCCTTCGGACATATCACCATTTCACATTGTAACATGCGACATGCATACCTCTGCACCTTGCATACTCTCTGATTATCCAGATTATACGTTCCGCAGGCAATCTTGAGCAACTAGGCATAATAAATGGCTTTATATCACAGGATGCCCAAGGGTGAAATCTAATCACTGCTAAGAAGTGCCCCGAAAAGCCCCATTAACATTATAAATCATGCATCACTACTTTTTATCTTTTAAACATTTCGCTCTTGGATTACACAGTGGCGCTGCTCTGTTAAATCAAGTGGAACTGGAGAACTGGTACAAGGAAGACTGAGGCAGCTGGATCAGATGGGAAAGTATATAGAATATACTTCAATTAACTATGTATTGCGGTGTATATGGTGCAGCGTGACATGGCCTTCAATTTGATGCTTATTTCAGTAACTTCTGGATATATTTCAGCAAGAAAATATATTGTATCTGAATAATAAATTGTAGAGCAAGACAATAGTATACTGGTTGCTTCAAATAGGTTTTACCTAATCTAGAGCTCGTTGAATTCTTTGAATCCTATCAGTAACCGACTGTTTTTTCGCCTTATAAGACGCACGGCACATAAGACGTACCCAGTTTTTAGGCAGCAAAAACAGAAAAAAAAAGATTTAAATAAGCGTTTACACATCAATGGGGTTCAATGCGCAACCCGCGCCCAGGCACGCGCGCCTCCCGCGCCCCTCGCCCCGCTGTTCTGCTTCTCTCTCTCCCCCCCGATGTCACTGTTCTGTGTCCGTGGGGCAGCTGATTGACTTTTACCACGGACAGGAGCGCCTGATTTGGAGAGTGCCAGTTCATCTAGCTCGTCTTAATTGCCCATGCAGTTCACGGCTGGTCAGACAATTACACTTCAGATGGGAGAGGGCGGAATCAGCTCTCCCATCTGAACTGACAGCTTCTCCAGCTCTCGTGCAGGGGAAGCCAAGGTGCGACCACCGGCGGCCGCGTGGCTGCGGGGGTTGCGCATTCGTATAAGACGCAGGCACTTTTTTGCCCCCAATTTTGGGGGGAAAAAGTGTGTCTTATGCCGAAAAATCATGTGTAGTATATTAGAACCAATTTGTAGTTCGACTTACAAGTTTTATTACTATCCCTGGTGGAACTGTCCGCAAGGCAGACAGTTCAGCCACGAACATAACATGCCTTTTCTTCCCCTGGCGAACAGTACGGGTGTTCGACACACCCTGTTCACCGGCGGAAAGAAGGTCACTATTCTTCCACTGGCCCGAACAGGAGCAGAAGGACCCGACCAGTGGAAGAATTCTATCATCAGAGACCGCAGAGAGAAGCTTAACGGCTTAAACGGAAGTGATGTCACGTCTGGATAGAGAAACTGGGTACTGTGTGTTCCAGTTACCGGAAGTTACGTCAGTGACTTCAACCTCCATTTTTTACTGCGAACAGGTGGACATCGGAAGGACCTGGTTCGCGAAAGGACCTGGTCGAAGTTCGGCCATCACTACATATACAGGGTTTGCTTCCTGCTCCTGTAAGTAGTGACCTGTAAATATCCTGAACCCTTATATAGTGAAAGATTGGAATGCCACCCAAGGTGTAATAAAGTACCTGACCACCCAATCAGTGAATGTGCACAACACTCATTTAAAGATTATATTACTTGCACTCCACTGAAACACCTTGAAAAGCTTTAGAATCTAGTATAATTAGGGTTGCCTTCTGAAATCAATGGACTCCTGGTTCAGGTAGCTCCATTAGATGAAGGTTTGACAGAACTGATTAACATGAGAAAAATATGGACTTTTACCGAGGAACACCTTGAAAAGCAACATAATTATGGTTGCCTCCTTAAATGACAACTTTGTACATGGAATTACATTGGGGTTGTTCCTGTTTTTACCAACAAAGCCAATTTTTTTAACCCTACTTATGAAGAAGCTTTTCTTCCATAAACACAGGTGCATTAGTTTGGACAGGACTGACATAAGGTCCTGTCATGAAAAGCTACTGAAGCTTATATGATTAGGGTTGCCTCCTTAAAATATAATGGCCTCATGGTCCTGGTAACATTTAATAACATTTGAAGCTAGTCCCATTAATACCATATTAGATCTCCTTACCCTTTGTATAAGGAGGCTAATAAGACAAAGACTAACTTCCACTAAGGAGCACCATTAAATGCTCCAGTAACTTACATAATAGTGGTCGCCACCTTTAAAAAATATTGTCTGGTCCCACTTTTATCAAACACTGGAACATTAGAAATAATTATGACAGGATTAAATAATGTGAGAAAACGATGGACTGCCGCTACTATTGTAGGAATATTGACTGAATAATATGAGAAAAAGATGGACTAAGGAACGCCATGGAAGGCTCTAGAACATTGTTTCACTATATTATTAACATTGGGAGTCGTCTCCTATCCTACTAATCAAACCAGGTTTCTGGACCCTATGTATAAGAAAGGTAATCTTCCACAAAAAACTAGAGCATTAAAGGGAAGTGGGACGTGACTGAATAATATGAGAAAAAGATGGACTAAGGAATGCCATGAAAAGCTCTATCTTTTCTAACCAAACCAGGTTTCTGGACCCTATATATAAGAACTAATAATAATATGGGCTCCTACTGACAATGAGCTTCAGAATATTGAGTAAGGTTGTCTCCTTAAAAAATGGCCCCTTGGTCCTGGTAACATTTATTTACATTGGAAGCTGATCCTAACTTTATCAACCAAACCGGGGTTCTCAACCTTATGTTTGAGGAAGGTGATCTTCCACAAAAACAGAAGCATTAGGAGGGAAGTTGGACAGGACTGAATGATATGTGAAAAAGATGGAATACAACTAGGGAACACCATGTAGAGCTCCAGAATATTGTATGATAAGGGTTGGCCCTGGTCTTAGTAACATTTATTAACATTAAGAGCTGGTCCCATATTTAATGACCAGTCCACGTTTCTCAATCCTATGTATGAGTAAAGTGATATTTGACATGGTTGACATCACTGTTGGTTTTTCCTGCTGCATAGAGTGTAAAGCTCGGTCTTATTAAAAGCTGCCAAACTCTTTTTTACTAAGATAATTCATCCTGTTCCTACACAGCCTGGCAATCATCACATGCCCCCAAATGAAGATTAGAAAGCTTTTCCTACGAGGGCTGGTCCCTCACACTTGTGTGTGTGTGTGTCTGTGTGGGTGGAAGAGTTGGGTTGTTCTGCCCGAGTCATACTTCTGACTAATCTACATGTAGTTCCCAAGGCTTTGGTTGCCATGGCGATCCCTCTTAACAAATGAAAGCGTGGGTTTGACACAGCTGATGTGACAGCAGGGAGATCAGAACGATACAATGTGTTTTCAGTTTTTCTATAACGATAGTATGCGTTTGTTGGTCTAATGTTGGCTGTCTGGGTCAACTGCAATGTTAATTGCTGTACATGGAGGTCATCATGTATATGTACCAGTGAACTCTTTGTTCTTTTTATAATACAGCCATAAGAGGAGGTAAATATTGGAAAAATTATTGTGTGTTAAAGACACCTACATAACACATGCTGCTCATTCATTTGTGTCTACTGTTTTGAAGTGGAGCTGATATGCCAAGAAGAACCAAAGACAAGGATGGCCAACTTAACGGAGATGCACATTGGAAAACCAAGGCAGTGCGCCATTAATGGTGGTACGCTTAGCTGCAGGGAGAACACAGGTGGCAACGGTTCTTTTACCCTCTGTATTTGCTGGTTACAACTACTAAAGTTTGTTTGCTCTTTAAAGTAAAACTATCCTTTAGTAAAAAAAGTTCTTAAACACAAAAGACTAATTAAATTTGCCGTTGAAGTCTTCTCCAATGCAGGTCCTACAAATGCTTGTAGATCCTACTAATGAAGTCAAGCTAATTTGTGACTTGCTGCTAAATTCAAAGCAGAGTTTCCAATCTCTTGTAGGCCATACTTGCTTTCACTACATCGGGAAAGTAAAATAATTGCTAATGAGGTTTTTATTCTAATTGAATTGAAAATAATTGAAAATACCTGTCAGTTTTGTCATGTTCATGATTACCAACGTTCCTACTTTGGTGTTTGTTTTCTTTTTCTCCATTTCTAACCTTTTTTTTCTGTCATGACATGAATAGGATCACAGACATTGAACTTTAAGTCTTGTTTTTTTAAATCTCAGTGTGCAGCAACTCTAAAGCCCCCCATAGACAGGCAGACTCCTCCATGCAACTTCTGTACAACCAACTTTTTTTCTACCAAAACCATGTAATAGGAGGACCTTTCTACACCTTCCAATCACTATGTATTCTATCAGGGAGGTCACTATACTACATAGTTGTTGGTAGGTCTCATGAAAGTTGTATGGAGGAGTCTGCCTGTCTATGGGGGGCTTTAGGGTCATGAATATACGATTAAAATAATGAACATATGATAAGAGTAATGAATATATGATGTTGTTTCTTCATATCCTCACGGATTCATTATACCTGAACTTTAGGGAACATTTACTATTAACCCTTCCAGTAGGTCTTCAGAGTATTCAGAAGAGGCGTGTTTAATGTATGTCTCTAAAGCTGGCCATACACCTTTCAGATCAGATCAGATCTACCAACAACCATGTAGTATAGTGTCCTCCCTGATAGAATACATAGTGATTGGAAGGTGTAGAAAGGTCCTCATATTACATGGTTTTGGTAAAACAAAATCTGATCTGAAGGAAATCTGACAGGAAATCTGAAGGTGTATGGCCAGCTTAAAACAATTGGCTCTATCCAAGATAGTTAAAGGGAGAATACGTAGGAGCATACGTTTGTACCTGAGCCTTCTGGACATCTTACAGACCCTATGCTCCTGTCTTGTCTTGTCCAATTGATGGCTTTACTTTCTTTTATTGTAACCATATAATAAACCACATCAATGCATAGTTGCCAGCCCAGGAAGGAAAGAGAAATGTTTAAGCTCACATTTAAAAATAAAATGGCACAGAACTCCTTCCTCAATTTAGGGCATTTGTAAATGTGCAAAGTCTCATCATTTTGTGATTATGCAGCATGCCTCTACTCAGCATCCACCCCCTCAATCACTGCTTTTAGTGTTAAGCCCCCCATACACCTTCAGATTCCTCCATACAACTTTCATGAGACCTACCAACAACTATGTAGTATAGTGACCTCCCTGATAGAATACATAGTGATTGGAAGGTGTAGAAAGGTCCTCATATTACATGGTTTTGGTAGAAGAAAAGTTGGTTGTACAGAAGTTGCATGGTAATTGTATGTGGTGTATGGGGGGCTTTAAGTTGCCTAGTTAAAATTTTAAACTTTAGTAACTAATGTCTGTACCTTTCTTCTTGCTCCCCAAATGCTATTCCATTACAACAGGTCTTTTGGGAACAATTTCTAGATCAATTGAATTGAAGAAAATAAGCTTTAGATTGGTGAAAAGTGGTGTAAATGCATCTAACTGCTGCTGGCCAGTGGGAAGATTTTCCCCTTACATTGGAAGTCAGAATGCTTCACAATGACAAATTGTATAGAATAGTTTTAGGGGCTTCTGGCCATCACACTTTCTGAGCTTGTTGGGCATTACAAAACTATGGGAAGCTGTAGCTAGCGATCCCATATTGGTGACCCCAGGTTTGCGGACAATGAGCAGCAGGCATCATAGCCTAACCATTTCACCCTGCTCTAGCATAGGTATAGATTATGCCCAACTACTTTTCGGCCAACTGGCATCCCAGAATCTTTACAGATGTGTTCAACACAGTACAATCATGTCTCACTCTCTGCTGGTGGGAGCAGTTCTGTCTGAACTATTGTTTGGTTAAAATAACATCCCCAGGCACCATGTGGACATGTTTAACAAACCAGTCCAGGCGGACACGTTCAGTCTAAATTTCCTGTAGTCCGATCAGCTGCAGGAGATTTACCAGTTAATTATTCACCAATCCTTTAGTGCCAAGTGGCAATATGTGAATCTGCAAACTGCCCATTTAACAAGAACCTATCTTACACACCTTTGTCCATTATAGCCCCTGTATAGCAGTGTGCTTGGGTGTGTGCCTGTGTTTGATTTACCTGTCTGTCTGCAAGTGTCTTGTTAATCTTGGATATTGCTTGAACTCTGCCTGCCCTGACTTTGGATTGTCCCTGACCCCACCCTCTGCCTTATCCATCTGTACTGTACTTTCTTGGACTGACCTTTTGTGTATGACCCTTGGCTTGTTTCCTGCATTACCCAATAAAGCCTGTTACCTGGATCTCTTTTGTTGGTAGTGATTGTGTGCCCAAGCGCATTACAGCAATAATATGGACCTGGCCAACACTGATGATTCGCATTCTTGTGTAAAGTGACTTTGCTTTGTGTCTGTGGGATTGGCAGTATGTGCCAATTCAAACATAGGTTTTATTATCCAGCTATGTTAAAGGAGAAGATCTGGCTTGAGATTGGTTTTGTACTCTCAGTGGGTTTGGGGGCACGGATTTTCTCAGAATTCTTTCATACCCAACCCATAAAACCATGTATTTATGAAGCTGGCTTTACACACATGGGTAGAGTCATAATGGAACTGAATTTTCCTGCACTTTCCTAACTCTCTTGGGCATGGATTTCACTAGAGCTGCACAGAATCATCTTCCACTCATCCATGGTGACATCACAGAGATTGTGGATGTTAAGCTGGCCATACACCTTCAGATTTCTCTGTCAGATTTCCTTCAGATCAGATTTTGTTTTACCAAAACCATGTAATACGAGGACCTTTCTACACCTTCCAATCACTATGTATTCTATCAGGGAGGACACTATACTACATGGTTGTTGGTAGATCTGATCTGATCTGAAGGAAATCTGACAGAGAAATCTGAAGGTGTATGGCCAGCTTTAGAGACCTTGTATTTGAGGATTAGCAATAGGGTTTAGGTCTGGAGACATGCTTTACCAGTCCAGCCCTTTTACCCTTAAGGCTGCCATACACCCACAGACGGGTGCAGACAGACGAGCTCCGTCATCACGCTGCATCCCCGGGCTGACTTCATCGGCCGGGCACCCTTTGTGTGCCGGCCATTAGCTTCAATGAAGACGCTGGTCTTCATTGAAGTTAATAGCATCGGCGGGCATTGGCCAGAGAACATCGGACATGTCTGGTCTGGCCAGAGTTAAGGCCCCCATACACGGGTCGGATTCCGGCCGGATTACGGGCCGATCGATTCCGGGCGGGTGCACGCGAAACGATCGTGCCGGAATCGTGTGCAGCCCACCTTGTCCGATCGATCACGTCCGATCGTTCAGGGGCCCAGAATCGGATCCGACAGAGAACCAACATGTTGGTCTTTTTGATCCGATTCTGCACACATCAGGGGGAGTTGCCATTTGTGAGGTGGACACGGAATCGTCCCGGAATCCGTTGGACAAGGTGGTATGCAGCGATCGGATTCTCTTAATTGGCCGATCGATCACACCTGCGATTCCCGCCAGAATCGCCGGAATCGATCGGATAGGTGATCGAGCGGCCATGGAATCCGACTGTGTATGGCTGGCTTAAGAATTATTTTCACTAGAGACTGGGTAGAGACACCTGATCTCTAGTGATATACCGGGCACAGACCATAAGTGATGTCACTTCCGGTTAAGGTACAAGAAACTGTGCATTCCATATACCGGGCATCATCAGTATAGTTCCAATTAAAATTCCCTGCCAACAGGCGGGTATTTTGAAGTTCTTGGCCAACAGGCAGACGTCAGACTTTTTTGAAAGTCTGATCCACCTGTTTATGGATGGACACGGCCAATGTTCGGCCATTACTAGTAACAACGCACAATGTACAATTATTCCATTATTCCTTGCACACATCATACATTTCAGATCTAGCTTACATCGGAAGTGTTATATTGACTTACTACCTGAGATGGCCCAAGGGTGATTGAAACAAAATCTCATGAAGCATTTTAAATCGCAACTACAAGGAGTAGGTGCGACATCTAAGCATTCACAAAGATCAGATATGAGCCAGAAACTCATTAGAAGGTGTGATAGCACAAAGATAGCCTTAGAAGCTCTTGTCTATTATTTGGGATAAAGGTGCTATTTTTCCTATAATTATTCATTAGGGCTGCTTGTATTGTCTATGTATAGGTCCATCACGCAATGTTGATTGCATGGCCTTAATCATATAGTAGGCGGTTGTTATCCTCATACGTGATCATCACAACAGATGTAACACAAATTTTTCGCTGCACTATATTTTCCCCCTGAGTTGACTTGTACAAAAAATAAAAGAGACCAAGAGGAAGGGAGAGTTCCATCTCCACCCTCTTTACATTAATATGCGCCGTTATATAAAGACAGTCACACTCTACACATTATGATGACTTTGCTAATTAATCTGGCTAAGAATAAATTAGAAAGCTAAAACGTGCGAAGAAAGAGAAAAAAAAAGCAAGTCTGTAAAGCATTGCAAAAGAATTTCGTGTCAGCTGAGACAATTCCAGAGTCAAGGGAACAACAGGCAGATTGCTTAGCAATGTCTGCAATACGGGAGATATAAGGGTACCAGAATACTAATAGGCCTCATTTATCAAAATCTCCTAGCAAGAAACCTGGGGCAAAGAAAAGATCGTCAAATTTATTTAAGTGTGCAGTGTCTGCTGCTTTCATTGGGTTTTTCCCCTCATGAATCTTCTCAGGGTAGCTGTTGGGAACGTTTGATGTATCACCCATGGTGTTGTTTAATGGTGATTTTAACTGAACCCTGCCAGTGAAATGCATTGAAGACAGATAGGCATTAGTCATCAAATGGAGATCTTTCGTGAGGCTTTGCAAAAACACCACCAGAAATTATACCGATTGAAGCGGACCGATAATGTACATTTACTTGTATTGATAAGTATCCAAGAAATTCCAAACAATTAAGTACATGTGTTCCCATTACTGAAAACTACTTGCGTATAAAAACTTCAGTAGATAAAATTATAAGAGATATGACTAGTAGGGGCAATTATGTCTCGTGTCATTCAACACAAGAAGATAAGGGGGAAAAGTTTGAGAAATTCCCTAGATTAAGCCTATTGTGTCACTAATTAGTAAGACTACATTTACATGGTCGATCGATGGCTGATGTCTATGAGTGCTTGCAAACTTGTACAAACGCTCAGGGGGCATTTAAATAACGACCCTGTGGCGGGTCTGTTGGTGGAAAGCCCGAAAATGTACTAGTAAATGCCTCATGTAATTGTGGTAATTGCTCATTTACTTTGCTTGTGTAAATAAGCCCTAAGTGAGGTCCATGTGGGGCTCAACAAAGCCTTACATGTGCAGAGAAGCTACAGCCATGTACCTTGCATTGTGTAGACCGACATTGTCCACTTCCAGTACTTGGGGACAAGATCTGCACATTATTTATTATATACAGATATATACAGATATATACAGATAGCTGTAAATAAAGTTAGAGTTGGTTCACAAATAACATTACTTTAGTAATACCAAAATGTGGCCTGTATGGGCCTTGAAGACTGTAGTTGGAGCAGGCCTTAACAGGATAAAAATAACTCCCTCTACTCCCGTTCCAGCCAAACTACTGTTCAGACAAATGGCATCCCAAGTGTTCCTGTGGATGTGCACAATACAGTCCAGGGACCTTGCAGCCTCACAGCAGGGCGAGGTATGTTAAGTTTGAATTTTCTGTGCCCCAATTGGCTGCAGCAGATTCACCAGTTTTTTACCAACCCTATAGCATATGATCATTATATATTATATATAGCATGTGATCATTCACGCATTTAATCTGTCATGCACACCATTGCCCGTTATGGCCTGTGTATAGCAGTGTGCTTGGGTGTGCTTCTGTGTTTAGTTTACCAGTCCTTCTGCAAGTGTCTATGTTGCCAGGGCCATTTTTACTAATAGGCAGTTGAAGCATGTGCTTAGGGCGCCACCCTAAAGGGGGCGCCATTACAGCTGTTAATTTTTTTAGATAGATTTAAAAAAAAAAAAATGTGTTTTTTCATGCTCTGAATCCACAGCGGGATCGTACCATTATGTGAAAAAGGACGGGGGGGGCAGTAAGTGTTGGTACAGTGCACAGAGCGACACTATCCTCTGTGCACCTGTTGCTTTGACAGACAAGGAGCCAGATATAAATGCAAGCGCAATCATTGTCACTCTGTGCACTGTACCTGGCCAGTACTAGCACTCACTGCCACCCCTTCCTTCTTTCACATAATGGTACGATCCTGCCTTCTGCTGCTCATTGCAAGATCGGACACATTACAGTGATGAGACACAGAAATGGATCTGTAGGACAGAAATCTAATCTTTTCCTTCCAAGAAGATCCATTTCTGTCCTGGAGGTTTATAGACCCTTCCATGACTACATATCATATATATCACCTGATGCTTCCCAATTTCTTCCTAACCCCGCCGGGAACCTTTAGTTGAAATGGGGACAAGCTCATTTAACGAAGTGGAAGCGAACAGCCACAATCACAGAGTGCAATTGAAATCGCGTCCGCCCAGCGACTGATCACCTAAGTGGGAATAAGCCCTTTGTGTACTTTGAATAGGGGCTGCCATCCCCATTCAAAGTAATAAGATCAGCCAGGAATTTACCAGCCTGTCAGATCACCGCGCGATCCAACATTCAGCAGATTCCTGGACGATCTCACCAGGTGGGCACACCCGATTTTTAGCCGGGCGATTGGCGGAAGCTTGCTGATTTGCTTGCAAAAACTGGCCATGTATGTCTACCTTTAAACAGCCATATTTTGAAACATTCATATAA
>CM070037.1:21567060-21589623 GCA_036250615.1 Ptychadena robeensis
CGGCTGTGGGTTTAAAATGGGTTTTAGTAGTAATGTCCATGTCCTGAGAGGAAAGTTCCATAACAAGGAAGATGAGGGATGAGGGGCTGACCACGTGGGTGAAGGATAGACTAAACGCAGCTGGTAGGGGATATGTACAAGGCTTTACTGTAGGGACAGTATTTACAGGCTCACACCAAACCCAAGGTCATGAATGGGGCACACAACTTAGGGGCTAGTTTCAAACACACTACCAGCTGCAGGGTGACTGATGGCTTCTCTTCCCAGTGGGAGGGGGTCAGGATCAGAGTCCAGTGGAAGGGGGGATATGGGAAGCGGGCCAGGTGAGGTGGAGAAGGGAGGAATCCTGTGTCTGCCTATCTCAGCACCTACCGGTGTTCCATGTCCATCCACTAGGACACATTTGAGGGAAGGTGGTCCTGGTCCAGGGGACTACCCTTTTCGTCACCACGGATGGGAGTTCTTGGATCCCGGGTGCAAGCAGAGGGCCGGCCAGCGGAAGAACCCAAGAAAGAAGAGGTGAGACACACTGGCTGGAAACAATTTGGATCACGCTAACCCCAACTCTGACTAAGGAGAGCCTTGGGAGGTATATTTAACCCCTCTGCCTCGAGGAGGTCAGAAGCTAGTCTCCAAACAGAGCCATCAATCATCCCTTGATCCCATTTTAAAGGTATATACACACATTTCACTAGAACATTAACCATGTCATGGCAGGAACAACACATCTACAATTTAAGTGTATTCTACTACACTACAGTGCAAAGGTGGAGATGCAAGGACCATGGAAGAATTGGCACAGGTGGATTGCTACAGGAGATGGTTTTGAAGTTGGTGAGGTGGTAATTTTTTTTACTCAATTTGAAGCATAATATACATTGTGTAGTTATAGAAGAATGGGATACACTGTGTAATAACCAATCCTGGAAGCTACTGTCACTCAGTGAAGAAGCTGAAAAGGCTATAAATTTAGAAAAGACAATGCTATTCAAATCAACCAGGAACTCATTTAAGAGGCAATATGTGTCAACCTTTTGAATTGAATACCTGTCAGTGGGTAGATGTCAAACACACAGTTCATGTAGGAAAACCTAAGAATATCTCTAATTTAAAAGTATTCTGCAAGAAAGTATGGAAGAAATCGTAAAGAAAGAATGACGGCTATGATGTGTGGCAGAGGGACCCCCTGGTGAGCCAATATTGAGGAACAGGAGGCAAATTACATTTCTCTCCACAGAAGCTGCTCAAGATTTAGACTTAACAGAATACTGAACAGAAACGATAAGCTAGTAATCAGAAGATTTGTCAATTTTCTGGCCAACCAACCAGAAAATTTTATACTCTTAATTTCCTAAATAAATCAATTAACCTCCTTGGTGGTATTCCTAAGTGTGGGTAAATTTTCACTGCAAAGAGCGGTAATCCCCAGCCACACTCGAGGCAGCTTACCTGTTTCTTTGATCCTGACCACCCCAGCCAGGGAACCGAGGCGCAGGGTCCTTGACTGGGGCGGGATGCAGTGACGATCGCGCCGGAAGTGATGTGGGGACAGAACCGGAAGTCTCGTCACAGAAGAAGGCAGAGCTGGACGGAAGAAAACTCTGGGGCGGAAGAGGAGGAGCCCTCTTCGCCTGAAGAATCCAAAACTCCCACCCTCCCTCCCTGTCTTTTGTTTCTCTCTGTTTTTCGTTTAGGTTCATCTCCTGGCTGGTGGCCGGTTTCATTGTCACAGCTGGCGGGTCCGGGCAGTGTCCAGGATTTATGATGCGGAAGTCATCATTTCCTGGGGCGTGCTGGGTTAAGGCAGACGCAGAAATACAATTGAGCTCTTGTAGGAGTCAATGACCCATCTGGGAGGTGAAAGGTGAGACAACTTTGATACCAGATGTGAAGGTTGTCGCAGCCAGAACGGATTTATCTAATAGACCTTCAGAAGGCACTGGAGCTTGACAAGACCTTTAATCCCTTCAACCTCTATCTAAGTTTTTAAAAAGTTTTTAGAGGCTCAGTGAATAAAACTGAGTTTTCCAGAGTCATCATATTCAAGGAAAACCCTCAGAAGCAGGAATCACTCCATCATGAACACTTGGCCAATATAATCTATTGTCTGCCATATTTGAAGTTGTGCGTAGTTGTATTAGGAAAAAAATTAATAGTAAAGATTATGAGAAGATCATTATCAGATTTCTCTGAATATATGTAGCACAGATGCTTGTTCCAGTTCTATTCCTTTGCCTCAGAGGACTAAAGCATTCTTCAGAAGAGCTCCCTCTGCTGGATGCTAGAAGTATTCCCATACCTTGTCAGGTGCTCCTCCCTCCAGCAATATTTAACCTCCTTAGAGTTCTGCCCGTGGTGCAGTATGGGCGAACATGGCAGTGAACACTGCATGAAATTCCTTCCTGCCCCTGTATCGTGGTGATGTGGGATGGGAGACCGCTGCCCCTCTGTTAACATGGAGGTCTATGGCGGGGCTCTGGAAATGCTGTGGGCGGAGTGGTTAAATTTTTTTTTCAAACAAACTCTGGATGAGCTGGTCTCGTCAACAACACTAGGGAGTTTAAGGAAGTTGCCTGAGCAAGAAGTTCTCTAATGCCTTTGCCTCCAGGTTCCTATGTTCATGATCTATTCTTTGACTCTCTGGCTTTTGAGCCTTGGCTTGTTCTTTGGATTGACCTTGTCTTACCCCTTGGCACTTTGACTCAGTATTTGTCAGCTACCAACTTCACGGTTGCCGCTGTTGACCACAACCTGGGGACCGTCTGCAGCAAAGCTGGTTTACAGCAGGTAATTTCTTTGATTCTGCGCCTCGGATTGCACCTTTGAGTGTCACCCCTGCTCTGGGGTCACCCGCCATGATAATATGTACTCGATAAAGTAAATTAGGGAAATATTGATCATGTTTTGAAAAATTGTTGGATGACATGTGAAATTCCTTTGGTATAAGTTGTTCAGAAGTTAGCATCTCTCATGGTTTTATGAGTACTTCCAGCAATAAGCAGAAACAGCAATTCATGGAAAGAAAAGCGGTACCCATCCAGATATATGACTCACCTAGCAACCACATTTTTATACCATGCCAGCATCCACCTTCATTAGGATGCTTATAAAAAACTATCTACGGCTGTCTATAAACAAAGCCGCTGCTTTTGAACCGCAGCCAAGCACTTCTGCGTAAATAGATAGTACGAGATGAGATGCAAATGTGAGGAGTTTTCCAAAATCTACATTGCATTTCCCTACTGCTTCTGTTGCTTAGCAACCTTTTCGGGTTTTCACCATGAAATGTGCGGAATAGGAGCTATGACATCATGTTCTCATAAGGGAACAAAAATAAAAGGAGATAATTTCTCTGGGGGACACAGTTTCAGTCTAGATTCACTCAATTAAAATTCTTACACCCTTGGTTAGTGCTATCAAGTGTAATACATACATGAAAACTAACTATAAAAAATGTAAATTACCACAAAAAAAAAGGAAAAGTTATATGTGGAATATATTTACGCGGTACCTGTGTTGAGTACATTGATCACATTGTGGTAAATAGCTTATATTATATAATATATATATACTGTATTCAGGGTACAACCAGAGATATGACACTCTGATACAAAGTAGTTAGTGTACAGCTTGTATAACAGCCAATGATGTCTTAACCTCTGGCAACAAAAGTTAGTACATCCCTAAGAGAAAAATGCTCAAATTATGCCCGATGTGTCGATAATAGTGATGGCCGAATATCCGCTGTGGCTGTTCGCGAACAGGCGAATCGAACTTCTGCAAATACCTGCTGCGAACATGCGAACAGCGAACCTCCATTGACTTTAATGGAGAGGGAACTTCTTAAACCTTTATGTCATATTTGCAGCCAAAATACCAATAAAAAAGTCAAAAGGG
Organism: Ptychadena robeensis; assembly: GCA_036250615.1. Classification (NCBI taxonomy): domain Eukaryota; kingdom Metazoa; phylum Chordata; class Amphibia; order Anura; family Ptychadenidae; genus Ptychadena; species Ptychadena robeensis. The sequence goes on from CM070037.1 coordinate 21,570,958, forward strand.
TGCAGCCACCTGGACAGTGTCATGCCAGAGGGGGATCAATGGCTAAACTCCCCCCCCCCCCCCCCCCCAAAATAGGATATATGGATTTTTTAAAATGCTGTTTTCTTCAGGTCTAATGACCGGAAATCCCATCTAGATTAAAGATTGTGCCAAAAGTTACCGGACAGTACCTTCTGCAGAGCATCACATTTAGTCAGATCTCTCTGCAATGCATAATACAGTATACCCAACCCCCAGAGAAGGACTTTTGTGATTCAGTAATGATGAACTACATGTAACAGAACACCTTAGCTATAGCTACAGATCACTGGATGGAGTATAATAGAAAAGTAGCTCAGCCATCTCTCAATCAGCAGCAGCTCTCCCTATCTATCTAGTACTAAAGACACAGGATAAATGTAAAAATAGCTGCCGGGCTGCTTCTTTTATAGGGGGGGGGGTCCTCTAGGAGCGAAAGGAAGTGTTATTGCCTGTACTGTATGACCTGACGATAGGGTGAGGGGTCACACTTTGTCTCCATGTTAAGGTATAGGGGGCAGGGTAGAACACCCATAATGTTCGCCAGCATTGCGAACTGTCCGCCGGGCGAACTTTTCGGCCATCACTAGTCAATAATAATGTGTGTGGCCGCCATTATTTTCCACCACTGACTTAACTCTCCTGGGCATGGAGTTCACTAGAGCTTCACATATTGTCACTGGAATCCTATCCCCCTCCTCCATGAGGCTCCTCCACAGAGCTGGTGGGCTTATTTTACTTCCCTTGCTTCTCCTCCATCTTCCATTTTAACCTCCCTTGCTTCCCGCCCGTGCCGTTTCTTGAAATTCTCTGCCCACCCCCCACCACAGAGGTAAAATTTCAAGACCCGGGAGACCAACTCCCCTCCATTAACCTCCTGGGCGTTATGCCCGAAGCCAGTACGGGCGCAGTTTGGAGCTCTCCGTGAGCCTGCAACATTTCTGCATAGCTGCAGGCTCATGGAGCTTTTCCGGCCCTGTGTCACTTTCCCCCGCACACACAGGTAGTGAGCCCGGGAGGACAGCGGACAGTCATTGCTTGGGAAGCAGCTTTTACGTAACGCCAGGGAGGTTAACATGGGGGTCTATGGTACGCCCCCCGAAAAAATCACTGCATTTTTCTGGAGTTATATTGGGTTCGACCAATCCCCACTCCTCTAGCTTTTGGGACGAACCCAAACACCGAACTAACTCAAACACTAGGGAGGTTAAGGACACCCCACAGATGCTCAATAAGGTTTAGGTTTTGGAGACAAGCTTGGCTAGTCCAGCACTTTTATCAGTGGTCATCTTGAAGGTGAGTTATTATGTTGCAATGATCATGCTCAGCTTTGGTATGTCACAGTACAGCACTTATTCTGCCCCCTAACCATAACATTCCTACCACTATGCTTAACTGTACACAAGGCACAATTGTCTGTGTACTCCTCACATGGTTGCCACCACACAGGCTTGACACCGACTGAACCAAATATGTTTATCTTGGTCTCAGCAGAACACAGGCGGGTTCCAGTAATTTAGAGTTGAGCACAAATATTCGAATTGTGAATTTTTGATGAAAATATCGACACTTCAAGAATTCAAAAAGTGCACTGGTGCAGGTTCACAGGTGCACTCAACTTTGGTTGATCATGGTGAGGCCTGTTCAAAGTAGAACCTGTCCATCATCTAGCCCACCACTCTGCAGCTCAGTTTCAGGGTGGTGGAAAGACGTTGACTTCTATTGTTACATACTTTTTTCTAGGTAATGCTGGGCATACACACACCGAGTAGGTCAGACCGACCTACTCCGATGTGTTCCGAGATGCTAACGTGATGACGTCATCACGTTAGCATCCCGTTGCATTGTGGGGCCCCTTCAATCGGCTGGGCACCCTTTGTGTGCCGGCCATAAGCTGCGATGGAGACGCCGTCTTCATTGCAGCTTATGGCATCGGCTCGCGCCGGCCAGAGATTATCAGACATGTCCGTTCTCTGGCCGGCCGGGCTGTGGGGCGACAGGGATCTGTCGCCCCATGTGGGCACATGCCGATTAGCGGCCGATTTTTAACCTGGCCGATGGCGCGAGCACGCACGCCCGTCAGTCAGATTAAAAATCGGCCGCTTATCGGCATGTGTATGCCTAGCATAAGTGACTCATTTGGAAACAAAGCCAGAAGATTCACATCAGCTAATCAACATTTTAGAGTAAAACTGGTCAGTATGTTTTTTACATTATGTATTCTCATAGAATTACATATTGAACTATATATCTTCTATATTAGAAGCTTCTGCGTAATATGAAAGTTTCCAAACTGGCCTAAACTATAGTAAGAATGTTGAGTCTGGTGAATTAATTGCTTGTGTTATCAGGAGCTTGTTAAACTTTTGGAAATGACTTTGCTGGGAAAAAGAACAGTTATTTTCTGGAGCAGAAGCTTTGAATATAAAGTAAGTTATTTATTTTAGTCCTAAAGCCAAAGACGATTTAGCACTTCCAAATGAAGCATCACAAAGGCAAATCTGTGCCACTGAGTTACGGTATTAAATCCACATTTTAATGCAGTACTTTAGATGCAAAGACCAGTAGGGACAATATGTACGGGGATAGAACAGTACGGTTTTCCTAGGAGTATAGGGGGTGTTATATGAAGTTAAAAGAAATCTCCAAACAACATACACTTGTGGTTGATTAATTTAAAGAGCATATTCAGTATAAAAGCGGACCTTCCACCAGAATTAGATTTTTTCATTTATGGCACTAGAAGAGCCAATAATAGGGAGATAAGCATAAAAAAATACTTTATTTTTCGAACTATAAGATGCACCGGACCATAAGACACACAGTTTTTAGAGCAGGAAAATCAGAAGAAAATATATTTGAAGTATTCAAGTGAATTGGATCAATGTTATGAATCAAATTAATGCAATACCAACTTTCTGCCACTAGATGTCACTAGCAGCAGTACTATCAGGTGCACTCATCACACACTGATCAGTAGAAGAGGGGGGCCGCGGGGGTAATGGCTCTCCTCTCCCTCTCTGGCTGTGCCTGTGTCTGTGTCCCACACACCCAGAGAGAGAGATAGATAGGAGTTTATCAATTTCTCTCTTCATTGCTTGTACTAGCAGGGCTCTGAGCTCTGCTGGCATAAGCAATACAGTACATATGGAAGATCTGGCCGTGGCCGGATATCTCAGCTGACAGCCAAGATGCAATCACCTACGGCTGAGTGGCCGCGGGGTCTCATATTCGGACCATAAGATGCAGGGGGGAAAAAGTGCGTCTTATAGTCCAAAAACACGGTGCCTGTAAGAAAACATTTAAGAAGATCCCCCGCAGCCCCCCTCACTTCCTGGTCTGGATGAGGTGCTGCCTAGGCAGCACATCACAAGAGAGATGGGATTGCCAGTTAATTCTGTGATTGCAGCTCTTCATTGAAGTACACTGAGGAAAATTCCCATAGAAAACCATTGAATGCCCCCAGTGGCCACCCGCGGAATTCCACCCAGAGTTAACCCACGGAAGCCTGGCGAATAAAGATAGAAGTGCTCATACGATACACAGAACAGCAGGTAAGTATATTATTTTAGGGGTTTAGCACTCTAACCAGGCAGAGTTGGTGTCCCAGGTGTGAATCTCAGACTGCAAGGTTTGCATGTTGTCTGTGTCGGTTTCCTTTGAGTATTTTGAGTCACCTCCATTACATGGAGGTCAATGGCATGGCCTATCACCCACCTGGCCATCATCGGGAAGGATCAGCTTGTCCGTTGATATGGAGAATCACTGGGGGCTTTTGGAGGACAGGTGAGTATCCCCACAGTTAGCTCAAAGTAAGTTTTATTAGCAAACAAACTGATCCCGAACCCAGCTCGAGGTAAGTTTGTTCATGAAACAAACTCCCCCCGAGCTGGGTTTAGGCATACTTCCTCATGCTCATCGAGCCTGCAGCGTTTCTGAATTGCAGCAGACACACTGTCCTCTATGTAAAGGAGGCGCCATTGGTTTCCTGACCCACATCTCTAGTCATCGATGAGAGGATGTGTAGAGGGGAGAAGGGAGGGCAGGGAAACATGACAGAGTACTGTGTATTCTGCTTTGATTGGCTGTACCGCATCATTTAAACCGGTGCGGTACGAGCGTACTGCCAGGGAGGTTAAGATGTATAAAGTGCAGACAAATATTAAATTTGTCTTAGAAAAATATTTAATGTGTCTAAAGGCTGCCATACACGGCACGGATTCGTGCCGGATTCCGGCGCGATGGATTCCGGGCGCGTGCACGCGGATCCATCGTGCCGGAATCCCCTGCAGCCCACCTTGCCCGTCCGACCGCATCCGATGGATCGGGGGCACAGAATCGGATCCGAGGAAGAACCAACCTGTTGGTCTTTTCGGGTCCGATTCTGCTCTGATCAGGGGGCGTTGCGGTCAGGGAGGCGATCCATCGGACACGGATCCGGCCGTGCAAGGTGGGCTGCCACGATCGGATTCCCTAATTGGCTGATCGTTCTCACCTGTGGATGCCGGCGGAATCGCCGGAATCCATCGGTGCTGAATCGATCAGCCAGGGAATCCGTGCAGTGTATGGCTAGCTATAGACCTACTAAATTTGAAAGTGGACAGCCAATGAAATGCTATAAAATATTTCCAGAAATCACATAATTGAGACTTTGAGTAAATGTGGGAAAAACTGTTTGGTGATATGAACATAATCACCTGAAGTGGAATGGCACTGGAAGATAATTCCCACTCTCATGTGGTTCATCCTAAGAGCAGGCTATCCAGGATCTACACTTTGATGAAGAATGCTCAACACTCAGCATAAACACAGCTGCAGGGCAGGTTATGGAAATAATATGAATCTGCTTTTCTTCCATGCTCGGCCTTTTGTCCTAAATAACTGCAGTATGTAGATACATGGCAAACAGCACAAATTAGCCCGACCATTCAAAGGAAGCGGTTTCCTTGAGAGAGCCGTAGCCTGTCATTTGGTGTAATGTATAGTAAATGAAAAGTCTGGTGGTTTTGAAGGTACCAATGCAAGCATGTAATTTACAAATGTTTGTGCAAGGAGAATAGGACCGCATTTTCTCAAGTTTCTCATTAAATGCCCCGGCATTATAGCCAAGAAGCTTTTCACATTAGTTGACCACATCAACTTCAATACACCAAATGCTTTAAAGCCTGGAGACCATTATGGAGAAAGTAAGGATGGTCTGATATTTTTATATAGCCTTGGGTAGAGTAGGAAATATATATATTTTTCTTCTGTTGACAACTCAAGAGCAAATGAGTGGAGATCTCTTTAATCAGTGGTCCCCAACTTTCTCTGCAGGGCCCCCATTTTCTAGAAAACCTTTGAAGGGAGTTGAAAGTCCTTGTTGACCAGCAACATTACTGCTCTAGAGGAGATATGCATGGAGGAATGGGCCAAAATACCAGCAACTGTGTGTGACAACCTTGTGAAGACTTTGACCTCTGCCATTGCCAAACAAGGGAATATAACAAAGTATTGAGATTAACTTTTCATAATGACCAAATACTTATTTTCCACCAGAATTTGCAAATAAATGTGACAATGTGATTTCCTGAATTCTGTCCCATTCTGTCTCTCACAGTTAAGGTGACCTATACTTTTTTGCCCCACTGTATATAACCACCCGTGCCAGCCACCAACACTTAGGTTAACTTGTGGGTACCTTAGGCTTGTGGGTACCTTATCCGTTTTCCATAACATACCACATAGTAAAAGTTGGTGTGGCCCAATCCCCGTATTATAATATATCAGCAGTACTTAGTGACTCTCCTATTATACAAACATATCACCAAAACCCTTGAATATTTTGGTTATTCCAACAGCACTGTCTAGGTTCAAGCATGCATCACAACACTACATCAAAACATAAATAAGTTAAAGGGTGGGTGGGTGCAAATCTTTTTTCAAAAGGAGTTGCTCCTCCCCTTCCTCACTGTTATAATAATTTTCCCTTTCCCGTCCCATTCCCCTACGATTCAAACCCTACACCTATTAAACTTGCCACGTAGCATGCCAGTCCCAACCAGTCAAGATGCCCTCTCTCCTAACTTTCAGCCCGGCTTTTGGCAGACATTGATCATGTTACCAACCCTTTGGTATTAACTGGATTTGATGGGAAATCTTTCCTGTCCAACTTTAGCCTTAATTATTCACTACCCTATCCTTATAATAAGTTTTGTCTTTATAAATACTTTGTGAAATGATTGAAACTTTTACCATTGCTGGTGGACTATTTCACAGATCCGTGTGTTTTTCCCAGCAGTGTCAACCATCAGTTGTCAGAAAATGTCGCTGTTCTAAAAATTGTCACAAAGCGCCTGCGGGCTGATCTATCCCCATGAATAGTCTGACAGTGTTGTCCACATAACCTGTTCACCTCTGCATCGGCTCAGGCATTGCTATTTGGTGGGATTTAAGGACAACTGCAGCATGTACATTGGCTTTCCCTTCTTATATTAGAGAGAAAACTAATATGAACATGATAAGGGGATAAGAAGACCACGTCTAATGATGGACCTGATCTATTCTTATCAGCCCATATACAGGGGATGTGTCACAGGAGAAGAGAAGACCAGCAATTATAATTGAGATCATTGGGGTTTCTGCTCGTATATGTATAGAGCATTAACCAACTAGTCATTTAGATGAGGAGGAGTTAACTAGTCACCTCTCTGTTTATGCTGTTCATGTGGTCTTGGACTCTGATAGAAACTGGAGAGCATTTTTTGCCTCCCCCTTATCTCCCCACTAGTACCGCCAATGTATTTGTTCCTGTACATCTTGAAAATATCCTGCCTAGGTGAAAAAATTTCCCTCCCATCAGAGGTAGAGACAGCATGTACACTGGTCATCTCACACACAGAGAAAAGCACCAGACCTTCTCTATGTGCGCGCTAACCTGCATGCATGGTTCTGCCTCTGACCTTCTCCCTCTCAGTATTGGCAGGGAGGGAAGGGGAGGGGATGTCTGTGTGATGATGTCAGGAGACTTATTTTATTTATTTGTAAATAAATTCGGAATGCGGAATTCCAATACAATTGATTTATGTTTGTGGCTGTAATGTGACAAAATGTGGAAATGTTCAATACTTTTGCAAGCCACTGTAATATATATATATATATATATATATATATATATATATAGAATGCAATTTAGTGCCAGTACAACAAATATATCCCAGAAGAAGAATTCTTTCATTTGCATATACTGTAACTCGTGCCACACATTCACAGAGCCGATTTAAAAATGGAATAAGGGAAAGGTGTTAGTAATGTGCCAAAGGCAAAATAGGTGTGGGCAGAGATTCTCACTGTCTTCTATATTTTTAGCTGTATTCTGGTTCTATAGAATCTCTAATGATGGATTCAATAAAAAACATTTTGAATCTGCTGTTCATCACATAGTTTTCAAGAAAATATTGTATAGCAATGCATGTTTGATATGTACATAAGGGTACCGCATATCGAAACCATATAAAATATTCCAGTCTGCAAGTCCTTAGATATTGCATTCGTTTTTTAGTCATATTTTCATTTACATTCACTAATCCAGCCAGTAACGCAAAATCTGCTTTAGGGTGGCTACATTCCCTTTGCGGTATTTATAAGGACAGCAGCATGGTCATCCTCTGGAGAGTCTTAAGGCCCCCATACACTGGTCGGTTTCCCATCGGATTCTGGGACGATCGATTCCGGGCGCGTGCACGCGAAACGATCGTGCCGGAATTGCGTGAAGCCCACCTTGTCCGATCGATCACGTCCGATTGATCGGGGGCACAGAATCGGATCGGACAGAGAACCAACATGTTGGTCTTTCTGATCCGATTCAGCACACATCAGGGGGAGTTGCCATTTGTGAAGTTAGTGATCGGACACGGAATCGTCCAGGAATCCGTGGGACAAGGTGGTATGTAGCGATCGGACGGACTTAATTGGCCGATCGATCGGACCTCCGATTCCCGCTGACATCGCCGGAATCGATCGGATAGGTGATCGATCGGCCATGGAATCCGACAATGTATGGCTAGCTTTAGGGTCCACATATACCTTTAGATTTCTCTGTCAGATTTCCTTTAGAGGTGTATGGCCAGCTTTACATCCAAAGTACATGTTTTATAGTGTTTTTATAGTTTTGTACACAGAGGAGGATTTAAACAGATACTCCTCAAAGTTTCCTATACATCAGAATTATTTTCAGTAGCAGCTGTAGTTTCACCTCAAAATGTGATCTGCTAAGATACGCAATATTGGCAACAAAATGGGCATCTTGAAAAGTCACTGACGCAGTAGGGGCAATTAGGGCTTGTTTCCACAAGAGCGATCAGCCGCAGATGGACGTGTTTATAATCGCTTCGATGCATCCGATGGGGCTCCGGCGCAATTTTGAACACCACCCTACTGCGTTTTTAACAGTGGAGCGTGCCGGTCGTGTTCCCTAGCAAAAAAAAACTCAACTGATCGCAGTCATAAATCGCATCTCCAGTGAAAGGGGGGAGATTTTTGACTGCATCCATTCATTTTCTATGAGCGCGATCACTCGCAATCAGGGGTGATCAGGAAAACACGTCCTTCCACGGTCGATTGCTCTAGTGGAAATAAGCCCTTATTTACACTACACAGGTCACAGTCAGGCAGTAAATAGGCAAATATTACAATGTTGGGAAAGAAAACACAAAAAAAATTTGTTGTGACCAAAAGGGGAAAAAAATAGTAAACAGTAACAATATGGGGAAACATGCGGCAATTGTGACCATATAGGGGAAACAAATGTCAAATGTGAAGATTTTGTGGGTGGGGGTAGCAGGGGGATTTGCATTTGTGAACATTCAGGAAAAACAATTGGGCAGTTTAGAACATATGGGGAAAATAAATGGTAGCCATATGGGGAAAACAAAAAATGGAAACGAATGGCAGTTGTAAAAAATCTGTAGCTGTTTCCCAATGGGCTAAATAGAATGGAATGGCAGAATTGCAGGTAATGCCACTACCTGCTTACACAGTTTAATGGAGACCTTCTTCAGATGCAACTTGCAAGTCAGTGATCCATATAGTCAACCTGGATTTCAGTTGCTAGTTACAAGAGACGAGAGGTCACTCTGTGGGCCTAAAGGAAAGGATGTTTCACCATAACACATCTAAAGCTTCTTTACCGTCCTTCACAAAACCAAGTTCTGGACAACACTAAAATATATCTGTCAACCCTCCCGTTTTCGCTGGGTGACTTTCCTGGCCAAGTGCTACCTTGGCACTTCCACGTTCCCAATATCGGAATAGACGGCCATGACATCACTTCCTGTTATTGTTCCCTTATTAAATAAGGGAAAACTTGACAGGTATGACACTAAATAATATTACAAAAAATTCTATATTGCTACTGTTGCTGCGCGCTGTGGTGTGCTTTCTATCAGTAATGGACTAGTTAGCAGTAACGCTACCACGTTACCATTATTAAAACCTTGTGCTTGAGGTGAATGGAAGACGCTTGTGCATGCTGCAGGGCAAAACACAACATGGAGCCTGTGTGAAAAATAAAAGTTTCCTATGGGAAGCTGTGTACGTTGCGTTACACAAGACACACTGTGTTGCTGTACTGCTAGGCAGTGTGAAAGGGCCCTGAAAGATATTGCTGATCCTAGTGATCATCTGATTGCCTTTTGAGATTGGAAAGGAATCTTCATCCTGATGTAGTAAACTGGACCATGACATAGAGGGGCAGTGCCAGCGCATTGGGGGTAAGGCCTGCCCAGACAGGTCTGTGTGCCCGCTTGACCTGTAAGACATAGGCATGTCCCCCTGATTGTCCACCTGCTCCTGGCACTCTGGCGCTGACCTTGTAGAGGGGTATCATCTACCAATGGATAAGCTGTGAGTTTAGGGTTCTGTGAATAGACTCTTAAACCTAAGTAACCAATGTAACAATATCGTAGGCACTAAAGATTTTAAAACATATACAAGTCCACAAATACAAGATAGTTTAACGGACATTGCAGTAATTTCATAGGTATAATTTCCCATAAGAATAATCCAAAGGAAATATATTTTTTCTCATAAACTGCATTGGCTTATGGTAAATTCATAGTTTCTGTAAGTGAATATAAGCCAACTATATAATCGAGTTCCGGAATGTAACACTGTGTGCGTTATAACTGGATCTTGGATATCTATATTTGGCATTACCTTCCTAATGCAGTATCATATGAGTATCTCCATTCATACAGAGGCATTGATCAAGCCCTGATGTTCTATTAAGAGGATTTATGGTAATAGGCCTCTTAAGCAGTAAAGTCTGTGAGCTCATTAAGGATCATATTTTCTGTATTTATTAGAAGAGGCATTTTATGCTAAAATAAGCCTAGTTTGCATTATGAGAGGAAGCTTTGAAGTTTTCATTTCATTTTATGGTATACACTGATATATATGCATTACATTAACAAAAAGTATTGGTACACATGTCCTTAACATGGAATGTAGGTATTTACCCTCAGGTATGTAAAATCAAGCACATAGTCATGCAGTCTGCATTTCAATTTATGGAAGGTTGGGTTGTTCTGATGAGAATTGATTCACTACGGTGTGGCTGATTTTGGCCACTTTTGAATGCTGGCGGTGCTTTCACTCTAGTGGTAGTACGAGACGGGTTCTACAACCCACACCAGTGGCTCACGTAGTGCAACTCATCGAGGATGACACATGAATGCGAGCTGTGTCAAGAAGGTTTGCTGTGTCTGTCAGCGTAGTGTCCAGAGCATGGAGGCTACCAAGAGACAGGGCAGTGTATTAGGAGATGGAGAGGACCGCTTCCTCCGCCTTTGTGAAAGGAGGAACAGTAGGAACACTGCCAGAGCCCTGCAAAGTGACCTCCAGCAGGCCACAAATGTACATGTGTCAGAAACAGACTCCATGGGGGTGGTATGAGGGGCTGACATTCACAGGTGGAGATTGTGCTTACAGCCCAATACCATACAGAACGTTTGGTAGAGACATTTGCCAGAGAACACCAAAATTGGCGAATTTGCCACTGGTGCCTTGTGCTCTTTACAGATGAAAGCAGGTTCACACTAAGCACAGGTGACAGACGAGTCTGGAGACACTGTGAAGAACATTCTGCTGACTGAAACATCCTCCAGCATGACTGGTTTGGCACAGCCCTCCATGTGCTTGCCAGTGGTAGCCTGACTGTCATTAGGTACTGAGTTGAGATACTCAGACCCCTTGTGAGACCATATGCTGGTGGGGTTGGCCCTGGGTTCCTTCTCATGAAAGACAATATTAGATCTCATGTGTCTGGAGTGTGTCAGCAGTTCCTGCAAGACGAAGGCATTGATGCTGTCGACTGGCCGCCCGTTCCCCAGACCTAAATCCAATTGAGCATCATGGGAGATCATGTCTATCTTCATCCACCAACGCCACGTTGCACCACAGACTGCCAGATGTTGGGGGATGCTTTAGTCCAGGTGTGAGAGGAGACCCCATTCATTCAGATCTAGGATTTTCTTATTTTAGTGTTCCATTTATTTTTTTGAGCAGTGTATATATCATAAGTGTTGTGCTCGAATATTCAAATAGCGAATGTTGGCTATTCAATTATTTGCAAATTTCGCAAATATGAAGGTGGATATTCGCAACTTCAAGTATTCGAGATATTATGCACTGAGAAGCTTATGGCCATGCATTGCGATTATAAATTTAGGATGCGAATATAATTGCAAATATATTTTCGCAATGCATGGCCATACACTCAAATATCATTTTAACGAATATTGAATCGACTATTAGTAGAATTGTTCACTGCATATTGTGAATTTGATTATTGCCTATGCCACTTATCACTATATTTTAGGGGCAGGAGGCATTCACATAATATTAGGTGATTTTAAAGTTACTTTGCTAAGCACTGGACAATAATTTCCCCTCATGACTAAAGGGATGCCAAGGATGCAGTGATTTAGCACTCCAGAAGCTCACCCACAACAGTGCATAGCTGGTACTAGACTTGTTTGACAGCCCAGTATCTTCTGCATGTACTAAAGCATGGAACCACTTTTAAGGAATCCTTATACACTAAAGATTTATGACAAGTTAAAGAACGACATATGTAAGTGTATCATGTTTAAAAAAAAATAAAACAATCACCGCAGTTTCCATTTGAGGAATCAGGATATGCTTAGTAATGGTAACAGGCGGTCACTTTGAAAAACCATTCTCTTTCCTATTGATCTTGTGAACGGATGACATCTGGGAGATTTTCTCTGCTGGTCTTAAAGCTGTTTAGGGACATTTCATAGATTTTACATGAATCAAGAGATGTATGGTATACTTCCATTGAGGTTATTTGGCATTTTTGGGCTGTTATAGCACTCAATGTCCTTTGTATTTTGTAAGTATAATGGGGAGTACATTGGAGTAGATACCAAATATATGTATATCATGTCAAATCCTTGTGAGTCCAGTTGCTGGATGGCGTATGAAGCTCATCATTTTATTTTTGATGTCTTGCTCTAACATCTTTTGTGGTTGTTTTGTCCAACATAAAGGAGCTATGCGTATCACCTAGGTATGCAAGTGTCCCTTCATGTATACAATATTAAAGTCTAGCTAAAGCAATTATCTGCTTTGAAGTATTTTCCAGGAAGCTTTCCTTTATCATAAATATGTGACCATGATAAAACACATACTCTGTAGGCACTAATGGATATTACATTCATTCTTATTACATTCTTCTCTTTTTATTATATTTGATTTTTAGTGTAGCTGAAGAACGTTGAAGCTGAACAGCCGCAGTCAGGTTTATTCAAGATTCTCTATATTCACTGGGAATAGTAATGAAATGTTGATGGTTTACATGGTTAACTGTTTTGTCTGTATCACTTTACTTCTCTTAGATGCAACTAGAATTGCATGGTCTTACATGCGGTATAATATGGTTCACATGGTCTTGGGTAAAACTTTACTGTGTGTAAAGTTGACATTGTTTAACCTTCTGAGCATATAGAAAGTAGGCCAAGTGCAATCACAGCAGATACCAATGTTTTCCCCCGTGATTCTTCGCTCTTCCTCCCCCCTTCACCTCCCCCCTGCACCACTTCCATAACATGGAGGTCAATGGCGCCACCCCCCCTACACTCTTCTGTGTCATCAATAATGCCTAAAGGTCAGACCCAGAACAGATTGGCGAGTCGATTGTAGCTCCTGGTGCTTACCCTAAGCTACACTCGGGACAAATCAGGAGCTTAATGATCCAAAATGTAGACCACATTACTTTCCTATAGGGCAGTGGTTCCCAAAATGGGGGGCATGAAGGTATTTCAGGGGGGGGGGGTCACTGGCCCTCTTTCTGAACCTGTATTTAAATGGGGAGGGGGGGGGGGCTCGAAAATGTTCCTTAATAGAAAAGGGGAAGGTGTAGTTAGCTTCCACCACCCTCCCTTCTCCACATTATCAACATTTTTATATAAAGCACCAACATATTACACACGGCTTCTACATTAATTGAGGGTTAAAGGACATAACAAGCTTACATAGAAGTACAACAGGAGAAGAGCTCTGCCTTATGGAGCTTTCAATCTAAGAATAATCTAGTAATAATCTAGTGTCCCTCTACTGCTGATGAAACTAATGGACCTTTCCATGGAGAAGACCAGACTACGCAGCAGGGAGCCCAGCACCTTGTCTTGTACAGCGATCATTGGGAAACTGGTGTAATCACTAATGATTACTTGAATTATAGCAAACCTTACTTTGTGTGAACTTAACATATCAGCTTGTGAGTTTCTCAACTGTCAACTGCTTGACCGGTCATATGGAACCTGGAGGGTGTAAAGGAGAGAACATCATCAAAACCTGATTTATGAACTTTATAAGAAAAATCCTATGCATGGAAATCTGAGTTATCACAGCTTCATTTTTACTGACCTAAGTTTCATTAATTGGCTTAGTTTAACTTCAGCCTAAACTTTACCAACCACCTACCACCATTGTGAAATATCAGATCTCTCATTCATTTTTAACAAGAAGCGTTGATATATGAAACTCTTATGCAATGAATGGGAGACAGTATGTGTAATATGTATATTTGTAAAAGGAAAGCTAATTTTAAGAGATGTTAAGGACCCAATGATTTTTTTGAATTGGAATAGGGTGTACTTTCTTTTTCCAATGAATGTATACTTTTATATATCTATATATATATACACACACACACATACATATACAGACATGTTTGCTTTTAGCTTTATCCATTTATCTTAGTAATACTATCAAACAATGTCACTCTCGGCCCCATACACAACAATGATAAAGGCCGTTGGCAGAAAACACTATTGATTGTCATCTCATGTTTCGGGAAGCAGGTGATGTAATAATCTCTGCTATCTGGGGAGATGACTTCAGCACTGCGACTGCAGATGTCAGATTATGAGCCTCTACGTATCTCTGTAATATCACTAATCTAGCGCACCTGACATCCCCTACGGCCATTTAGCGTGATTTAATAACCTAGTAATGAACGGCTCTTCCGCAACGTCAGATGCTGAGCCAGGAATTTCCAAGAGTATGGGAAATATATGAATGTATATGAAGAGTTGTGTATGTGATTGATCCGTTATCACACTAAGTTCCTAAATTAATGCTCAGGGTTCTCTCTTCCCAATGTAAAAGTTAGATGGCCAACCAGTAACAAAAACCTTTACTGTCCACAATCAAGGCAGGTCCCTCAACATGTTATCATCACTAACATTGTGGGAGCATTACACAAATATTATTTTACATAACATATACCGTATATATTCATGTATTAGCCGAGCTCCCCTCGACTTATACTCGAGTCAGTGGGTCCAGTTAGGGTCCACTCACCTGTGCCAGGACCCAGGGGGCTGAATTTTATGCTGCATGGAACTCCTCTAAAGCTGGAGCTTCGTGTTTTCCGACAACAGCTGATCTAAAGTAAACACACTCCACACTGCCATCTGGTGGCTGGTTACTGTTACTGGTGGCCCATTGTAAATGGAGATAGAATTTAATTGGAATTCAAATAGAACACTTTAAATAAGTTTCTATTCCATGTATTAGTCCCAATAATAATAAAAAAGACTTTTTAAATGGAAACTTATTTTCATGTTTGAATCATAAGAAGTGCAGTGAAAACCCATCCTCTAATAACAATGAACCCATATTGAGGTTTTGACAATAAGATTAATCCTGATTCATTCCTAGGGACAATGGTGCGTTCTCTATATTTTTCTCATTTAGAAAGTTCCTTTATCTGACTTTATCTGACCCTGGGTTATACTCAAGTCAATACGTTTTCCCTGTTTTTGTAGATAAAATTATGTACCTTGGCTTATACCTGGATTGGCTTATACTCAAGTATATACAGTATTGTTCTAGTACATGTAGTTTTTACAAACATTTTCACAGCACACTGTGTGCAACCACTGCATGTAGCGGGAGGGATGCAGACCTACCTTGAAAATTGAATTGGAAAAAAAATTCTTACTATAGTCTTACTATAAGAAACATTTTTGTTATTTAAATATTTAAATAGTTAATTGTTGTATTCGGTAGATTTTGGCCCATATCAACTTTTTGACAAGTCTCTGGCTCCCCTCGACTTGTTCCCTGCGATTAGTGGAGATAATGCTTTGCTTTATCATTCTTGGTATTAGCTCCACTCATTTCAAGGAACAAGAAGTCTGCCCAGGTCTGTGCTAGAACAATGCTTTAGGGCAATTTCACACTATATGCGTTGCGGTGTACTGCACCGTTTTTACAGACAACCCATGTTACCATTCACACTGTATGCGTTGCGTTTTCAAAAAATGACTGCTGTATGCATTTTTGATAAATTTTTCCTGCATTTTTCATTGATTTGTTCAAAAAGCGCAAACGCATATGTGATGTCAAAACACATGCGTTTTTGCATATATGCAGAAACGCATGCCTATAAAAAAGCATGCCTTTAAAAAACGCAAATAGTGTGAAGTGGCCCTTAATAGTGTTGAGCACGAATATTCAAGTGTATTACTATATATTTGTTATCTTGAATATTTAAGTTTCTGGGGAAAGTAGCATGCATATTCCCATAAACAAATGCTGATATTCGCAAAAAATTTGCAAAATTACTTCTTAGTGTTGTCTTATGTGATTTCACATACTTTAGTAATTCGAGTAATTCGAGATATGTTGCACATTTGAATGTTGCCTATGCGTCTCATCACTATACTTTAATACTTATATTACCAGAACCCTTTTTACATCTCCAGCAATTTTACTGATGTTCGGGGGTTTTGTAATTAACTCAAATAATTTTGCGACCATTTCTATTATTGAAACATTATAGAAGTTGCAAACAAGGAAGATAGATGTTCTCTATTGTGAGAAGTTTTTAGATTGAGATAGATAGATAGAAGGGAACTGCACAGTGGTTATGAATTATTAATGAAGACAACCTTTATGAACCAAAGCCAAATGAAAGATGTGTACCAGCGGAGGTGGAATCCTCATTGACTACCTAAGTAGGTCAAGCATTGTTCTCCACATGTAAAGCATGGAACACACAGCTCGATATTGGAGCTGTTTAAGGTTCCCTGCAGCAGTGTGATGATGTCATCACGCTGACGTCAGATATCGGAAGAGCAAGAGGTGCAGCACTGCTGTGTCTACAGTTCAGCTGATGCTTTGTATGGAGATTTTGGTCATGTTTGGTCATTAGTCCAGCTCGAAAACAGGGATGGCCACATTTGATATGGGCCAGATAGATGAGGCACACACGGTGCTCAAAGCGGCCATCGATCTGGACCATATCTACACATGTGTTCCCAGTGTTAAAGTGGCCACAGACAGTTGAATTTGCTGATAATTTTGCTCTTTCGATCTGCTGCAATTTCGACCACAAATCTTATACTTAAAACTTAAACTCAGGCGGGAAATCAGTAATTTGTGGATCGATCTCATTACTTTGGATAGGGAACAGTGTCCCCATCCAAAGTAACTGCCTGCACACAATAGGTGCCCGGCTGATTCTTGGCACTACCGGCCATGCGTGATGACAAATGATCGGCAGCAAAACGAAGCATCTATGGGCACCTTAAGGTGTGTTTTAGTAATAATAGATTGATATGTTTCTAATAATTATCAAGGTTACAACATTATCTCTGTCCTGAGCTATTTCTATATATACAGTTCTCAGGTCATGAATTAGCATTGAACACTGTGAGCTTGTGATATCACCAGATGGCTGGAGATGGAAAACTCAAACCAAAATGATACAAACAACCCTCTTACACTTGAGAGCTTAAGCTAGCCATACACGTTGTGATTCCTCCTGCGTTTGTCATATGATCGATCATAACAAGTCATTGCAAAATCGTCAATCGATAGTAAAGCGATTGCAGTGCACACCACCTTGGGAAATCAATTTCTGCCTGATACTATGGATGGGGATCAAGGGTCAATCAAACAGAAAAAATGTCAGATCACTGTGCAATCGATTTTTTGTTTCGATTTTGGTCAACCGCTCAAAGTGGGCAGCCATCAAATCCCAGGAATTGAACAAAAATCGACCAGTGTATGGCTGCCTTAAATTGCACAGTAGTGATGACCAAACTGTCCAGCAGGCAGACAGTCCGGGTGTTTGACCTGCCCCGTTAGCTGGCCGGAAGAAGTTTATTATTCTTCCACTTGCCGGATCGGGCGCAGAAAGATCAAGCCAGAGTAAGAATTCTTTTACTAGAGACCAAGGTCTTCTTCGCTTCAGAAACCGCAAGTGACGTCACGTCCAGTGTTCGGAACCGGTAACTGCGCGTTCCAGGTACCGGACAATGGTGGCACTTCTGTTTTTCCTGATCAAAATTCCCCACAAACAAGCGGGGAATTTGAAGTTCCTGGCGGGGAATTTGAAGTTCCGTTCCTGGAACATGTTCGCCCATCACTATTGCACAGGATCTTTCCATAATATTCTATTACATGCATAGGTGTGACAGTACACTGCCCCTGGGGGGTCTATTCTGTTTAGGTGAGCTCTATTAAAACTAAAAATTAAAATATACATTTAATTCATTTTTGTTCCTTGCATATTTTATGTTAAATCATGTGGTTCTTAGGGTATGTTTCCACATCCATCAGGACCCCCTCCGCTAAGTGCATTGCTTGGCGGGAGGTCCTGATGGAGCACATACACACTTTACCTGCTCGGCGGATACTGTGTTCTCACAACGCTGAGCCATTCCGCTGTAGTGGAATACCAGCTAAAAGTGTATGTGATTCGACGTGTAACCCCCCCCCCCCTTATATAGTAAATCATATCCAGTATGCAAATTTATGTAGATGGTTATAAGTTCTCTTTAATTTTCAGGTTAAATATAATCTTTAAAGCTAAAGTTAAGTAAAGCAGATACAGATGCAAAACATTTGAGCCATTTTATCTGACAAATGTTAATTTCTGTTCACCTTGTTTTAATATGATGGCCATACACGGCTTGACTTTTGCACAAACACTCTCCGATTCGATCATCTTGTGCAATCGATCGATTGTACCACAGTGCAGTGTAATTAATTTAAAACTGGTCGATTCCATTACTTTTGAGCCCATGCTCCATTGTACCATCGGATACAAATTAATCGAGATACCTAGAA
>CM070037.1:21597782-21624539 GCA_036250615.1 Ptychadena robeensis
AAGAAGTTGGAAGGCAATGAGGAGGGGTTGGGGATGAGAAGAGGTTAGGGAGATAAGAAGGTAAAAAAAAGATGAGGGGGTAGAGGATGAGAAGGGGTCAGGGAGCCAGGCAATAGCCAAAATACCATATTCAATTTGGTAAAGAATCCTTTTCTGAAACTTAAATGTTCATAACTTAAATGTTTTGTCAGGATTCAAAAATCTTGTTTTTTATGATGGGTGCAATGGCAAACATTGCATAAAATGACTCCAATTTAAGGCAACATAGATCTATATCACAAGCATGAGCAGGAGAGCTCAATTTGGTCATGGAATGTATATTTTATGGTAATGGAGAACCTTGGATCTTCTTAAGAATAGCTTTGTTGAGAAGTTGGAATGTGTTATGGTAGGTAAGCTAAAAAAGGGGAAAAGGATAAATGGATATGACTGATTTTACATGAGAGCTGGTAAGTGTTTGCTAGTTTAACATACAATACAATCCATAGATTTCCTATAGTCTTGCTACAACGTCCACAATGCAACACAGTTCTTTGAAAACCATGAAGAAGAAAGTAAGGCCTAGCCTCTAAAACACATGGGTATTGATACGGTTATCTCTTGACCAGAGTGACCTTTCCTTCCTATAGATTAATTCTTGACCATTTTCTATGGAATACTTAAGCTGGGTACACACGGCTCGATGAAGAAACAGATAAGAGCAACATTGAGCGCATTTACGGCTCCCGATGGGGATCTAATCTGATACAAGACTTGAGCCTTCCATGGTTCATTGATCCTGCTTGAAGGAACTCGACCAAACAGGTTTCCAACAGGTTGGAAAACCTTGGTCGAAATATATTACATTATATGGGCACCACGGGTCTCCATCCAATGCAATGGACGGACTGCCAGCCGCAGAAGTTCTGCGGCTTGATATGGGGGCAGCTCCAGCCCAGCGCGATGACGTCATCACGCTTGGTTGGAGCTTCCTCGAAATGGCCGTGTATTGAGCCGTGAGTACTGGGCTTTAGGCATTAGCTGAGAACTTGGGAAGACCAGTCCATAGATAATTGCGGCACAGAGGTTTATTTAAAAATGTATTTTACATGTTGTTAATAAAGATTTGCATCGCAATTCAATTTCACACTGAGAACTTAGATAAAAGTATCAGTATACGATGCGTGCAGGGTAAGCTGCTACTTAACTACCTGTAATGTTGATTGAACAGATCACAGCTTGTTGCTTGACAATGATAAAGCCTAAGACACTCACAGTTGGTTAATCTCACAGCTTTAAATGGAAAGCAAACAGCTCGAAGAAAAGTGCCTTATAGGAATCATTACAGCATCCTGATAATCCATCCATTGATAATAAATTGCCTAGCTCCGAGCAATTCACTCCTAGGATTTACTTGGCTGTTTATTATTTAAGTATATATCTTAAGCCGGAGATAGACGGTGCGATGAACCATCTATTCCTTATGCGATTCTTCGCACTAGGAGCGCCGTGATGACATCATCACGCCCGCCTGCTAGTGCCGAGAATCAGCCAGCACTCTTCATCTGCAGCTCATTAGTTCGGCTGGGGGCAGCCGTCCCCAGCCAAACTAATGGGATCGGGCTAAAATTTACCATCTCTGTGCATTCCGACAGGACGGCTGATTTCAGTCCAATCCTCATCAGTTGCAGCCTCTAATTCCTGCATGACCCGATCCTTAAGGGATGCGGCAGCGTGCACGGCATCGGATCGGGGATCTGATTGTGCAGGAATTGGTACGTGTATGCCCAGCTTTAAAAATATGTAGGAAACGATTCACTTTCTATTAGGCGGACATATAAATCAGATTAATTCTCTCATATAGGCCGACCCAAGAGCCAGTCATGGCAATACATAGAGAATTAATGGCATGGGGCAGTTCTTTTATCCATGTAGCTGCTCAAAAACACATTTCTTGCTTTAAGTATGATAAAATCTTTTAAACAAGTGTTTCTATAAGACTAAATACTCTATTTACAACAGTATATGGCTAGAGTCAAACTATTAAGCTTTTGGGAACATTTGATGTCAGCAAGGTCTGAAAAAGGCCAAAGTTTCTGAATTGGGAGCAGCAACACTAAATGTGTTATTGATTGAGTCAGTGTGTTCCCCAAATGATCCCTTGAACAATTAAGCTAAGAAGTTCCTTTTAGTATTTAATTAATTATTGATTGTTGTGTTAAATGTGTTTAATGCAATGTATGTTCATTAGAGATTCTTTGTAATAAGGGTAATATGGCTGTTAGCTTTCAGTAGTTATAGACATGTAGGTTATCCGAAGACAAGTCCTTAGCATGTCA
Source organism: Ptychadena robeensis (assembly GCA_036250615.1). Classification (NCBI taxonomy): domain Eukaryota; kingdom Metazoa; phylum Chordata; class Amphibia; order Anura; family Ptychadenidae; genus Ptychadena; species Ptychadena robeensis. The sequence continues at coordinate 21,600,101 of CM070037.1, forward strand.
AATTAAAATGATGTAATAGCTATTCTACTATCTGACAAACTATAATATCTAGAAACTTAAATCAAGTAAATAACATAATAAATGGAAGCCCACAAATATAGTTTATCTATAGCAGGGGTACCCCAGAATAGTTTATCTATTGGGTACCCCAACACTTGTGGGATTGTGAGCAACTTTTTATCCTCCTGGGAGGAGGATATTATTTTTGGGGCCAGTTTGTTTACTAACAATATTCACCCCAAACTAACCTCACGCGTCGCCCCTCCAGAGGAAGCCCATGGCATGAATCTTTCACCACTGAGCTTGGCTGGCGGAGGCAGGGAAGCTCTCAGAAGGAGGATCTGCCCTTCAGGGTCTTCCTTCTGCTTTTCCACCTATCCTCATCCAATTGTTGGAAGCTCCGTGCCATGTGGGACAAAACTTCTGCAGGGCAGAATTACTCTCAGCTGGGACAGTGCAGACAAAGCTGTAAGCTTCAGTTGACATACAAATCTCCAGCTTTGCTGTGGCACTGCTCTGTATCACCCATCAAGGATGGGGAAGCTGACAACTTCCCTGCCTCCTTTAACTCCTGCACTGCCAAATGGAGCGCAGAGCTCCAGGGGGGGGGGGGGTTTAAGTATTTTTTGCCGGTTAATGGTACTCATGGTCTCAGCTGTAGAGTCCTATAGAGCAAAAATACAGTAATTAAAAATAATGCTCTGATTGGCTCATCTTGTTTTAACCTACAAAGGAAATATAGGAGATATGAGGCTGATCAAATGATCCTGATCAGGGAACTTCAATTGATCAGCTGGTTATGTTCTCCTTTTTCATAGGAGAACTTGCCATCACAAAAGAGTACATAGCTGTGAATTAACTCTAGGTTAGCCCTAATGGTAATATTTGTTTGGCCCAGAGTTCAGCTTTAAGTTGTGCACAGGAAATACTTGCAACAGCTGTGCCAGAAGCAACTTGTAGCAACACTGTTTCCTCCCCAAGAATAATAAAGTACAGACATTAAGTATATCAAGTGCTGTTCTGGGATGTATTCCTAACTGAATATTCCCTTTTATATTATTCGCCAAGTGTTACCAGCTAACCTGCCCATGTTACAAGTAATCCTTTTTGGTTTCAGAAGCCGAGTCAATGTAAAATCTAAAGGTCAAACTGTGTTTCTCCTGTCACATATGTTCCATGCCATTTCTCTTTCAAGCCTGTTGGGATATATCTTTTTTATATTCAGACAAAGTATTCTCTTTTCACCTTCTGGTAATGTAAAGGCATAGCCTCCTAAATGTTAACAACTTAACTCCTGAGTATTCCTTGGGTATTCCCGCTTAAGTCGGTAAGCCATAAAAAGCTTGCCATAAAGGTCAGGTTCACTCTTCTGTCCCAACATCATAAGAAAGAAATTATGTTATAGAGAAGCACACTCTTACATGGGAAGTATAGTGTCTACTGGGAAAATGGGTTCATTTGTTTCACACTGAGAAGCTCTGGGACCAAATCAGGCTAAAGTATACTTCAGCATACTTGTAAAAATGGCAAGAAAGTGTGAGATGAAAAATCCACCAATGGTATAGCAACCGCCACTGGTGCCTGTAGCCTCCTGGATGCCAGTTCTTCTCTTTTTTTTGGGGGGGGGGGCAGGTCTGTGTAATAAAAATTTGCTATGGGGCTGTGAGGACCCCGGCTAAGTTTCTATACCAATCCCTGCCTGAACCTGGACCCTGATTTTTTCTCATTCTGGACACTCCTGAACTCTGGATTATTTGCACCTGTTTGTTCCTGTATTGTGAGTCCACATTAAACCCATTTTGTTACCACTTACCTCTGTCTGGATGTCAGTGTGTGTTGCATGTCTGGTCACCCCCTCTGTCCTGGATCTTGACAGGGGCCTAGTCATCTCTAGTTAAGCCTGTTTCCAACACTAACCCTCACCAAAGAAGTTCAGCTGGCTAGTAACGTACCATATATCAACATTTTATGGCCAATGTTTGTGAACACTTGACCAATATCTTGTTGGACATCCAATTCCAAAACCATTGCTATTGCAATAGAGATTACCCATCTTTGGCATCCATAAGAGTCTTCACTTTTCTGAACAGGCCCTCCATATGATTTTAAATGTAAATATTTGTGTAGTACATTTTGTAAGTTTGGGTACTGATTTTCATCAGGAGGACCTAGCTCACAAAAGTCTTTCTTATTTTTTCACAAGGTTAACATTGGTTTTTGTACAGGCAATTAAATTGCTTAAAGCATAAAAAGCATTAAAACATGTATACTTAAAATCTAAAAAAACATATCTAAAATGAAAGTTTGACTTGCCTTTAAGCTGGTATGATGGTGGCATAGCAGTCCACAATCCTAAAAAATATACTTACCTGCTGTGGCCTGGAAATGTATGAGAAATTCCATGTTTGTTTTCCATGCTGCAATTTCACAAGTGGCCACTGGGGGCATTTATAATGGTTTTCTATGGCAAAATACATTCCATTCATTTTAATGTAGAGCCGAACTTAGTGGTGAGTTCCGGAGGGCACTGCGGCAGTCCGTCATCCGAGCCAGGTAGAGAGGAGGGGCTGTGAGGGATCTTGTTGAATAACTCCTTACATGTAAGTTTAGTGCCTTTAAAAGAAAGATGAATTTATGGTGGTAGGTCCGCTTTAACATCAATCTCATTAATCTATATATTTAAATTGAGACATTTTATATGGAAATAAAAGCAGTTGTTTGGATTGTTTCTTTTATTTTGTAGTACAAGTCTATTTTACACTTATGTTAATATAAGTCTTTGCTGCCCAAAGGTTAACAACACTTCTGTGTATTTTGCCTTCATAGGTGTGAGTCTATTTTAGTAAATGGTAAAATAACATTAATATGGATAACTGCAACATGTGATGTACTAGGCCGAGCCCTAGTGGGGACTTTAAAAGCACTGTAAGTAAAGTCAAAACAATAACATAGGTATTCCAGCATAAAAGCTATACAATCTTTATTGGATTGTCAGTAGACAAACAAGTCAGTAGACAATGTACAGTAAGTACATCATACATCCAGTCTTGAAAACAATCATGTAGAAAAAAATATATAAGTAACTTAAGGCTTTCAGAAACATACCAAGCACTGAGTATTAGGTAGCATGACTCTTTATTCCATAGTCCAGATTTGCATAATAGAGCACTCCAGAATCAGCATTCTATCCAATGTAGCTGCCCTCTGCTCCTACTATGTCTTGTATAGACATGCACTGGAAAGCTTCAGGTTGGTGTGTGAAAGATATACTATGGTATCAAAACTCATGTTCCCCAAAATGTGGTTGTCAACTTTATTTCATTAATTATTGTCCATAATAAATTCCACTTTATGTAAAAAACTTTAAATATTGCTTTAATATTATGCAGTCTTTAATGGAGACAGCAGATGGAGTTGTGTCCTTCCTTTAACGCCTTCAGCTGTGCTGAATGAAGCCTGTTGCTTACTGAACTTAATAGGGACGCCTCTAGAGCCATTGTTAGACCCAGGCACCAAAGACAACATTGCTGTTGTATGTTAAGACTCAGAAGACTGGCCAGGGTTAAAGACTTGGGTGGGTTTTCTAGTCACGCAAGTTTCACTTGCAAGTTCTAGAACTACTTAACCCTCTGAGCGTTTGCCACGTGGCACGTTTTTTTTTATAACTGTGCCACGGGCAATCACGGCGGAGCACAATGTGCTCCGCCGTGATTGCCAGCTCAGCTGAGGGATGTAAACAAAAGTCCGGCGTCGCTGGAGACGCCGGACTTCTGCTGACAGAAAGCGACGCCCCTCCAGTTTGACGGAGGTCTATGGCGCCGCCTACCCCCGCCCCCTTCGCGTCACCGGTGACGCGATCGGGGGCGGACCCGGAAGCATCGGCATACATGCCGATGCTCCCGACCACCGTCAGAAGACGGCGAGACCTCGGGCGTTCCTCCGGCTAACTCGGGCTGAGTTTCATGATGCATGAAACTCAGCCCGAGTTAATTCGGGGAGAACGCTCAGAAGGTTAAAGTGCACCTAAACTAAAGAGAAAAAAACATGTATTAAATGTTTACTTACCTCTAAACTGCCCAATGGCTCAAAGTCGCTCAAAAACCTTAAAAAATATACTTACCTACCCTGCTCTCATCTGTGGAAGTTGCCATTTTGATCTCTGTGTAATTTCCAGAAATAATGCAGTAACACAAACAGCCATCAGGGGGTGCCAGATACAATGTCTTTCAATGGACAAAAGTAATAGAAAGATAAATCGACTGAAGAGCCTTGGTTTCAAAATGTCCCATCTCACACATCGTTGTCGCCTCAGTATTTTTCAGAGGGGACAAGAGAAAAGAGGAGTGACGGGGGGAAATGCACAAATATCTCCTTACAGGTTGGATTTTTATCTTTTTTTTTTTTCTTTTTTTTTACTGATTGCCCCAGTAATAAGTGTCTGGCCAGCTAGGGACACACGTTTATCTGGTGGGTTTAGGTGCGCTTTAATAAGACCTCACCCAAATTCCTGGAGCACAAGATATTAAGATTTAAAATAAATTTAAAAAGTGAGAGCCATAATCACGCCAACATCTCGACACTTCAAGAAACGTTACTTGCTTTCCAAGAAGCCCAGGAAGAAGGGACTTTCAAGCCATCACATATATATACTAGAGTGGATGTTTAGACCAGTGGAGCTACAAGGATAAGACTCAAGGTTGGTAATACATTTGACATCTAAGGTATCTTTCTATATGAAGCACCAGTCAGGACCATGAAGATGGGTATCTGAATTCAGGGATGGGTTTGAAATAAGTTCCAATTTAGTGCATGCAGAAATGATTAGCAATAGAGTGTATTTAAAGTATTGTGATCCCTCAACAATCAAGAATCTTGATTGACTTGACTTTACCTGATGGCTTTTAAGGTCTGGTCCCTCTTTCCGGCTTCCCTGGGGACTGTGAGCACAGTAGATTCTGAAAGAATAAAGACAAAAGTGTGGACCTTCACGTAGCTGTATTGTACTCTAGTTCTCCTGACGAAGTGTTGGTTTTGATCTGAAACACGTTAAGATTTATACTTAGACTGCTGTTGGCTTAATATTGCCAAATACAATGATTATGTAACATACTCACATGTCATTTTAATATGTATATTATTTTTGAGAATCTAATATATACCGTATTTATTCGAGTATAACGCGCATTTTTTTATACCCAAAAAATAAGTCAAAATTTTAGTGCGCGTTATACACGAGGGTGGCAGTGGCGGCCGGTTGTGCCGACGTTTTCTACTCCCCGCCGAGATCTTCTACTCCCCGCCGAGATCTGCTCCCCCTGTAGCAGGGAGTCATGCATAGCAGTGGCCGCAAAACTGTCACCCACTGCGGCTGCTAAGTCCATGTTCCCCCTGTCTTCTTGCCCTACGTCCACATCTGCTCCCCCTGCTACAGGGGGAGCGGAGGGCAAGAAGACCGGGGGAACATGGACTTAGCAGCCGCCGTGGGTGACAGTTTTGCAGCCACTGCTATGCATGACTCCCTGCTCTATCAGCTCCCACTTCGCCTATTGCAATACATGTGCTTCCCCTACTGGCCAGTCTGTCCTACAGGGGGAGCAGATCCATTGAGGGCATTGATGTGTAAGCGAAAATTAGGGGTGTGCGGTATACACAAGTGCGTGTATAATATACAGATTTTTAAGCGAAAATTAGGGGTGCGCGTTATACACGGGTGCGCTTTGTACTCGAATAAATACGGTACATGTTTAATAAAAAAATTATATTTGAACTTTAGATATATTTGATGCTTCAAAAGTCCTTGTTTTTCCATCTGCTTCTTCGAACACAGGGAATGTTTCTGGAAGTGTTAATGATCATATAAATGTTTTTATATTACTATATCTGTTTTGTATAGGGCTCTAGAAACCATGTCATTGAAAGAGAACATGGGTTCCCTGACCTGGTATTCATCTGGTGGTTACAGAGCTCAAATTAGACATCACTGTAGACACAGGCTCTCTGTGTTGGTCAATGAAGCAGAGGACTGGTACTCCAGGCAGCGACCCCAAACCAGGTTTTTATCTGCTACAGAAAACCCAAACGTTTGTGCTAAACCCTGTGAGATACCACCAGTGACAGAAAGTCCAGAAATTTAGACACAGAGCTGACCACTTGGACAAGTACTTTGGTACTCAAAAGGGGCCAAAAACTGGCTCTGCGTACCTGCATTATTGTTACACAGCTCATATGCGTACTATGTCTGGGAGGCCGTAGCTAAATGTTAAATGTAAACAATTTATGTCACTTGAATAACTGCAGGTTGGACTTCTAAGAGTGTTGGAGATCTGAGGGATGAAAGTCAGAGTAGGCATATGCAAGAGAAAAGCACTATGTAAAAGTTGGAATATGACTATGAAAGGTTGACCGTTGAACTGCAGGTAGTCTCAGGGGTTAGTTACTAACCCAGAAAATTTCAGGGTTGTACAACTGAGGTATGAGATCTGTGGGTTCAAACGTGTCGTACTGTGAGAGTAACTTTTGACCCAAAGCCAGCTGGCGACCTGTGGATGGAGACAGCTAATCAGAGGATCAATCAGGAACAGGGAGGTCCATCTGCATCAGAATCTACCATGCAGGAAGGTGATGCAGAGGACAGTGAGGGAGACAGTGAGGAAGACCACCCTACATATGGGGTGAGTGTGAAACACCATCTCCTGGTGCTCATCTGAGGAGCTCACTAAAAACGTTATGTGCACCCCTGGATATAACCATTGTGTCGGAAGAATTTTCTGCATATTTTAACATGGCTATACCAGTATATCAGTGACAAATGTGAGTACACCCCTGACATTGTGGTAAATAGTTTATAATATATTTTTATAGGGCAACACTGAGGATATGGCACTCTGATACACTATAGTCAGTGTAAAGCTTGTATAACAGTGTAATTTTGTTATCCCCTTAAAAACTCAATGGAAAGCCACTAATGACTAAAAAAAATAAGTACACCCCTAAGTGAAAAATGTCCAAATTGCACAAAAGTGTCCTAATGCTTGCTGGAACATTTAGTGAGAAACATTGCTCTAAATTGTTGGGGGCTGAGAAAAAAAAAGGAAATGTTTTGTACCACTAGTACCAGGAAGAACTAAAAAAAATGCTACTACTAAAAATGCTAATTACTGCTTTTTTATTGTTTCAGAATAACAATTGCAATGATTAAAGAGCTTAATCTCCCTAGCGCACCGCCTGTACCGCACCGTTTTTAACAGTGTGGTACAGGCAATGGCAGCAGTGTACGAGGTACACTGCCTGCCATTTCCTCCCTCCCCCCTCCCCTCTCCATACAGCCAGTGTCATTCATGACACCAGCTGGGAGGGCTGGAAAGCAGAAGCCCCTCCATTAACATGGAGGTCTATGGCACTGCTCACCCTCGTCCCCTTCCGCGTCACCACGACGCGATCAGTGAAGCCGGCTGGAAGCAGCATCGCCGTAGCTTTCCGGGTATATGCGGCTTTCATGGGAGCCCAGCTCATCCAGAGTTTGTTCTTCACACAAACTCTGGACGAGATGAGCTCGTCATGAACACTAAGGAGGTTAAGTGAAAGGCTTATTATTTGGGGTTTGAATAAGAATAGAGACAAAGTAGAGGGACCTTTGGGACAGAATAAAGACAGTGGATGGACAGTTGGGATCCATGAAGTCAGAAGGTTGTGAGTGGAAAGCAGAATACCTAGGTACAAACTACATGACATTGGTACTTCATGTACACAGTATCACCAGTAGGAATCAATGCAGGGCCCTGGTCCTGCATGACTGTTGTGTTAGTCCCATTCTGTAAATCGGCTATAACTGTTTGTAAGCATTACGGTCAAAGAATGTAGAAGGGCGAGAATTCTTGTTTACACTCCACGTTAGGCTAGTATAAGTCCCTTATTGTCCTGCTGCTCCCTACAGACACAATAGCCTCACATTACCATTATTTAATTGTTCTGCACATTCCATGGACTAAAGTCAAGTGGAATGGATAGCGAGCTTCTTTAGACTTCAGAACATTCCACGCATTTTACTTGCTTAAATTCCGTCATGGTCACTTATAAATACAGACTTGTAATATAGCTTTTTGGCACGTAACTAGCTCCCTGTCGTGTGAGCCAACACGAACCAAGAACAGAGAAAACCACATTGGTTTATTCTGCTCAGGATCATTTCTCAAACAACACAACCGTCCTGAATAGAGGGTTTACTGTTGGCTTTTAGCTAATGATTGTTTGTGTTTCATCTTCATATTGCGGAAAGGATGTGGCTGCTTGTTACATTTTAGCAGATTCCTTTGAATTTATCACCATTTAGTGAAAGCAAACCAAATGGTTCCTCGAAACTTTCTGCATTTCCCAAGGAAAACGTACTTTTATGTGTTTCAGATATATTCTGTAAGTGATCAGTTTCACTAAACGAATATGTCTGATGTGGAGCTACTGCATATTAAACCCAAGAATAAACAAGTTAACCTTCCTAGCGCTTCTGACGGCTGCATCTCGTCTTGCACTTTCATGTCAGTGTTGCAGCTGACGAGATGGAGCCGTCCAGCTAAGCTCACATGCCCTGGCAGCAGCACATACTCTCTGTTCTGTGCTGTCCCGGGGGATGCTCTAAGCTGGCTTCGGCATGTCACCTCTCTCCCAGCTCAATTTGCATATGAATGTCCCGCGGCCCCCGGGACAGGACTGCAAAAGTATAAAGGCAATAAATGGGCTATCTTCAAAGACCACATGTGGAAAGTCACCCCCAGTGTCATCTCCACATATGCTCTTTGAAGTTTACTCTTCCAGAGGGTGCCAAATGGCTTGTATTGGATACAGTGATAACTGTATCCAATACAATTCAAAGTAAAACAAAAAACAAAACACATTTTCAATTGTAATAAAAATGTTATTATAAACAAACATAAATACTATTTTGAAATCTTTCATACCAAATAGGTATTCAAGAGATTTTAGCATTGAAATTATACATTTAATATTTTTTTTATGTACTTTTTTTTTAAAATAATAATTGTGTGTTTCAAACATTATTATATTCAGGATGTCTACAAGACACTTATACGGACATATTTTTGGAAGTTACAGACTTACAACACGAAAAAAAAATTCCATTAGAGTCTATGGTGCGCTTTTGGTACAGAAATCTGGACCTTGCAAGAGCGCTAGGGAGGTTAAAATATTAGAGATTATCTATCCTTACAGCCCCCCATACACCTTACAATCTTACTATACAATTTCTGTACAATCAACTTTTCTTCTACCAAAACCATGTAATATGAGGAGCTTTCTAAACCTTTCAATCACTATGTATTCTATCAGGGAGGACCCGGCTCTACATAGTTGTTGGTAGGAAATTGTATAGAGTAATAAAGGTGTATGGGGGCTAAAGATACTGACAGCATAGGTTTTCTTTTTGTAGATTTGTTTTTATTTTCACATTCTGGTATAAGAAGTAACTGACATCCTGCTTTAGGGTGGCTACACTCATTCTACGGTATATTTAGAAGAGCTGTATAGCCACCATTCAAAGGCCGATAATCATGCGTTTCGAAATGAAAAGCCCAATGTCAAAAATATATATATTGTATAATATATCAAATATACTGTGCATTCACCTGGCTCTGGAGATTATGACGTGTTGGCCCCATGGGGAATATCGTGATGGATTGGGGCATTTGAATATAAGAACCACCCACCAACCCTCGTATGGTTCAAAGCTTATTTAAGCATACAGATAATAATTAAAAATAATTTCTAAATAAAAACACAAATGTTTTAATGGTAGAAGAGTTGTACAGGTTAGGAATTAGCTGAATGATCAGGCAGGTTTAAGAGAGATTTAAACTTTACTAAACCAGTGCAAATAGTTACAAAACTTTTGAAATGCAGTGCACAACAAACAAACCTGGCTGGTTGCCAGAAGCAATATCAAATGCACCACAGCTATTGCATTTTTTTCTGTGTCTCTGAGGAACCTAGGATTCTGCATACCCCTGTTTGGATATAAGGAAAATGGTTACCACAGTATTACGTGGGGGGGGGGGCCACTGCCATAGAGCAAGAAAGATCAATAAGCGCTGATACAGAATGTTATACCATGTTGGCCATCGATGAATGAAGCGATGACCATTTTTGTTTTTAAGGATTCTACTTAACCACCTTAGTGGTATTTCCCAGTAGGGTTGGTGTAGATTATAATGGCCCAAATTAGTAACCCCAAGCCACACTTATGATGGCTTACCTGCTCATGCCAAGTCCACCCTGTTCTATAGCGTTGGTGTCCTGCAGGCTTCTTACTGGTTTCGTCTGGAGGGTGCCCTTGCCATATGCCTGTATTGTATTACAGGCCCTCACATCCCTGGCTTCATACATCAATGCGGACATATGCAGGGATGGCATTGCGGGCAGGACATTTTCCATGCTGCTTCTGGACACAACTTTCCAAATAATTTGGGAATTAATTACTTCAGTTAACTGATAATGAATATCACTTAAACTCCAAATGTTTTAATGAAAAGTGCAGTTGACATCTATGGTTTAGATTTTTGATGGTTGCTATTTTTCTAATTGGAGATTACAACAGTAAATTGTTAGAAAACATAGAGTCGGATAATGTCATCCTAATCAGTATTATCATCAAACATGGACATAATGCAACCCTTAAGCAATTGTTAATGAGATAAGATAGTCTTGCATCATATATTTTCTGCATATGCAGACCTGAAAATTGAATCTTCTATTGTGAGTAGTGCTTAGGGTCCCCATACACCGTGAGATTTCCTTTAGATCTCCTTTTGTTTTACCAAAACCATGTAATATGAAGGACGTTCTAAACAATCAAGTCTATCTGTGTTCAATCGCAGACTACATAGTTGTTGGTAGATCTAAAGGATATCTGACAGAGAGATCTAAAGGTGTATAGGCAGCTTTAGTTTCCGGGTTCCTAATAGCCATGGGGCACCTCTAGGCAAAATATTTTAAAGTGGTATTATTTATAGAATGTACCTTCCCCATATCTTAGACCAGTGGTGGGCAACTGAGTTGATATGGAGGGCCACAAATGCGGCCCTCAGCATCAGTAAAGGGCCACACATCAATTTGTAATGAAAAAAGGACAGCATGCATAGCTAGAAGACCTTATTTTTAATTTTTAAATAATAAAACTTGTTTTAAAATATGCGTCACGCATTAGGGAACATGGCAGTGTGGTAATGCACATTTTGTGTCATGTATATCATCAAAGGTTGTGTGCCTCATAGATATAATCGATAATTATATTGATGGGGCATATACCTATGATTCAAATGTGAGTTCTTATGCCCTATGCATTAACAGTAAGTTTTTGGGGCTGCAAGTGGTAGACTGAGGGAGGGGCGGGGGGGGGGGTCACTGAAGAAGGCCCAAAGGGCTGCAGGTTGGGCACCTAGGTCTTAGGGCATTTATTAGAAGACATGGGGCCTGTGTCCTGATGGTTAGGGTCTAGAAATTCTTCTGGTGCTCATATATATTTGGTAGGTTGATGAATGAACCCCTAAATATAAAAAATAAATCTGTGGCTTTCTACTAACTACACTGTAAGTATACAATTGGGTGATGCATTTCTATGCATGGATTTTAGTAGGATTTATTGTTGTGAAATATATCCGGGGTGTACTTGTTTTGTATTGTAGTAGTACAGCAGGTAATTCTAAAATCTGGATGCAGAACAGCTGTGAGACACTGAGCTACTTGTAATCATGCTAAAAGTATCTATAACACGAGCAAATTAGTGTCATGTGTAATTATGGTGATTAGAAAGACTTGAATATTGTAAGAAACTAACAGACGGCAATAATGAGATTATCCTAGCATGGTTCAGAACATAACCACCACCACCGATCGGGGCCCTTATTAGAAGTGTAATGAGTTCACCCCCTTTAGAATCCAATGGGCTTGTTATGAATTTAATAGCACAGGATGTTATACTGTAAATAAAACACTTACCTTAAGGGGTTCTCCACTTGTATCCTTGTTTTCATAGCTTTTTCCTGATTAAATCCTTAATCACCAATATAAGGTGCGACCTCTTTGTCCTTGTTTTTCTCGCATGCTTTTAGAGAAACTGCCAATTTCACTTTGTTTCCAAAATGTCTTTGCTTTCCTTATATTGATTAGCCATTAAATTTTTTTCATTAACTCTTTTGTAAACTTAAATTTTTTTTAAAATGATTAATAATTAACATAGCACCCATTCATACTATTGCACTGCAGTGATGCATGGTGGTACCCCAAAGTGCTTTTCTAGAGCACCATGGTTTCCAAACAATGTTCATAGAGATACACTGTGAAAAATACAATATTTTTTATTTTGTGGTCTGCTGCTTTTTTATGAAAATATCATCCATGGATTGTATGGTTGAGTTGCGATCTACATAATCCTACTACCAAGTAAGGATCCCTATCACAGTGGCCAATAAGATGGTCATGAGATCTCTTTGTAAGGAAAGGCGAGCCCATTAGTTTGCTTTCAGTTACTTATCACCTATTCTTTCAGTCTGCTTCAGTAGTTAAATTCAGAATTATCTTGAGTAGGAAGTAAAGCTCTGCACTTTGGGCCATTATAGATGTTGTGTGTTTGAAAAATATCCCCTCCTTCTTCTTTGGTGTTTCCAGAAGTAGACTGTAAACACATATAGACCCATTCAAGCATAACAGCACAAATGACCAAGTCTTTTATCTAGTCCACTTCATAAAACAAACCACTTCAAGATGTGACTGTAGCTCAACATTCAACATTAAGCTCTAAACGGCCATTTCTAAAATACAATGGATCCTTGAGTTACAAACAGCTTGATGTAAGACCAACTTGAGTTACATCCAAAAATAAATTTTGGTAATGCCAGGCCACACTCATGATGGCTTACCTGCTCAAGCCATGCCTGCCCATCCTACAGCATTGGTGTCCTGCAGGCTTCCTTTTGGTTCCACCTGGAGGGTGCCCTTGCCATATGCCTGTATTGTATCACAGGCATCCCAGGCCCTCACAACCCCAGCTTCATTAATACGATCGGACATATGCAGGAATGGCATAGGAAATTTTCCATACTGCTTCTGGAAAAGTAAAATTTACATTTTAACTTACAACCAAAGATTAGACTTAAGGTGGCCATAGACGGGTCGCCATACACAGGTGATCGATTGTTCTCTAATTGCGGCCGAGGGTTCCCATCTAAAGTTTCAAACTGGACTGACTGCACAGAAGTGTTGTGCATCGATTCTTTGTTCAATCAATGAAGCTCGAGCATAGCATGGTGATGTCTTCACGCTACACTCAAGGGTTCATGGATTGAACCGTGTATGGTCAGCCTTACAACCAGAATTACGGCCAAGGACAAAACATGTTTCTTCTTGGTCATGTGACCTGATGTCACTAATAAATACAGCACATCATTTTGGACCATCTCACCAATCTACAAAAGGTGACAAGGCCAGATTCCTGATGTTCTTATGGAAGGGGACTCACCTTTCATACAATAACCACCATCCCTTCCATCCTCTCTTCCTGAAAGCCAAAGCTGTCACCTTGAATGGTGATTACACAGTTTTGTTTCTGGTAGAATCATTTTAACTTTTTTGGATTGAACACCAGGAAAATTATTGGTGTTTCTGGTAAATTACACAATACGTTTTATTATAAAAAAAAAAGGTTAGGTAAGGGGGCCTTGGCAAGGTTTAGTACACATTAGGGAGGAAAAAAGTCTTGACTTACAACTAACAACCAATAAAGTTCATAAGTCAAGGGTTCACTGTATGTTTGAACACTAGCAATGGCTGGATGTAAATATGATTGTCAGGTCTACATTTTAATTTTCAGGCCTGCCTTATAACTTAAATCCGAAGAGCGATCCATTCTTGTTCCTCCTTTATTTACTATTCCGTTTATTGTCATCTTATACTGACTTAAAAATGTTTTTAACAAAATTATGTTGTGTTCTTGTCTCTTTGAAGGTTCTATTCTCTGCTCTGGTCACACCTGCTTCTTACTACGGCTTCAGAAAACCCTGACGCTGCTGTGTGTGAGTGCCCATGGAAGCAACTATGGGTGAGTACTTTAATATATACATTCACAATGGGATGACAATATCTGATGATGTTTCTGTACAGGTCTATGGATTTATAGAGTCTTCTATGAGTACCTCTGTTGGCATGTAGCAAATATTTTGTGCAATATATATTTATGTATGCATATATATATATATATATATACAGGGAGTGCAGAATTATTAGGCAAATGAGTAATTTGACATCCGCTTATGCATGTTTGTCTTACTCCAAGCTGTATAGGCGCGAAGGCCTACTACCACTTAGCATATTAGTGTGATTATGCCATCTCTGTAATGAGATGGGGTGTGGTCTAATGACATCAACACCCTATATTAGGTGTGCATAATTATGTAGTAACTTCCTTTCCCTTTGGCAATGGTGGGTCAAGAGGACTTGACAGGCTTAGAACAAGTCCAAATAGTGAGATATCTTGCAGAGGGATGCATCACTCTTAAGTTGCAAAGCTTCTTCTGAAGCGTGATCATCGAACATCAAGCGTTTTCTTCAATATAGTCAACAGGTCGCAAGAAGCGTGTGGACCCACAAGCGCAAACTAACTGCCCATGACTAGAAAGTCAGCGTGCGCTGCCAAGAATGGCCACTTGCCACCCTTTGGCCATATTTCCAGAGCTGCAACATAACTGGGTGCCCAAACACAGGTGTGCACCTACTCAGAGACAGAAAGCTGAAAGACTGACCCAACTGAACCTAATACACACAAGCTGACACGTCAAGACTTGGCGCAAGAAATATCATCAAGACTTATTTTTTCTAAAGGTTTTATGACTGATGATGAGAGTAGAGTCGTTGATGGCAGATGATGGCAAACGTGGCTTGATTTGCTAAGGGCAAGAGAGCTCCATTTCCGACTCAGACGCCAGCAATGTAGGAGGCGGAGTACCTGGGTTTGGGCTGGTATCATCAAAGATGAGCTTGTGGTGCCTTTTCGGGTTTGAGGATGGAGTCAAAGCTCAACGTCCAGTCCTACTGCCATTTTCTGGAAGACAACCTTCTTCAAGCAGTGGTTAAAGGAAAAAGTCTTCAGAAAAACATGATTTTATGCAGGACAATGCTCCCATCCTGGCGCCCCCAAGTACATCCACCGCGTGGCTGGCAAGAAACGGGTATAAAAGCCTAAAAACTAATGGCAATGGCCATCCTTGTTCACCTGATCGAAACCCAATGAGAAGTGGTCCATCATCAAATGTGGATTACAAGAGGGAAAACAGTACACCTCTGAAAGTGTCGGAGGCGTGGGCGCTGCACGCAATGTTGAGGTAACGATCAAAACAACTGACAGAAACCATGGATGGCAGGCTTTGAGTGTCGTGCAAAGAAAGGGGCTATATTGGTCACTGATTTGTTTTGTTTTGTTTTGAATCAGAAATGACCAAAAATATCAGCTTGATATTAATGATTTTTTGGGTCATTGAGAAATGGTTGTTGTTCAATAAATAAATTATTCCTCAAAAATACCACTTGCCTAATAATTCTGCACTTCCTGTATATATGTGCTCAAATAAAACTACTCTATACACTTTCCCCCAAAAAATTTGAGTGCCTCCTCACTGCTGGAGCATGCTGTATGCTGGTATTTAATGACACTTTAAAGCATAGACATCTATACATACAGTACAGACGCTATTGCTTGGGGTTGCACCCAAGGACCCCAGAGGTGTTCAGAAACTTGGCTCTGAGCCCAGATATATGAGAATACACTGGGTCGTAAGCAAGGATATCATATGTGTCTAGGAATTTCCCTCTGTGCTGCGGATGTCAGTGTATTGTCAGTACATCATGGCCCCAAAAAAGGTAGGACAGATGGCAGCACTGAAAGCCAATGCGAATCTTTATAAGTCTTCACTTCTAAGCGCTGCCCTTCCTCCCTTGTAAGTACATGTATACAGAATCTTCTAGCCAGACACCATGGTTTTTGCTTAGACATATGGCCCAATAAGTCTTATGATAGCCTATAGCTAAATATGACACAAAAGAGGAACCTGCCCATTGGAGCTTGGAGTCTGAAAGTTCTATCATTACAATTACATTTCAGCTTGAGTCATCATTCAGATTGACTGACACCCATAATTTCTTATGAGCCCAAGGTGCCACAGACCCAACACATAGAGATGTATCAATAAAAAGGAATACTACAGAGCCCAGTTACTGCAGTACTTACCCCTATCCTCCACAAGAAAACAGGTTAATAACAAAGGCCCACCATGACTCACAACTGGCCAGAAGCCTTCTTATAATTGTAAAGAAAATTATATAAGGTGGATTGATAATTGAGACAGAAAATGGGTGTTATAGGTAATGTAAACATTTTATCTATCTATCCAACTATCTATCTATCTATCTATCTATCTATCTATCTATCTATCTATCTATCTATCTATCTATCTATCTATCTATCTATCTATCTATCTATCTATCTATCTATCTATCTATCTATCTATCTATCTATCTATCTATCTATCTATCTATCTATCTATCTATCTATCTTTTCGGCCTTTCCAAAAAACAATATGTCAGATAAGTAGATTGGCATGTTTATAGAACGGTTGGTTGCCCATGATTCTAATTGTTCTTTACCTTTATGCATGTGCTTGACCTGGACAAGCCAATCCTATTATGGACCAGTATGATCATTATATGATGGTGGTCCGTTGCTGTGAACAGGTTAAAAGCATTGCTGCCTGCTGGCGTTGGGAAAGACTCGCTGCTCTGGTGTCTATTCTTTAACTCTCTCTCCATGGCAACTGCAATCTTGAAGTACTTCAAAGCAATTCAACTCTTTTTTGATGACAAAAAAATGTATTTATAGCGTGGTTTATTTATTTATTTCAATTTTGATGTAAATAGAGGTTTCTAGTAGCTGAGGCAAGTAGTAGGCAATATTAAAATGAAGGGAGCCCAGTGGATTGTGTGAATGTGTATGCAAGCTCTTGGGTCAAGATGTAGCTTCTTCTAGTTTTTCATCATATAATGATTGAGAAATAAGGTGGAAGGAAAAGTGATCGGGGGACCACACTGCCCTTCACAAGCCACATCCTCATTTTATGATAGTTTAAGTGCTCGCCCTGGAGCACGGTCTAAGTGGATGAAACTTATGATAAAATTGATAGGAAGGGAGTAGTTTATCACTGCTTGACACATCCTCTCCTGTTCCCTTTTTTATACCCTTTAATAAAACTTAGGGTGAATCATACGGCAGGCACCGTGCCAGTGTAACTGCTCCGAATGATAAAACTATGACTTCAGGCTTCCTTCAGTTAATATAGTAATTGTAGGACGTAATGTGGACTGCAGCTATTAGGTGACTTCATTTTAGCAAAAACTCTTTATCTGAAAATATCTGTAGTTAAATATTTAATTAAAGAAATTACAGCTGCAGGTATGAGGTACCAGGTACTATAGGTGTCCACACTTGCTCCCACATTTCTAGCTGATCTGAATGGCACTTTCTGATATGACCATATTATTTTACAAAATGCATCTTATAGATAAATGTAAAAAAAAATTTTTGTATTCATTTATCTTTTTTAAATACAAAACATATACGGTCATGCCCATAGTTGAACTCTTCTTGGCCTACCATAGGCCTAGTACTAATGATACTTCTCTGCTTCCAGAGAGCTGGAGTGCTGGTGTTCTATCAAGATGTGTCTCCCCATTGAGCTGTGCCCCCCCTGGTACTGCACATATGTGGGTGCAGTGATCTAGGCTGCGGTGTCATTAGTATAGAGGTTCCCAGTCCAGATGAGCATTGACAGTTCATTATTCTATGCCAGTAGCAGAGTGAAGTGTCAGTGCAGTTCATCCTGCTATGTGCAAAGGTTGTCAACAGCTTGTATTTACTTTACCGCAAAGTAGGGGACAAGAAAGAAAAGTGATCTTGACGGGTCCCCTTGTTTATAGTAGAAATAACTAATACAATCTGTTCAACCCAACAATACAATACAGGTTCAACCCAACAATCCTTTACATAATACAAGCCGTTAAACCCTGTCCATAGCAGAATGAACTGCACTGACAGTTCATTCTGCTATGTTCCGTTGAGATCAGAGAGATTAGAGAAGCTAATGACTTCAGTTAGCCAATAAACGGTATCACTTGAACTCCAAACTCTCTCTAATATAATAATTATAATAGTGTAGCAAGTTCTATGCTTTCTTAATATTTTGAAGGATGGGGGTTCTTTGGAGGCTTGTGGCAGTAGGGGGATTGGTTGGCCAGGTTGGTGAAATGAGTATATGTTAGGTGTATGCACATCCACTTCCTAGCTTAAATCAGTTGTATGTTTATGATGAGTAGAGATGGTCGAAATGAATACAATTCGATTCTACTTAAATTTCGAGTTTCCCAATCGAATTTCGATTCGACTGCGAAATTTCGAAATTTCCTTTTTTTTTTCTAGTCGAAGTCGAAAATTCGCATAACGCCAAAAATTAGCAAAAACACTCAAAATTCGCATAAAGCCTAAAATTTGCATAAGGTCAAAAATTCAC
Organism: Ptychadena robeensis; assembly: GCA_036250615.1. Taxonomy (NCBI): domain Eukaryota; kingdom Metazoa; phylum Chordata; class Amphibia; order Anura; family Ptychadenidae; genus Ptychadena; species Ptychadena robeensis. The sequence goes on from CM070037.1 coordinate 21,618,715, forward strand.
ATATTGCTGTATGAGCTATAATAGAAGAATCAGTGTACATAGTAGCAGAGCTTTACAATCAGAGCTGAGATTTCTCTCTCCTTCTCCACAACTCCAGCAATTTTTGTGCGGATACCATTTTCAGGGGCTTTGCAATAAGCTGACAAAGTTAGCTAGCACCATGCGAATTTTCACCAATGCGAATTAACGCCCGCATAATCACTCCCGCATGCGAAAATTTTAAATAAAATGGCGATACTCGCACGTGAAATAGCGGCACGGAAAATCAAAAGCAAGGTTATTTTTTACGTTGAAATTTTACGATTTCAGTCGAAATATCAGGCAGATTTTCGACTTTTTCGAAATTTCTACTTTTCGAATTTTTTTGACCATCCCTAATGATGAGGTCACCCTTTGTATATTCATTCTGTTGTCTTTTTTTTTAAACCAAATAATTCATTATAGTCAACTTATAATGATTACAGACTGTACCCAGTGCAGCTTTTATCAATTTGCCTTATTATTCCCTGTAGAAAAAAAAATAAGTCAAATGGGTAGTAGACGAGCGCCTGGATAGGCTCATGCACAGGCATGGCATCGCTAACAGACCATGGCCCTATATGACATTTAGCCCCTCATTAGACCCATTAGGAACATGCTGATGCAATAATCTTGTTTAGAAGTAACATGTCCTCAGCCTGTCCAATCCGCTGGCTTTGATTCCTGAATACTTTTGATCTTGCTCGCTGTGATAAGGGAGCTCTCGGGGGATTTATTCTGCATGTCTACCCAGCAGTCTTTCCTTAATAAGATAAAATGTGTGGTAATTGAGAACTGCATGTTATTAGCATACAGTAAATAGTCTGCTTTAGGTCATCCTTGTCTGAGTTTTTGCTGTGCCTGGGTCCTAGTAATTGCAATTCAGCATCTTTATTCCAACAGAACTTAAAAAAAAATGTCCTGTCCGTAATCATCGAAAACCAGTAATCATCATCCTTTATTAAGAAATATCTAGCACTATATAAAAAATAATGAGGTCAGCAAGTGTGGGGATGGGGAAAAATGTGCTAAAATTTCCACATCATATGTTTATGCATCTCGATCTACAATACCCAACCAGATACAAGTTTTCTTAATACCATTTACAATGATGTATTCTAAAGGGGTACAGAAATGTGGAAATTCAGCAGTGATATGAGCTTCCAACAGCCATAATATCAAATAAATAGTGTTGAGCGTGAATATTGGAATCAATATTGATATTGGAACAAATACTTTCTAATCACATACTTAACAATTCAAGGGGGAGCATACTTTAATGTGTATATATACCGTATTTTCATCTCTCATTATCATCAGTATCATCTCATAAGACATTTTGATGGGTGGATCTTCCATCTGACAGCTCTTTCACTAACCTAACTCCGGCTAACCTTTTTACCGGGGGAGTGAAGGGGCTAGAAGGGAGGCAATGGGCTGGTGATCGCACCTTCAGAATATAAGACGTAGGCATCTCCCTCTCCCACAAAAGCATCTTATAGTCAAAAAATATGGTGTATACAGTATAAATATATATAAAGGACAGGTCCTGCCAGATGGACATATTTTCCCTACAGTCAGGCTACTTAAAGGAGTCCAGGATTGGACAGCAACAGTGTTGTACTTTTTATTTCAGGGTCCTGGACTGGTATATGAGCTTCCAATGACCATAATATAAAATAAATGGTGTTGAGCGTGAATATTGCAATCACACATTTTTATTGCAAATATCAACACTTTCACTAACATCTGGAATATAGTGCTATATTTTCGTAATTTCGAATATTCGAGATTCTGAAATTACCATGCATTGCTTTTGCATGTACAAGTGCCGATCTTCGCAAAGAATTACTTCTATGTGTTGTCTTATCTGATGATAAACACTGCAGCTGCTATTTCACATTCTGCCACTAGATAATATACTCATGTAAAAGTGCCGATAATCGCAAAAAACAAATGACAGTAGAAGAATATTTGGAGAATAATTAGCAAAATGTCTTGAATTCGAATATTGCTGCTCATCACAAAATTTACAATACATTTCATTTACACAAATTGTCTGTTTAGTTCAGGGGTGGGCAAACTTTTTGACTCGTGGGCTACAATTGATTTTTGAATTTGACAGAAGGGTCAGATCAAGAACCCGTAAGGGCTGCCCAGCATAGGTGTCCTATATCGTCGTAGCCGGGAAGGGAAAAATGAGGCTTTAGATCAGTGGTGGGCAACTGAGTTGATATGGAGGGCCACAAGTGCGGCCCTCTGCATCACTAAAGGGCGGCACATAACATCGATCCAGACCCTCCCCCTTTCGACATGTCTCAGCAGGCCGTGGACCCCCACCCCCCTCCTGCCCCTGGGTGCAGCGTTCATATGTAGATCTGATTTCCCTGATCAACATTGACAGTTTTACTGATGCAGGACGGCCAAAGCTGATTAAGAAAACTGGGTCAGAGTGTGACCACTTCACAGGTGAGTTGCTATGCCCTATGCATTAACAGGTTTTGGGGGCCGCATGTGGAGGACCAAGGGGGCCGCCAAGCAACACCCATAGGGCCGCATGCGGCCCCTGGGCCACAGGTTGTGCACCTAGGCTTTAGATTGTAAACATTATATTGCAGCCAAACTCCTGCCTCTAGGAAGAGACCAAAAAATCATCTTCTAGGCATTATCTCCCCAAAGTGAACAGGTAGAAGGGATGGTTTTGACCCCCGGGCCATAGTTCACCCATGTTTGTTCTAGTTACATATACATATAATACGTTAAAATTATTAAGCGTTGTATTGCCATCAAGAAATCTTCACAAGGCACCTAACATGTCTATTTTATGTCTAATTAGGCAGGTACTGGAGAACACTGCTCTAGCCATTGAAACATTTTCTGAGCAGGTGTAAAAATATAACATTTACTATTATTGTTAATTATGTTATCCCTAGATATCCTTGTCCTTCATCCTACATCACGTGATTGGGAATTCCCACAACCCCCGGAAAATAAATACAGCATGCTCTATATGGAAAGTTCTCCTGCAAGAGAACTCGTGGACGTTTACTTTCCCTACCTGGATAATGGTTAATATCGTGCAGTACATTCAATATGACTTTTAAGGACGTTCTGCTGTGAAAGAATGTCTTATTCTCCTGCGAAAAAATTATAAATGAAAAATATGGTACCCTCTTACACACAATTAATATAGTAGTGTTATACATGTTACAAGTTGTGTTAGAGTTGCAAAACAAATACTTTCTAATCGCACCCTTAACATTTTAAAGTGGAGCATACTTTCATGTGTGTGTATATACTGTATTTTTTGTCTCCTAAGACATTCTGATGTATAGGACACACCTATGGGTGGATCTTCCATCTCACAGCCCCTCCACTTTTCCAGCTAACCTTTTTAGCGGGAGAGAGTAGGGGCTGGTAGGGAGGCAATACGCTGTCGCCCATTGCAAATGTAACACGCAGGCATCCCCCTTCCCCAAAATTGCATCTAATAGTCCAAAAAATATGGTATAAACAGTATAAATATATGTAGGACAGCTCCTGTCAGATGGGCGTATTTTCCCTACAGTCAGGCTGTAGTCCCATCATGTCTTGTATCCTTAAAGGAGTCCAGGATATTGGACAGCAACAGTAAGGTATTTTTCATTTCAGGATCCTGGACTGGTCCTGGTGTGTCTCCAAAAAAAGAGCTGAGTTAGGGCTCTTGACAGAATAGGGACACTTCCCAATGATTGTATTAGTAAAAAAGTGAATTTTAAAGTCTGAAAAATAAGTATATTTGCATGGCATATGTGTGTCCCTCTAGGACTGGCATTCATTCACTGGAGCAACCAGCTTTTTAGGATGCCTATGTTCAGGACATTTACGGATTTCACACATTAAACGAATGTCCAAAAAGCTTGTTAGAGGTTAACGCTTTATTAAGGGAATATTTCCAAGTCCAATGCACCATCACCCATAAGGCAGGGATTGGGTTGAAAAGTAGGGTCTACGTTGCAAACACACTCTAAACAGCTGCTTAGGAGAGTGGAGGCTGATGGCTTTTACCCAGAATCAGAAGAGATAGAACAAGCGCTTTAGGAGGAGGAGTATTTCCTCTCGCCCTGGTATGGCACTTCCGTTGATACCCGCTTCCTTCCACCCAGGCAAAATGAGGGAGAGGCTGCCCTGGTCCAAAGGGGATCTCTGTCATTCACCACTGATGAGGGGTCAGCCCGTTGCACTGGCTATGTGGACAGTGGCGAGGGATCCCAAAAAGCATAAGGGAGCACTTTCAAGGTAAGCCACTAAAGGCAGCCCAGGCAAAAAGACTCTGGAAGACAGCTAACTACAAAATGTACAGCCTCTGCCCAGAGGGATGGGATTTATAGACCCTGGGCAGAAAGCTAAGTCAAAAGAGAGGGGGATCTCATCCCCATGGCTGAACAAAATTGACGAGCCTCACTGCAAACTTCATGTCAATGGAGCCGCTAGCGGGTGCCCGCATTTCAAATCGCGACCTGCAGTCAACATCGCCTGTGGGGACAATCCCTTACGGTAGGTGGCCGACTGTAAGAGCTGGGGGCCAGGTGGCCAAATTGTGTACATTCCCTTTTGGGCAAAACCGATAAGTAAAGAAGGTAAGGCGATGAGCACTTCATTTTTCGGTTGCTGGTTTTTAACTCAAACAAGTCAGTGATACCAGCAACCTATTTTGAAGAGTAGGCAGGTGGAGATAATTATAGCTCACATTCCAAGCAAGATGGAGGCGCCCGAGAATAAAGCGATTTTGTCCTTTTTTCGAAATCCAATGGTACAATACAGCATAGATCTATGTGACATCTACATGATGCATGCTGTATTGTACCATTGGATTTTGACAAAATATTTTTATACTCAGGCGCCTCCAAGTTTATAATTGTGTTTACTGCCGATTTTATTATGCGGTTGACAATATACCCATCTGTTCTGGTGATCCCTTCCCCCCTCATATTACAATATATATTTATATAGATAGATTGATATCAGGAACAGCTGCACCACAGGTGTTTGTATGTATGAACACAAAGCAAACCATTTGTTTCTGTATCTGGATCCAAAGTTTGCTGTTTGCATTTGATTAGTGAGATAATATTGTTGCGATACAGAGCGGCAGATTTGTCACAAATCCTCAGAATCTACCTCATTCCATTCTGGGAAATCCTGCTTTGCTAATGAATATCCTGCATATCACAAGATGCATAGCTGGAATATTTCTTTCCTTGGGGGAATCAGGAGGTGGAAGCTATATTTTGCATGGCGGCTCTTTCCTGTCAATACACACTCCACCTGCATCACGGCGGGGAGCCACAAATACGTTAGGATACAGACGTCTGTATGGGAAGCGGCATATAAGACTTTCATTATACATTCAGGAAATATTTTGTGTGTGATAGAAACCATTTGTCCTGGCTTGTAATGCTCACCCCTGGCATCATATTTCTTACAAGTTTGGGCTCAAACCTTTAAAAATTAATATTTTCTGCAAATTGTTTTTCTATTCTATAGGATCTAGGGCAGGAGAAAAGAAGTTAGAGTTGCCTGAGGACCATTCATGTTTGTTGATTCTTTTACAAAATAATATCTTGTGGTCATTCTTTATAAAATAAACTGGTTCCATTGTGGTCCTTGTCTCCCTCTTTACACCATTGTATTATCTGCATTGCATTGCATGCTGGTATTCCATCACTGAGCTCTTTCATGATGGACACCAATTCTGGCCATAGATTTCTAAGAGGGGTATTGACCTAACTCTGTAGAGATTTCCTCTTGCTAGCTGTTGTGTCTTC
>CM070037.1:21639164-21681374 GCA_036250615.1 Ptychadena robeensis
ACAGGAACTTTTTTTTCCCCAGGAAGTAGTCATATGTTAATAGCGCACATCGAAATGATTATATCGAAACAAAAAAACACTTTCAGAAATGTAGTTCAATCATTGATCAATCAACTAAAATTTTCCAACTTGTCCGATCACTTTTCAATCGACGATTTTACTAAAATCGTACAATGAACGTCGATTGTACTATGTGGGCAGTACATCGATTAACATTCAATCGATCTTTTTTTCATCGGAAATCGCCGATTGAACGCTAAAATTGTACCATGTGTGGCTAGCTTTAAGATACTAGATACTTGATAGACACATATGAGGGAAGAAAATTGAAAATTTTATTTTAAATTGGCTTTAACAACTTTTGGTTTTAGTTGAGATTTTCCTGGGCCTTACAAGTCTTTGACACATTTCACACAGCAAGGACGTATTTAAACCCCATTTCATGTTCCCAATTTTGGCTCCCAGTCTCAGGTCAAACTAACCAACTAACTAATCTATATTTGGTGATACCACAAATCACACAAGTCTCAGCTATTTGTTTGTCAGGTGTGTTCCACCTAAATGACATTAAGGTAATTCCCAGTAATGGGTTGCCTCTCCATTCCTCTTCCATTCTCTATGTAACAAAACATGTTACCTTGCAGCAAGTATTTGTGTGGTGGGAAGTCGGGGAATTTTCTGCCTACGTCTTTGTCATGTGACACACTTGCCTAGATCCTTATTTCCATTCTATGACCCTTTTTTGTCTTAACTGTCACATCATCTGCCAAAAAAAGGGCCGCCTCAGTATCCCGTTACATGAAATTCCCGGCAATTCTAGTCTGGAAGTTTAATCACGTTTCTTGTAACTCGCTTTAACCTGCTCATATTTCACAAATTTTTTGCGTTTTTCTTGCATATTCTCAGGAGGCCCATGTTACTCAGCCCTTAGGCACTGCAAACATTGTACCTGTGAAGTGAGCCATTCATGTGTCACACTATGTTTTCTGTGATTGAGACTTATATACTGTTGGACTCATTTTAGTTTAAAAAAAAAACAACACTAATTAGAGTTTCAGTTGCGGCTTTGACAATTCAATTGAATAATGTAAACAGAAGAGATTACCTGTTTGAAAGAAAAAACACATTTGCAAAACATTCAAATAGGCAACATAGAGATAAGATGTTTGAAAGAACATTAATAGAACAAAAATGCAAAAAAATAAATAGGCAACATTCTTACTGTGGTATTATGACAATATATATACGTCATCATTACTACACTACTCAACGTATGGTAATGGACTTCCGTATGCTGTGGTACACGTGATAAAACTATAGTGCATACCACTTTTTCACTACTCTTTGGGGTATTAAGTTGGCCATACTTGGGCCCTATACCTGTTTGTTCAGCAAATCGATGCACACTACTTTGCACATTCAATTCCTACCCGATACTTTGGATGGAGACCTTCTGTCGCCATCCAAAATAATGGCGATCGCACAGGGATTTACCGACATGTAGGATCCCTGTTCGATTGTCATTTCTTAAAGCAAATCGATCGAACAAGATGGGCCGTGTTTGCCAATCGTTTTGGAAGTGTTCTCGTAGATGATAAGCCAGTTAAGCTAACAGTAGGTTTTTGGGAGCAAACCCAAACAAGGGCAGAACATTTCAAACTCAAGCAGTCAAGGTAAGTGATGAGCCACTATGCTTCCAAGTGGGCCAGTGGGCTACCTCCTTAACCGAGAGTCTTGGGGTTTATGATTCTGCAAGGAGGCATGGTGACATCACCAGTACTACCCTAAAGTCTCAGAGGCCTGGAAAGTTTTCTATTTTTAGAGTTTATAAGAACAACTATTAAGGGTTTATCTAAAGTGGTGGTGGTGGGGGGGCACACTATCGGTGGCATCAGAAGGGGTGACAATAAAAGACTGCAAGCTCAGATTTGTCGTCCTCTCTCTCTTTAAACCGAAAGTGAAAGTGTTAATCCCATGCTGGACTGGTGAACTGTAAAAAAACAGCCATCTTTAACACATTCTGCTTATTTTTTCTAGAGATAGTGAAATTTCTTCCACTCTGGTAGTACTCGGGAGAACTACTAGTCCTAACGTTCCAGTGAGTACCCACTGTCTGGAGTATTTTGAGATTGGCGAGTGCGGCTAAAAGGGGGGCTGCAGGGAAGGCTGAGCTGGCGAGAGGGGTACCAGGATTGGGCTGGGGGAAGGCAAACTAAACACACTACAGAGAGGGATGTTGGGGCACACATGGACTACACACACTGTATGTAAATAAATATCAAGATTGGCCCACGACTTTGTCCAAGAACCTTGGTCTAAATAAGTCAAAAAGTTCTCCAGTGCAACGCAGAACAGAAAACAGAAGGCATTTCTAATTCCTCACAAATGTACAGTGGGTGGAACTATGCATGTTATTCCTTTATATCAGCCAAATGCATATCCAGAACCACTGATGTATAGTGCCTTATGGTACAGAACCATTTATTTCAAACTGCATACAGCTGTATCAGTCTTGTTGACCATCGTCAGTAGATGGAAACCATGGCTTTCTTTTATAAATGGCTTTTTAAAATTTTTGGTATTGAGTTTAGGGGGCTTACAAGAACTATTTACAATGAAAGTTCAAGTTTGACATTAACCGCAAAAGAGGAAGCCAAAACAGGCCTTCACCCTCAAGTACTAAACAGGAATCCAACTCTTTTTAAACTGTCCCACTTATATTTTAACCACTAAGAGTATTCACTAGCCACCTTTTTGTAGCTGACTATACACCACTCTGCACTGTGACTATCTCCCAAATTACAACCACTGTCTGTCTCTTAAGGAAGAACGTAGTGAAATATCCGAAGGTTCCAAGGTGACATAGCTCTTTTCATGTGTTGTCTTACTGGAGTGATTACATGGAAGCTACCATCACTCTTGCACTGATTAGCGGCCCTCACTGGGGAATTGTCAGTGTTAGAACTCAGCTACGGCTAATCCTGATGGAGTATATCAGCTGGGACTGTTCTTGAAGGAACAATCCATCTTGGTGCTAGAGGACCTTTAATTGAATTTTGGACGCAGCAGTTGTTTTCATTGGCTTAAGGGAATTCACACTAACAGCATAGCATTGACCCTTAGCAGATTAGCACCGGTCTTCCCCCAGAAATGTCATTCTATTTATAACTCTTCAGTTTATCTGTCATTGATACTTGCTGAAAGATGGTTGATATGTATGAAAAAGATTGGGGGGAGATTCTTCATGTCCATAACTACCAGAAGAAGGCAATATGTATGAAAATAGTTTTGCGTATTTTCATATTTCATTTGTGGTCTGTGTTCTTTGAACCACAATTCAGCTTGTCCTGGAACTATATTGTTCACGTTAAAAAGTGAATGTTAGTTAATTTTATGATCTAATGGATAAGCTGTCAAAAAAATTTCATTTAATTTGCAAATGATTGTTATTCAAAGTTAATACAACTTTGCCTTCTTTATCAAATAGATACAAAATTAACCTTATTTGACATTGCATAGCCAGATATACCAACCAAAATCCCCCTACACTTACGCCGGGACGTATACGCTTAGCGGGCTCCCGACGTAGCAGATAGACATTGCCAGAATCAACGTATTCGACTACGCTGAGCCTTGCAGCAGCGGAGCGGCTTGGCGCCGTTAAGACAGATCCCCCGCCGAGCAGGTAAGTGTATCTGCTATGTTGGGGTCCCCGCTAAGCGTATACGAGGGTCCCGACTTATATGGAAAAAAGCCCCTAAGGTTGTTTGCCAGAACAGTTTCTGGTATGACATTGATTCAGCACCACAGAGTATTTGCAGAGGCCAGTCCATGACCCTTCCCAACTGATGGAATCCATCTCCTCATTGGGAAGACCCATGTTTTAGACAGGGGGGGGGGCTACACTGGCCTACACTGTGTGGACATGGACTTCTAATAGGAAGTGTTCTTGTCATGGAGTCAGTGACGTGGGCATCCAAAGAAAAACCATAATCTGAGAGAAAGTGGGAAGATTTCATCATGTGGATACAGCATTTATTGCTAGTAATGTTGGACCATAACATAAATGGGCCATCAGTTGTTATTACTTTGCCTAGGGTCCCCCAAAGGCTAGAAAGGGGCCTGGTCACAACCCCACCACAGACTGTGATTCTACAATTGACCTTGTAACCTAGCAATTTTAATAATATAACCTTGAGCATGGGCTACATGCTTATAGGGTATAATTGAAGGGGATTTCGTATAAAAGTATGCCAAAGCCTGTAAGTAGAAACATAACTGGTCAAAGAGCAGATGTGTTTACATGGGTTCAATATGTTTGAGCCACATGTGCAGAACAAATATGAAGAAGTCAAAGTAAAGTCAGAGGGTCTTAATGCTTTAGGATGGGAGGTCAGTAGTGAAAACCTCAATGTTTCTCTCTTCAAGGGCTTCATTTTGTGTAGGGGTTTAAGTAAGAGGGTCAATCCTGCTGTAGTTCAATGACAAGTGTCAAAATGTATTAAAGAAAATAGCCGCCTGTTCGCGGACAGACCAGGCCGAAGATCAGCCATCACTATTTTCCACATTGTGAGGGGTGTTCTTTTGTGACATACTGTATATTACAGGCACACATTTGCTACCGTAGTTATTATCCAATGATAATGAAATATCAAGGACACATAGTCTTATACAAACTTTACTTTACGTTACATCTTTCAGAATCACAGTTCTCTTTGGAGGATTTGACCTTCACTGTACATGAGAAGCAATCGCTACCTGAAGACCAGTTTGATACATTTATTGAACTCAGTCTATAGAGACTGAAGTTCTCTAAATACTCCTCTGTGCCTTGATGCTGCAGATAATTATTTTAAACGGCTTAGTCCAGCATGAATGTCATGCTACACTAAAGCTTTAATGGACAAAATTGACAAATCCAATGGAAACATGTTAATGTATCTCATTAAGGCCCTGCTCCTCTATATCAAAGGACAACTTTCCTGCAGCAGAAGGACTTCAATGTTCTAATTTGCTTTAGCATCCAATTATTTCTTTATATAGTAATTGCCACATTCCCCGTAAGCTCAGAATTCATAGTGATAAAATATTTCCGTGTAGGTGTGTTTTTATTTTCTTGAGGTGTTACACCAGAATTGTCTGAGCTGTAAAATATGTTAATCTTCGGTATATACACATGTTGTAAACATGCTTACTAACCATACGCCAAAGCCCAATGACAATAAAAAGAGATGACTAGCAAAAGAAAACTCAGGTCAGGAATCTTAATAGGGTATGAAGAAGTCATCCACCTACACGGATGATGCCGGGCTCAGGTTCCTCTATGCTCATACCCACCTAAACACAATGACAACATGTCTACTGCCATCATGGAGAGCAGCTGCCTTTTGCTTAAAACAAAGCAATAAAACGTCTGACATTTCAGGGCTGTAATCTCGGGCAACATGCGTGACAGCTGGAAATTCTACAAATAGTTGTCTCTTGCGTAATACTTTTGTTTACTTACTCGTAATGCAGTGTCATATTATAACTATTATAGGGCACTGTATACAATAGGAGAGAAGAAATTGGTCTAACTGAAGAAGGGGTACAGACCATACCTCCAAAGCCAATCAGCTTAACCAAAGATAGACAGGGTTTTTAAGGCACTCATCGATTAGAATATAATAAAACAAGTTTATTGATATCATGTAAACATAACTATATAGTCACACACATTAAATAGCACGGGGTCAGAGCCACAACATACATAGGGATGGCCCCTTCAATTATAACATAAAAACATTGGCCACAATGATGGGCAGCCCATAAATAGACATATATTGGATTGATCGCAGATCCACCTCCGACATGTTTCGGCCCTTGGGCTTCCTCAGGGAGGGATCAATCGTAACAGCTCAAACGGGGTGCACCCCACCAGTCAGCCAACGAGAGAATACAGGAGGACATGGCACTGCAAAATCAGACCCACAGAGCAATGCAGCAGTCCCACGACACAAGGGTATCCAGTGTAGGGGAAAGGTAGTTAAATCCCCAACCACGAAGGCATCGGGGTCCCCAACATGGGGGAGACACTGGAGGCGCACTAGGTGGATATCTGTAGGACTAGTGTTCCTAGCCGTACCTGGTGGAGCTTGTCAAAATACGATGCACTGGAGATGAAAGTGAACTTGTCCTAAGGATCAAACAGCCGCTCCTTCATCAATAAATTGGACATACGCCTTACGCACTGACCCAGGGTCGCCGTCAGGCTGGTAAAGGGGGCCCAAACATCTAGGGGGGCCCGGCGTTCTGCTACCCAATTGGTGCAATACCTACTGCTGCTGTTGCAGTTTTGGCATGGCAACAGAGTTCCCTGTGCCACTACATAGAGGCACACAGGGAGAGAAGCGCTGACCTGCACACCCGTTGCCATAATCCCCTGTGCAGTCAGGGGCACAGACTGTGTATCAAATGCATGCAGTCCAGACCTGTTTCCATTTTGGCCGGAAAAGTCACGTTTTTTATGTGGCTTTCCTGGAAAAATTCAAGAAATCCTGGATTTTCCAGTATTCCTAAAATCGAGGTGATCTAGCAGGGAGAGGGTGTTATGCTAATGTCCCACCCCACACATTATCAGCACAAGCGGGAAGGGACATTAGCAGGGAGAGAAACACCCTCTCCCTGCTAGATCAGCCAAGAAGTAAGCCCTGCACCAACGTAACTTCCAGTACATGGAAGAACCAAGATCAATATAACGGAAGTTATGTCCCCCGTATTTTATTTTTCCAAAGGTGACAGATATGATGTAATTCTGTCTCTGATTGGGATGGGGGGGGAGAAGATGTTTTCAGCTTGGGGTGACATCATATTCTCAAGTTGGAGTCTGCTTGGGTAATATAAACAGGCAGTAGTGCCATCTTGGGGTCGTTCTAGTCATTTTGTTCTAGAGAAGGTGGAATTTCTGGCTTTGTGAGTTGACTAACCTATGTACCTCTTTTGGTACAGAAATTTGGATTGCAGTGGACTGCCAGGGTGGTTAAATTTTTTGTACCGAACTGAATATTGTTTTTGGGGCATGTTAACATAGGGCAATGTGTTCAGTAGTGATGGCCAAACTTCGTCCAGCTATGTCAGCAAACAGGTGGATGTCTGCCTGTTCGGGGGAAGATAAAAATTGCATGTTCCCCGTGGGAATTTGAATCGAAAAAAACGCACAGTTCCAGTTTCTATACCCGACGTCACTTCTGGTTTACGCCTTTTTTCTTTTACTAGAAGACCAGGTTCTCTACCCGGTCTCTGGTGAAAGAACTCTTCCACTGAAAGATCCAGCCAGCGGAAGAATAGGAACCTTCTTTCCGCCGGGGCACAGGGCGGGTCGCGCGCCCTGTTATGTGATGGGGTGACATTATATTCCCAAGCTGGAGTCTGCTCATGTTCAGCAGCATTAAAAGCCATCTGTCGGTACAAGTCCAGGTTTTGACGCAGTGGAGACTGGATCTATGGGACTAGCCCTTTTCCAAAGACAAAAGAAAGGCCACTGTGTATATTTAAATACAAACATTTTGTATCAGTGGACAACAAGTTCAGATTACAAGATTGATTTAAATCAAAGATGAAAATAGAATTGGAAAATATAAAAATAAGAGCAGTTTGGGAAGTTCCATAGAGTCATTATATCATGGAGAGCTAGGATAAGGAGGTTTGGATTTCACAGCTGAGGTTCAGCTTAGTTAGTCTGTAGTGAGCTGTCCCTTAAAACATCTCAATGGTTTCATTTATTATGGTTCTCTCTTTTCATCTTATCATTGGCATTAATTCTTTTCATTAAAGCATAAATATTGTAGTTCTGAACATTTATAATGCTGTCATTGAAATGTAATAAATAACTAATGTTCCTTTCCCATTGTGGAGAATACGTGTGATCATCCTGTACAGAGAGAATGTCCATTGTGTTTTTTGTACCTTGTCTTCTTGAATGAGTGGTGTGGACAGTGCTGATGCTATGGACGGGCCATGGGGGGCCAGGCCCACCCAGTCAGGTCTGTGTGCCCGCTCGATTGGGCCCCCTACCCGCATTGTTATACATAGGGGTGCTCCCCTTATTGGCCACCCATGCCCACCGCCCCTTGCGCTCTGGCGCTGACCCTGGGTGTGGATGTATCAAAACATCATTAGCAAACTCTATTGTTTTGTACAATATTAATAAAGTTATTTTTAAGTGAAAACATGGCGTTATGTTGGTTTAGAAGACAATAAAGCCCCGCAATAGCTATATATTTTATTGCTTTTTGCCTTGTACACATTGCTGTTCTATTTTGTGATCAATTATCCCTTCAATGTTCATTCCTCTTTGTGAAGGAGTCAAAACCAGAGAATGGATTTCATTTTTATGTGTTTTTATTCAGTGTGGGAGCAAAACAAAGAAATTTTGTGAGTCATGGAACTGCAGAACAATGTGCCGAGGCTTAAGCTTCTTTTTAAGGAGCATTGTGTAGAGCACAAGGACTAGTATTTAGATTTAACAAAGGTCGGCAATGCAATGAATTTGTCTGTAGCTCAGCAACAGCCGCATTGACCTCTTTGTGATCTTCGATTTTTGCGGAATGCAAAAGTTGGACATTCTTTGTATATTTAGAAAAATAGAATAGAATTACCTGATAAATTGATAAATGAAAAAAGCTATCAAATTTTGATTATTTAGAAACAAAATGAGTTCTGTAAACCTGAAAAGCTTTAAAAATGGCCCACCAAGAGATCCAGTAATATGCCATAATAATGGTATTTAGTCTGAAGGTTTTAAAGCAGAGACAAAAGAGTTGGTAGACCATGCCAACCAAATGAGGTGGCTAGCCTCAGGGACTATAACAGCAAATTATTATTAGCAGTTTGGGTCCATAGTCTGAGTTATTTGTTATATATGGGATGTTGGCAAAATCACTCGCCAAGTTTTTTTATTTTTTATTATTTAAAACAAATAGAATTTCTACAAATTCCAATGTAATCTGTAAATTTCTCATCCATTCTAGCACCCCCTGAACATGCCCCTGTGACATCAATAATGACAATGATTTGAGAGTTTGAGGATACCTGTCTAAATTGCAACACAGGCAAAGGGTGCAGGCAACCCCCCCCCCCCCCCCCCCCCCCATGTTCTTGGTATCATCACTGATGTTGGGTACATGGATCCAGGAAAAAGCTGCTGGACAAACATGAATGGAGGATGCTGCTTTCTCCCATGGAACACATAGGCAATTCAATGTGTGACTTGGGGTGGCTGCTTTTGGTAATTAAATCTACCCCAAGCCACATTTTGGATTACTGCCAGGGGGCTCAGTTTAGGGCAGGGGTTCTCAACCTGTCGGGGGTCGGGACCCCCTCGGGGGTCAAATGACAATTTCACAGGGGTCACCACATTAACTGAAATTTAACAAGCTGCAGCTCTGATGTCCTCAAGCAGGGTAGGAAATTAGGAGGTAGAGTAATGGCCCTCCTTAATAACCTCCCACCGTGCACATCACTTCAGGGTGGGAAAATAGGAGAGACACTTACCTGATCATGTCGGAAGTGATGTCAAGGCAAGTTACTTCCAGTAATTGGAAAACAAAAGTGACACTCCCAGGATGTCACTTCTGGGGTGAAGGATATATAAAGGTTGAGAACCACTGGTCTAGTGCAAGGGGGTAACAGTCATGTCATTTTCTGACTATATGTGCACCATGCTTTACTTTATTAATGCACATTTGCTAAAGAAGTAATAAACATTTGTTGGATTTGGCCCTTTGAGTAATATGGTTGGACACCTGGTCTAGGGGTTGCAGAAGAAAAACCCTACCTGATCCCTTATTACCCCTGTGGCTCATTTGTCAGTGCCTTGCTCCATGTAATCAAAGCTCAATAGATTGCCAAATGTAGATAGTGTAAAGGAAGAAGAAGGCCACAGTACTCTTGCAAGCAGGAGGACACAGTACCCTGGGCTTAGATCAAAGAGGCACACAAATAGTCCTTCACAAAGGACTACAAAACCTTCCAAAACCCATAACTGCTTGCTTCTTTTGAGTTCTAGTTGTAGTTCAGCGTCAGTTACACCTTTTCCATTAAAAAATAATAACGTCTGACAAGAATACTGATGCATTTTATTTTATGCTATGTTATTTTTCTAATCCAGTTGATATGGTAGATGCAGAAGATAAGGGACTTGGGCCTCCTGTAGTGATAGTGATATTTCCCACCTTATGTATGGGCTGGAATGAGGACTCCTTACCTTCCTCCAGCTGAGTTTTGTCTACTGTAGTGTGAATTATGGTCGCTGCATGGGAGCTCTGGAGAGAAATGTGTTCTCTTCCCCATTTACCATGTCAACGTTAATTTACCAGAAGCACTAAAGCCTAAGATACTCATTGACTGGCTTTACAATGCATGACGACGGAGCATTAGAATCCTAGCCGGCACCATATGAGACTGATAGTAATAAAGGCCTTAAATCACTATGACCAGAATACAAAAGTTAATGAGCATGAAATACATACATGATACATTCATAAAAGAGTCAGACTTTTATACAGCTCTGGGTTCCTTAGTCATTTCATTTCAGGGCTATTTCTGGTGAGTAAGTACTGAGCGCTCATACTGAAATAAGAAGAGATGTAAAAATAGAAATATATAAGCCGAGTATACTTAGTCACAAAAAAACATTGGTGTTTGGTAGGATATTGGGTGGCATTGATGGAAATGCAGTAAATACTAGAATGTGTATACATCAGGACACAATTTGGTATAAAGATGCATCAGCAAAAGTTAAATTAGCAGGAGAAAAAAAATCATATTGCAAAACAAATACATCCAGATATATAAAGTTGCAGTTATATGCAATCCTCAAGATTCCTTTAAATTGAAGTTGAAACCCAATACTGTGGTTTTTCACATTGGTTACGATAATGCCATTGTGTTAGTGAACACAATCAAACAATCACAATGAACACAGGCTTACAATCTAATGGTACACTCTAAAGGTAATCCATGAATGATCTTGTATGCTGGGTGAAAACAACTATAAATGGTGGGCCCAGCCTTATTGCACCCAAGGGAATGGTTTGTAAGGGGAATGTCTTTGCCTTTTTGTGTGGAGAATATAGAAATAAATTAAATAAATATTTTGTTTGCTACAGTGGACACTCAAGGTACAACAGTCCAAGAGAAGACCAGCTAGAGATATCATCAAAATGTTTGTTCAATTTCCTCCCCAAAGCCAATGTACAGTTGAACCCAAGGACCTCAGAGGTACCTCAGAAACGTACCTCCAGATATATAAGCATATACGGTACATATACAGCACTGTAACGAAGGGCCCCAGAGGTGTCCAGAAACATTCTTAGAAGTCCAGATATACTGTATTAGCATAGACAGACATGGGGTTGTAAGCAAAGACCCCACAGTTTTTCGGGAATTTTCCTCTGAGCACACAATAGGAAGCACAGTATTCAGGACAATCAGTGCATCGGTGGATAGTCAGTGCATAATGGCCCCCCAAAAAAGTTGGAAAGATGGGAAAAAAAGAAGAGATGTAAGAGGACAATTACAATTGAGAAGAGGACTTAAATGGTGAGTACAATCTTAAATTGTTGTTTCTAGTAGGACAGGAAGATGCTAAAGCTTTAATTGCTATAAAAGTAGGAAACCTATTGTTGTTTCTTGTATGTTACACATATTTTACAACGTTTTATATTACGAAAAAGTTAGGTAAGTGGTATATGTCCGGCAAAATAATATGGGGTCACTCCAACAACATCTCCAAGTGTACTGCAGCTCTAGACATCCAAGATGGCGGCACCCAGCAGCAGTCTGAGGATTTTAGGATACCCACATAAAGGAGATGCTTATAGGAAAATAACAAACATACATGCTTTAGACCAGTGGTGGGCAACTGAGTTAGTATGGAGGGCCACAAGTGCGGCCCTCGACATCAATAAAGGGCCACACATAACATGTAGGATCACCAAAGTTGGTTAGGAAAGCTGGGTCACTGTGTGACCACTACACATGGTGATGTATGGAATGCCCCATATACATCAACAAAGGTAATGTGCCTAATAGATATTATCAGAGTAGTCTAGTGGAAGCATAGGCGCCAGACGCTAAGTTACCTATTAGCTTTCACGTATGCCAATCAGCTAGAGGCTCAGTGAGTCCCTTTCCTCCTCTTACTGCTCTAAGAAGTTCACAAGCGAGGATGCTTTGGTGGAGGATAGGTGAACAGATGAGTTCCTACGCCATATGTATGAACAGATTTTGGGGGCCACAAGTGGAGCACCAAGGGGGCCGCCAAATAACACCCAAAGGGCCGCATGCGGCCCCCGGGCCTCAGGTTGGGCACCTGGGCTTTAGACGCACATATAAAGTTAAAGGAAGATAGTTGTTCAAGTGACTGGGTCTCTTTAGTCTATATCAGTCCTGAGACTTACTAACATGCAGAGAAACTTTGTAACACAGAGAGAACAAGGAAACTAACCAGATCAGCACATGTGAATTGTCTTACAGATTCTGCAGTGTCACTAAAAAGCCTTACAGGAAAGGGAAAACAGGTTACACCTACTTTTATTATTCATTATTATTCCAGAGACACTTGGCATTTGCCGTGGTCTGTCGTACAGTGATAATAGGTGGGGTCATGCTACGAATGGGCTCGTTTTCAGCATAATAGCTCTAGCAGTATTACTTGGATAGTCCTGTCCCTTTTCTTATCCAATTATTAATTTCCAGGCATAAAGGATATCCATTAAGGGCGTGAAGCAATACAGACGTTCTTACTGCTAGTAAGATATGAAATCAAAATCATAAAAACTGTTTTATTGGGTTTAAAGCAGAACATAGGCAATGCTGTGTAATTGAATCTTATGGTAATGTGTATTAACAATGTGAGATGCAACTCAATATTAACAGTACAAAAGATCAGATCAGGTATCCCTTATATATTTTTAATTTCTTAACAGAAGATAAGAAGTGATCCTATGGTAAAATGATCGCTCAAAAGAACACCATGGACACAATGACTGGGTCAGGAGGTTTTGGGTTCTTCTTTAGGGTACTGGCATGGGCAGTCATGAGGAAAGGTCTTCTCCAATGTAGGAAACTTTCACTTGAATATGACAAGGAGTAACATAAAGGTTATGTCAGATCAGACTGCTTGGATGAAGTGCTAAAGGTGGACACACATGGGTTGATGTTTGTTCAGTCAATGAACCCTCGAGTGCAGCGTGATGACCTCTCTACACTTTGCTCGAGCGTTCGTCGATTGAACCGTGAATCGACGTGCACCACTTTGCGCAATCTATCCTGTTTGATACTTTACCAAAGTAATGGCAATCAAACAGGGATTTACCAATATGTTGGTTCCCTGTTCGATCAATCTGGTCACAATCGATTACCGTACAACCGATCACCATGAACACGTACAGTGATTGATTACTCTGGAATTGATCGACCTGTGTATGCTACATATAATAATAATATAATTTGCAGATCCATAAGATGCAAGGACTGTGCAGAGGATCCCTCGGTACCAATTCAAAGCAATGGCAATCGAACAGAGATTTACCAACATGTTGGTTCCCTGGTTCCGCTTTCTTTGAGCGGGATACTTGAAGAAAGGGTTGCCACAATCAATTCCCGAACAATCCCAAATGTGCACGGTGATCAATTGCTTGGGAATCTATTGAAGAATCCTCCTGTCAACATTTTACATTACTAGAACACTGCAGCCTAAAATGATTTCCATTCTATATTCTCACCTGATCAGGCTCCTCTCCCTGTCCTCCCATCTCTATGGTCAGAGATGGTAAAAAAATCTCAGGTCATCTAAATCCAAGGATGAGTGGCAACAGATCTGGAACACTAACGTTTCCTGCACGGCTTTCATGGAATCTGCCCTAAAATTCCTAACCAGATGGTACATGGTCCCAAACAGGTTAGCCCATCTCTATCCATTACAGTCTAGCAACTGTTTCCAAGGCTGTGCTGAGATCGGTGTGGTACTCCACACTTGGTGGACATGCCCGATGTTATCAACATTTTGGAGCAGGACCCTTAGACTGTTTGACAAGCTTCTCGGCCTGAAGTACCCCAGGGACCCATGGCCTACCTTTTTCCACCTTAAACCTAAAGTAGTGACTAACCATCACCTCAAATTGGCTGTTTTCGTTTTGGTTGCATGCCAAACAAACGATTGCTTTTTCTGAGGTCACTCGTCGTGTTAAAACTGCCTTTGTCAATGAAAAGCTTTCCAGCATCTTCCTGGACACCCATGAAAAGCTCCTCATGGAACACGTCTACCCCACCCTCCCCCTGGCTGCAATCCTAAGATGGCAAAACTGGACACCCAAGTGCTCCCCACCCTACTTTGTCCCTTGTTTACTCCCAGTTTGTGAACCTATTGGTTCCTTGTTTGGTTATTTTTGACTATAAGAATTCTTGATAAATGGTGAGAGTATTTCATGAGTTGGCACATCTTAACCGCTTCATTCTAGGTACATTAGTAATCACTTTTTTGGGGGGCACTATTAGGACCCTATAATACTAAGTCTCTTAGTATCCATCCATTTTTGGTACGCATCTATCCATCTATGACTACTCATCTTCTGGTGGCAGCCACCCTGGAGCCGCCTGTCTAAACTTAGCCTAACAAAGGTCACTGATTTTAGTCCCTAAATAACTTTTTAATGAACATGTTCTTTCTTAATGTGTTCATGTGACCGAGTGTTGTGCAAAATAAGGAAACTGCAAGAGTGATATTTTTGCAAGACTCACATGAATCTACAATCTCACATCGGGCCAGATCCATGAAACTTGGAGGAGAGAGAAACAAAGTACAAAATGTCCATTATTATACAAAACACTGGACTGAACATGGTACCTACTGTTAACAGCCTAATTTTCCAGTTTCATCATTTATCTTTTTCAGGCTTTACGGTCAAAAACATATTCCCATTGAAACCTAAATATATTTGTATTTGTGTTTGACAACATTCCTTATTGTATAGATTGAAGAAAAAAATTTTGGAGTGAATTTGTTGACATTTTATTTCCTGGGTGTAGCTCATCTTGCAAGCTTACAACATATTATGGAGTCAGTAGTGTTGCAAGCCAACTGTGCAAGATTCCTAAGCTGGTTGTTGGCTGCCTATCCAATGGGCCCAAGTAGACAATCCAACAGCTACCTGCTGGGGTATAACCATGAAAAGCTAGGCATAGATGGTTCGATTTTTAATACATTCGAGCACAATTGATTCAAGGTCCCCAACCAAATTATCCAAAGGGATCGATGATGTAGAAGTGCTGCAGCTCAATATTGGGAAAGCTTGAGTGCAGTGGAATGATGTCATTGCACTTCGCTCAAACAGCCCCTAGATCCTATGGGCATCGAGCTGTGTATGCCTAGCATTTATGTACCTGTGTTTGAACCTGTAAATGTTCCTAATATCGCAGATGGTTGGGCTGTATATCACATGTGATATGATGTCTTTATGGTAGCATCAATGATTCCTACACTGGGCTGATTTCTTAAGTTGCATACTCTTCAGAATGTAATTTCTCAAATAACTCTTTGCTTCTTTAAAATCTTGAATATCCTGTAGTACACAGAGCACCCAGTCATATAGTGATCATCAGAATGACATTTTAAATGAATTGTAGCGAACAAAATTAGACCCTTTGATATGATAATTCGGATCCCAGCCTCTTAGATGCAATCAGAGCAAATTTATCATACAGACCTGAGCTTCAGGAAAACAGCTATTTATGGTTGTATAGGTTTTGCCTATGATTATATCCATGAATTGTGAGGCTACCCTGGTTAACTAGCACATTTGGTTTAGGAGCAAATTGCATATCTGTCAATCATGCACAGATAGCCCTACTTTTTCAGAATAACAGGGTAATTCTTACGTGTTTCAGGTGTCAAGGATAGGGGTTGGGTGGGGGGGTTAAGGTTAGGGTTAGGCAAAGTGGTGCTTGACTGTAGGGGTGAGCTTTAGGGGTTGGGGATTAAAGTGGTTTAAACACAAATGAAAAAAACACACCTACTGCTGTCAGCAGTGCAGATGCTGGAAAACTGCTACACTGAAAACCCCACAACATACTCTCCTCCTTTACTTTCAGTTCTTATGCCAGCATCTTAGCTCCTGGAGAAGTGCAGCTGCTTCCGCCACCACTCCCCCCCCCCCCCCCCCCCCCTTCACTCCACCTCCCCCTTCTGTCTCCTCTCTGTCGGAGCTGGAGAGATTCGTGGGAGGGTGTATGGAGGCGGGAGCTGCTGACAAGTTCCTGCCTGGAAGAGAAGTCCAGGACCCGATTACGGCTGCCTAGGCGTGACGTAAGGCAGTAAGAGGGGCACACTCGGAACAAGCTCCCCTCCTGCTGTCAAAATTGTTTTTATTTTGTTCTACAATTGAGGATCTCAGCATCTCTAAGTTACCTAACCTTCTATGACTGTTGTGTTGTTTTGGTTTTTTTTTGGCAACCTGCTGAAAAGAAATATTATGGTCCTGTTTGGTGGGAGGATGTAAGTCCATTCCTCGACGTCCTGTCTGTGTTATGTGTAAACTTAATCTATTCTAATCTTCCTAAAAGTTCCTTTTAAATAAATATATATTTATACCTAGAGAGGAAAAAGAAAAATGTAAGACTTAATGGACATGCCAATTGATATGCAGTCCATTAAGCATTCTGATAAATCAGAACGTGTCTTCCTATTATTCATAAATCCTCTCTGTCCTGTTTTAAATTGAATTAAGCTTAATAAGCATGATATGAACTGAAGCAGCAGGTAATAAAATGGCATTAGAGACGTTAAGGAAAAGGGAAACACAGCTAATTCTGTACAACAGGTATATGAAAGAGAGTTGCATTTCTGTTTGACCCCCATGACTAGAAACAGCCAATGCAATGAATGTTTTTAATGAGGTTCTGTATTAAATGTAAGTTTTTATTCAAAATAATTTTTTTGCGGATTCTCTCCAGTAACATTGGCTTGAGCACCCCTATCACTATTTGCTGGCTGACTTTATGTTGGTCATCTAGACCTCAAGGACCTCTCAACTCAACATTTCTGCTCTTAATGTGCTAATGTTCTGTTCAATGTTGAAAATACTTGTACCTTGTGAATAATTTATTTATATACTGTTTCCTTTGTACAGTATCTATTACTTTATTGCTTCTCATTTGTCCATGACCAGCGCATTGAAAACACATTAACTGGAAACAATATATTCTCCAGCTATCTATGTCGTGTAGCTATTTTATTTATTTTACCAGTCTAACATTTCCATCTCAAAGAGCTTGGGATTGGGAAACAAGCTTGTAAACATTCATTTTCTAAAATGAAAGGTTCTAAATGTATTATTAGGCTCTTATTCGCATCTACTATGTTATATGCCAGATATAATACATTCTGTCTTCTTATAGGTCTGTACCTCGTACTTTATGTAGCTAATACATTGTGGCATTTCAAAGGATCCCCATACACCTTTAGATTTCTCTGTCAGATTTCCTTTAGATCTTCATTTGTTTTACCAAAACCATGTAATATGAGGGACTTTCTAAACCATCAAGTCTACCTGTGTTCAATCGCAGAGGACCTGACGCTACATAGTTGTTAGTAGATCTAAAGGATATCTGACAGAGAGATCTAAAGGTGTATGGCCAGCTTAAGTCCTGGCCAATTCTACTATCTTTCCATCACGTTATGCTGCTTCTTTAGAGCAAAGCGCCATATAAACTGCTCTTGTGTACTGCAAGAGCAGATATTAAAATGATCAATTTTGCATTGTTATTTTATGAGACACTACCTAAGCAGCATGTCCAAATGTACTCGTATTGAAGCGGACTAAAAATCTGTACTTTGTGATGTTCCACATTGTTAAAAAATGAGTCCACAAAATTCAAACTTGATATCCTAATTAGTGTTTCAAATTTTTCTATTTTTTCCTAAAATATTTCTATTTTTATTGCGAATAACTTAACTAGTTGTGTAGACTTAACTTAACTAGTGTGTAGAGGACTCCAGGGATGGGTCCTAGATGGGAGATATGTCTCCCCATTTTATAGTCTGATCCCCGGTGTTGACCAGGTAAGGAGTCCAGGGACAGACAGGGGCAACCAGGAGTTTCCAACTGTTCAGATTGTTTAGTGTCCCAGACTTTTGGAATGGGAGGGATGGAATCGGGAGTTGCCAATTGTTCAGATTGTTTAAGGTCCCGGATTCTGGAGTGGGAGAGATGGAACTGGGTGGGCCTTCCCACTCCACCCAGGATACACTGCAGGATTTGCAAATAGTTGTGAGCCAGACAGGAACTCTGGCTGAAAAACCTCAGGTGATGAGAGAGGGGTGGACTGTAGGAGCAGTGGTCAGGTGTGTAGCCTGTGTGTGAAGTCCAATTCCCTCTGGAGAGACCTGCTCCTGTGGAAAGCCTAGGAGGGCTGGCAGGGTCTTTAAACATACTGACAGACTGAGTGACATTGGGGAGGTGCAAAGACTTAAAAAAACAGTAGATAGTTGTTCATGTAATGCAAGTTTTGATTTCTGTTTCCATTTTGGTGAAAAGTAACTGAAGTTTTTGTTTTATGCATGGCTGCGCTGGTGATCACTTTTACCCTGAACTTTACAAGTGCTATATCTTCATTATCGCGAATATTTTATATTTTTTACTTGGAACTACTGTGCATTGCGTTCGGAATATGTACATGTGCCAATTTGAGCAATGAAGGCAATAATGACCGGAGATCCAGAATTCTTATTTTTATAAGAATTTTATAAATTGCAAATATAAGGCAAATCATTGCAATCATTTGTGAATACTTATATTGCCTATGCCACTCATCACTATTCCTAATCAATGACATTATATGGTAAAGGGACATTAGTTATTAAAAACAGTTATTCTTTATTCATACAAAAGGAACATTGAATATGTACAAAATATTTCTACACTGTTCAAATCACATTACATGTAGTTCAATACATGTGTGTTACCTAATGATGCATAGAATGATGTCATTATCATATGATGTTATATATAGAAAAACCCTACCCTAAATGTAGAAATATTACACCAGAGATATCTAAATATATTTAACATATTTTAGAGAGCATGTTCTTATGCAGTAAGGCACTGTTAAACATAAGGATAACAATATTAATACAAATTACAAAGATAGATCAAATTGATCCATTAATGATGATGAATGATGATTCATTAATGGTATCTTGTGCTTGACGCGTTTTGTTTTCATTTCTTTAGGAGACTTGGGGCCATTCCCACTAACTGTGTTTGTGTTTCAGTACGGCAAAGCAAGGTGGTTAGTGTTAACACAATGTACACAAACTTCCATAGGAAACCTCTTGTACCTTTCACACTGGCCCTATGTGTGTGTTTTGTATGCAAATGCCCTTTAGCACATTTTTTGCGACGCAGCACAAAAAAAAGGGAAAACATCCAGTGAGCGGCAGTTCTGTGAGCGCAAATGCCTTGTTGATGCCAGAGGTCAGAGGAGAATGGCCAGAGTGGTTCAAGCTGATAGAAAGGCAACAGCAACTCAAATAACACTCGTTACAATCACGGTATGCAGAAGAGCATCTATGAATGCACAACACATCGAACCTTGAGGCAGATGGGCTACAGCAGCAGAAGACCACACTGGGTGCCACTCCTGTCAGCTAAGAACAGGAAACTGAGGCTATAATTTGCACAGGCTCACCAAAATTGGACAATAGAAGATTGGAAAACTGTTGCCTGGTCTGATGAGTCCTTTCTTGGCACACTTTGGGCCCCTTAGTAGTAATTGATCATCGTTGCAACGCCACAGCCTACCTGAGTATTGTTGCTGACCATGTCCATCCCTTTATGACCACAGTGTACCCATATTCTGATGGCTACTTCCAGCAGGATAATTCACCATGTCATAAAACTCGAATCATCTCAGACTGGTTTCTTGAACATGACAATTAGTTCACTGCACTCAAATGTCCTCCACAGTCACCAGATCTCAATCCAATAGAGCACATTTGGGATGTGGTAGAACCGGAGATACACATCATGGATGTGCAGCCGACAAATCTGCAGCATTTGTGATGCTATCATGTCAATATGGACCAATGTCTCTGAGGAATGTTTCCAGTACCTTGTTGAATCTATGCCATGAAGGATTAAGGCAGTTCTGAAGGCAAAAGGGAGTCCAACCCGGTACAAGCAAGGTGTGCCCAATAAAGTGGCCAGTCAGTGTATAGATCTTATGCAAATTTATGTCTCTACTGTCTCTACTATTGCAGGTGTGGTCTACTAACAGAAATTCATAACACCACATTGACCGCATGTAAGCAACTGCTAGTGTGGATCACAGAAAATGTATTAATGAACATGAGATCTCTGGATATCTTATTGTTTCAAGGAACAGGCTGAATTTAAATTCTGTGGATATTTTGGTTGGAATGTCGTTACTGTGAATACTCAAGATTTTTTACATTAGTACCCAAAACTACCGTGCATTGTGTTTGCAAAATGTGCATGTGCAAGTGCCTATTTGCACAATGCAGGTAATAATGACTGGAGACCACAAATTCTCAAATGCACAAATTTATTGTGAATATTAGGTGCAAAATTTGCGATATTTAGCAATAGCGAATATTTTCTGAGCTGCTCATTACTAGTCCATACATGTTTAGGTTGGATGTTCTGAATTTGGTGTCAGTGGCCACAGATATTCTCGTATACCAGGTTCAGGCCAGGAAGGGATGTTCCATCACATTATTATGGCAAATGTTTAGTGCCTGTTCACATATGATCGCAATGTGGCTGGATTCTTCCTCCATTACACTGAATAAGCAGCTCTCATTTTACATGAATACGCTGCTCTCCTCCACACAGGGGAAATTTGAGCTTTTGTTAATGTCGTGTGGTGTGAATAAGTATGGAGAAGGAGGAGGTCTGAAGAGAAGCAGAAGGTAGGGAAATTCCAGTCTCCCAAATATATGGTATAGGGAAAGCATACAACCAGAAAACCACAGGCGTACATTGAGGATAAAGGAGACCATCGTTGGGTTTATCATCATCGGCCTCTTTGACTGACAACATCAGAAAGTTGGAAGGTATAACGGAGGTGGATTTATAGGAGATGAGGACCTGAGAGGAAGAGACGGAGGGGGATGTCTGGCTGAGCAATCTCTGACATACAAGGTAAAATATAACTATGAATGTACCATATGGCACACCAACCGGAACAAAATGCCATTTATCTCTATTGGATGAGTTTGAGAAATTTCTCCTCAGTAATTGTTTGTGTTTTCGCCTTTGTGATTTTTTCCAACACCATGGTACGTCATCCAATTAATTAAACTCTGTTTTGACAGATTTGATACAGAATGAGTCAAAGACGTGGGAACTCTAATATTGTTAAATGCAGTGGAATAGTGTCCTGAGCATTACATACAAAGTGCTAAGTAATTTAATTCCGCTCATGTGTCCTGTCTATAATCCACGCAGCTGTGGTCATGCCATACAATTGTTTTTTCCTTCTTCCGCCAGCGTGTATGGGCTTTACTGCCATAGAGAGATGTACTTTGAATTGCCCTGCTGTTAAATCACATGTGAAAGGTTGAAATGCTCCGGTGATCCCTAAGCAGTTTGAATTTAAAGGGATAAGACAGCTGAGAGCAGGCCACATGTCATGTTGCTTCCTGTGGCCTCAGAATTTGATTTGTGATCCGGGATGGGAGGGGGCAAACATATGTCTTTTTATTGATTTCTAATGATGTTAAGAATGTATACAACTTCTTTTCACTAAAGTGGTAGCGAATAATTGAGGTCATGTTCCCTATCATGTGATAGGATTTAAAAAAGAAGGATTTAGCCATTTCAGATTGCTACCTGGTCAACGTTCTCTACACCTTTACTTGATCAACTGCTAGGTTTTCTTTCCAATAGCTTTCAACTTGGTTTATTTGTTTACATTGCAAAAATTGGCAAAATTGTAGCAGCTAAAGTAGCTTAAGGCTGGTTAGTTAGGATTAGGAATTTCATTATATTTTTCTGGTAGTAACTATAATGCTAGAAGACCAGTAAGGACATTATAAGGGTCCTCTCACACTACCCGTGCTGTGGCAACCTCTGTTGTAACCAGTGGCGGCTCTAGGCATGGACAACCTGGGACCATTGGATGGCAGATGTCTCCCCCCTCATAGCACGCTCGCATAGCCACGCACCTTTCCTATCTCTGCAGGGAGTGAAAAGGAATAAAGGAGACTCACCAGTGCCTCCACCCCCTCCGGAGTAGAGATGCATTCCTGGGGGTAGGGGGGTATATGGGTAAGTCTCACCTCACCAGCAGCCACCATCCCCCCCCCCCCAACTGGGAGTCACCAGAGATGATTTCCAGGTGGGGAGGAGCTCACCTGGGGCGCCAAATTTGTATCAACTCACCTAAATGTGAAAGGCACAATTGCTCTCCATGTGTTGACGCAACAGTGATGCCAACGCATTGGAGCTGCAACGAGTCTAGTGTGGAAGGGCCCTATGCACCAGAAATTGACTGTAAATAGTTTCTGTTGAACGCATATACCCACATCTTCTAGAGACTGGATATCTTAACCCAAGAACAACAAATGAAATATATGGCAACTTACCAATCATTTGACAGTGTGACTGAATTAAATAACTAAGAAACATAAATACAAATTACAGTAAATACCTGTTGACTGTGAAAAAGGTTAAAGGATTTACCTTTTAGAAATTTTTGATGAAAATTTACAATTGTTTTGTTCAGATGTTCTCTCCCAATCCCAATGTTCAACAAGACAAATCGAGACGGTGAATCCGCACTGTCAAGATGCTGAAACAAACAAAGCTGGCAGTTTCTAACCTTTTTGCACTTGATACAACATTAGGGCTTTGGGTATACCTCTACCTAATATGTTATATTTTAGAACAAAAGCCATTGAGATGACAGAAAGTCATGGAAAATGCACCTCCTGTAAAATAAAATGGTGCTCCATTGACCATACAGTCTGTGGGAGCTTTTTAATGCTGATAGGATCTGTATTTTTTTCCCAGTACAATCCTGATATGTAGAAAAAACACAAAAAAGACTCAGGTTCCTGTATAGAAAATGCCTGGGGCTAAAAGAAAGAATTGAAGTGTAGGGCCTGTTTGACAGGGACATGAAGTGAGGGATTAAAAGGGTCAGTAGTTTAAAATAAGAACACTATTATGGAAAAGTGAATTTTACCTGTTTGGACAGCGAAGCTTAAGGTTGGGCTGATCGGATGTGACTGGGTCATCGGATCATGATACAGTAGCGTTGTGTAAAGTTCACACCCTCCTGCCTGTTTGTATACGCTATGTTATGTTGGTGTGGCTGTATTTGTCATAGTGGCTGTGGCGGTTGGGGTCTTTGAAGATGGACAGTGTCTTTGGCATTGGGAAGTCCACTTGAGTTCCTACATCAAACTCATCATACTATGACTTTATAGAGCTGGCTTTATGCTCAGGGGGCACCCTCCCCCATAAGGGCTTGTATCCACTGCTTCTTGTTCACTGCAGGGAAAAGCTGTGCCATCATCAGAATGGGACAGTGTTCACTCTGTGTTATCCAAGTGACATGCCCGCGACGCTGTCTTAAAATTGCGGTGCATCCGCTGACACGTCCATTTTTGAAGATCAATGGACATGTCTACAAGTTGCAGAAAAGCAGCATCCTAAGGGAGGTTTCTGCCCCAGGAAGTTGTTCTGTGAGGATGGGTCTGATGTCCACTCCGAGACCTGTAATACTCCACAGTCTAGTCCAGTGTGCGGGCAACCGGGGGAGCAACAGTACACAATCTGTGTTGAAGACCCAGTTAAGAGGAGTTGCCTTTCCAGTCACAGACCTGTGCCAGGTTTCCAGTGGGGTGGCATGTGGCACAGACCTTAATGCTACTGGGGGTACTGCCTTTGCTGTGATCCAGCCAATCCACTGTATACACCCTCTGGACATGCAAGTACCAGCCATACTTGCCCTACTTCCTCTGGCCCCATTTAGTCATTGTGGTGTGAGCAGTTTGGGTTCCCTAGTGTAAAAGGGTTCACTATGCCTCTGTACTCCTCTCTGAACACTATTCAGTTAATAGTTTGTAGTGAGATCCTCATTTAGAATAAAGTTTATTGCAACAAGTCATCTGTTGATTTCTGAACCTTTAGGGGGGGGGGGCTTCCACATCCGCCGGGACCCCCTACTCTAAGGGTATTGCTTGGCGGGAGGTCCTGACAGAACACATTCACTCATTTGTCAAATAGGTGCACAGGAGCTTTAGCAATTGATCCTTGGACGATAGATTGGATGGGGACCATCCAAAGTAATGGTGGATTTATCAACATGTCGGATCCCTGTTTAAATAAATTTTCTATTGAGTTGTATCGATCTCTCAAGGTGACCGCACACGGCAATCATTCGGGAATCAACGCTAAATCGACCCTTGTATGACCAGCTTAACAGTACCTTATTTGATAATGAGTAAACTCAATAATCAGAAACGACATACATAATATTGTCCCTATGGTGTATATTTAGTCTTTATATGTAGCTGTATTTTTTACTTATGTAAATCCCACCACTTTGCTTCTAGTTCTAAACACCATTTGCCCGGATTACGAACAAGGCTCTAATTAGGACAATTTCGCTTTGCTTGTGTAGCCCCCCTATGGGTGCTAGAGTTATGGGTGCTAGAGTTAAGTGAGGTAAACTGGTGAGTGAAGGTTAACTTGGTTTCTCCTTGGCAGGTGCAGTCTGTACATTTCCGTCCAGGGAATTTAGGCGGGGAAATGGTATCAATTCTGTTCTGCTGGAAGATGATCCTTTTCAGGCTAGGAACTCAGCAAGCACCTGCCACAACTACTTGCAAACATTTTGAGAGGAACATGGAGTCATCTTCGCTGAATGTTGGGTGTTGCCAAAAGGGTATAAAAGGGTTACAGCTCTCTCAGCTCAGGGTCTTTAGGGATGTGACCCAGGGTGTACCCGTCCTGGGGCCCTGTAGGGTCTGAAAGCATGATGCCAGTGTTACCTGTGTTCCAGTTTCCCTAACGGGCCAGAGTCCCGCTCGAGGACCTCTGCTATCCTACTAGGGGAAGAGACTTTGTAAAGTCTGCCCGATGGCAAAGAGTGAAACTCCTTCTGTCACAGTGGGACGCCACACAAGGCCAGCCACCCTTGCTTACCCTGCTGAGGAGAGCTGGGATGAGAAAGGTGCCGGATGGATTGATCCTGGAGGCCTGTCCCCCCCCTGCCTGGGGTTCGAGTACTGCCAGGGGAAGGTGAGGAGTCAAGGGCACCCGGGTCCAGCTAAGAGTCAGGCTAACCTTGTTGCCTGGGGTTCGAGTTACTGCCAGGGGAAGGTTAGTAAAGGCAAAAGCGTCACTAAAGGTCAAGGGACAGGAGAAGTCTATACAGAGGAAGTGTTCAGGAGAAGTCTATCTAGAAAGTCTGTGTCCAGTAGAGAAGAGTGTGCCGAGAGGTGTCTGCTGTCAGTCTGGGGTCCGAGTGGTCAGCCATACCTGCTCCCTTACCCCTCTCCCCATGGAAAACTGCCGAGTTCAATAAAGTTAAACACATCTACACTTCTGTCTCCAGAAGACTTTCATTGCCCGCTGCCCAGTCCCATCATCACACTGCAGCAGGGACCGAGACGTCGGTCTCAGTGTGCTAACATTAGGGGGGGGACTCGTCAGCGGATATTGGGGCAGCGGGTGGAACCCAAGACCAAAAGAGCCAAGTGGAGAAAGATCCCTGCACATTAAGCTGGAAAACAGTGGAAAACAGTTCCAAGCCAAGCAAGGAGTAACTCGAAGAGTCACAGAACGGACAGTGAGGGGCGGGAAGCCAAAGTCTGGGAGCGCAGAAGAGAACAGACTAGAGGAGGGGATGGTAAGAGCCACACTAACCTCGTTTCCTGACAGAGAGAGCAATGAACATCCACAGAGAAGATGGTCATCTCTGCAGAAACTTCTGCCGCCTCAGTTGGTCCGGAGCAGCCGCGAT
Source organism: Ptychadena robeensis (assembly GCA_036250615.1). Lineage (NCBI taxonomy): Eukaryota > Metazoa > Chordata > Amphibia > Anura > Ptychadenidae > Ptychadena > Ptychadena robeensis. The sequence goes on from CM070037.1 coordinate 21,665,202, forward strand.
GTCCAGAGGGTCCTAGTTAGCAGCTTCCAGATAAACGGACACCGGAATCTTCTGAATCTGGCTGGAGAGCTGCGCTCTACAGCGAAAACCACTGTGAGAAGGTGGGGAATAGCGTGCCGGTGCTGTGGGGCCCCGCCTCACGCTGCCCCTGGCTGACCAAGGCCCCAGTGAGGGAGGATTGCGGAGGTAAGTCCTGTCGGGTTCCTGTCCAGTCGCTGCCACCGTCTGTCCTACTACGGGTTGGATTGATGTCCGGACGGCCGAAGCAGACCCCTGTCCGCCAAGAGGGGTGAAAGGTCAGTTCCCACCCCACACCCCAAGTTGCACGTGTCGAGGAAGAGGAAGAGGCCGAGCGGGACCGTACACTGGACGTGGCAGCCGTTAGTACGATAGTTCGCCGTCACACCACAGCAGCCAATCCTGCCTTAGTGATGACAACCGGACCTGGCTGGCCGAGTGGGAGCGATGTCCGAGACTGAGTGGGGGCCGAGGACAGAGAAGGCGGAGCACCGGAGAAGACCTGGGGATGGGTGAGTGAGGACCGACGAACCGCCAGGCAACAGTAGACCCTGAGGCGTCTCAGGGGGATGCAGAGAAGGTGCCGCCAGCCAGCCCCGCCAAGTCACAGCCCATAGAAGTCCAGGCCCCACTAGATGTCCCAGGGAGGATGGGTGCAGAGGGCCCACGATTCACACATCCCGCCGGGGAAAAGGAACCCCGTGTACTTACCGCGATTGAGCCGGATCAGAGAACTGGCTAAATCGGAGGGTGGCCTTAAATATGGGTACGAATACCCGTACTGTCCCAAAGAGGTGCTTGAGGAGATAGAGAGCTCCGAGATGGTTGGGCCCAGAAGAAAATCTGGGATCACACTGGACATTCCAAGATCACATAGGGGACGTCAATCGCCATGGCTGAGTCGGTTCCAGGATATCCGTGAGACCTGGAGCATGGGGCGCCAACATCTATATTGATCGGGTCAACGATTAAGAAGCCCAACCGGAGAACACAGGAGAAGATGGTGAATGTCTGGGGGAAGGACGGTCGCATGGTACCAGCTCCCCGACCTGAATTCTACCGGTGAACGGGTAAGACCCTCTATGTTTTGTCTTCTGATGTCCTTTAAAGAGCGCTTTTTAGTTGCTCCACCAATTTTTCAGCGCAGCTAAGAACGTTCTTTAGTTTGTTTCGGCTGCAAAAGTGTCATTGTCATTTAAAAGAGCGTTTTTCAGTTTGCTCCAACGTTTTTTTGTATATGGGTTTAACGGACTCCCCAAGACTGAGCTGTCCCAACCCTGTTGTCCTGCTAAAGCTGGATCCTTTCGGCCGGGAGAAAGGTGAAGACTGCCTGCAGAAAACACGGGACTCAGATTCCTTAGAGGAATCATCATTCATTCTCTCCCCTCCTCCCCCCTCCTCTCTTTCTTTTTTATTTTTAGAGAGAAGGGCATGGACTAGTGTGTGTTGGGGAATGTTTGAGGATACTGTGGATAATGCTGCTATTAAACTTTAAATACATAGTTTAAAATGGGTTATAGATAATGGGTTCAGTTCGTATTGGACAGGTCGTGGCCACTGTTACAATATAGGACCCTGACCACATGAGATGTAAAACATGGAGGTAAATGACTATGTGATTGTGTTTTTGGTGCTTAAGGTACAGGATCTCTGTGTATCCACTGATGGCCTCTTCACTTCAGTGTGGTGGAACAGATTGTGTGTAGGCCTTGAGAAATGTTTAGTTAAGTTGCGTACTTAATGTTCATGTGTGCAGGATTTCTGTATTGGCTCACCTAGGGCTCTATGGTATGCATATACAGACGTCCAGTTATTATGGGGTACATAATGTCCTGAGCATGTAGTTTGCAGACACGCTCCATCCATAAGAGAATATGCTGCTGCCCTGGTATAGAGAGAGGATATACTCTTTAAAGTGTATGTCAGGACATGTACTGTTGGCTGGTAATGGGCGTACACTAAACAGAGAACCACTCCTGATTATTAAAGGTATACAGATGTTATTTGATGTAAAGGCTGAATTCATAGTATTATAAGGATTATGGTACTTGTGTCGAGAAATAAAGATAAGATATAGTACTTGCTTAGAGTAATGAAGGTCTGGTATAGAAATAATATATCTGTGCAGGTAATAAAGGCGTTCTTGCCCCCTTGGTCTGATAGCATGGATGAGTACTGCTTGTCATATACAATGTCGTTTACTTTGCCCTGTACTATTAAGGTCATGGTCCCATTTAATAAAGAATATTTACCAAGTGTGTCAATGTGGTGGTAATGTCTAGATACTACCTCTCATGACTTCTTCTTTGAATGTAACTGCCAAATATCTTTACCTATTGTTTGTAACTGGTTAATAAGGTAATTTCCCACCCTTGTCACTTATTGTCATGTGCGTCCTCATATATTCTTTTCATAGTTTCCCCCCCCTGGTAAGTTGTATTCCTTCCCTTCCCCATTCATTTGTACAGCAGGTATGGGCATTTTTTCTCCAGCCGTGAGGGACAACCGTCTATCTGAGTGGGGTAATGGGGGTGAGCCCCCCTATGGGTGCTAGAGTTATGTGCTAGAGTTAAGTGAGGTAAGGGGTTTAACTTGGTGAGTGAAGGGTTAACTTGGTTTTTCTCTTGGCAGGTTGCAGTCTGTACATTTTCCCTCCAAATTTAGGCGGGAAATGTATCAATTCTGTTCTGCCTGGAATGACCTTTTCAGCTAGTGACTCAGCAGCACCTGCCCACCTACTTTGCAACATTTTGGAGGGAACATGAGTCATCTCTCTGTAATGTTGGGTGTTGCCAAAAGGTATAAAAAGGTTTCAGCTCTCTCAGCTCAGGGTCTTTCAGTGTGGCCCAGGGTGTCCCCTCCTGGGGCCCTGTAGGGTCTGAAGCATTGCCAGTGTTCCTGTGTTCCAGTTTCCTAAGGCCAGAGTCCCCTCTGAGGCCTCTGCGATCCTAGGGTAGACTTTGTAAAGTCTGCCCTGACAAAGACGCTGAACTCCTTCTGTCAAGTGGGACGCACTACAAGCCCAGCCAGCCTTCTGCCTGTGAGAGAGCTGTGTATAGAAGGTGCCGGAGGATTGATCCTGAAGCCTGTCTGCCTGGGGTTCGAGTTACTGCCAGGGGAAGTGAGGAGTCAAGGCCACCCGTGTCCAGCTAAAGTCAGGCTAACCTGTCTGCCCTGGGTTCGAGTTACGCCAGGGGAAGTTAGTAAGGCAAAGCGTCCACTAAAGGTCAAGGGACAGGAGAATGTCTAGATACAGAGAAGTGTGTTCAGAGAAGTCTTCTGAGAAGTCTGTGTCCGAGTAGAAATTGTCCAGAGAGTTGTCCGCTGTCAGTCTGGGGTCCCAGTGGTCAGCCATACCTGCTCCCTTACCCTCTCTCCATAGAGACTTGCCAGAGTCTCAATAAGTTAAACAAGCATCTACACTTCTGTCTCCAGACTGTTCATGGCCTCTGCCCAGTCCCATCATCACACTCAGCAGGACCAGTCGGTCCAATTGGCTACACTTCCTTGGAATGTGATTAGGCAATAACACAGAACAACTCAAATTTTCTGTTAAAGAACTGGAAGTTCCGTTTGCATACAAATGCTTCTCTTTGCTAAAGGAAAGCTTCTTTAACTGTACAGAAGTGGCCTGATGTTGGAAAAACACATTGATCCCACGTCTTTAAGAATGGCTGCTGCCTTTGATCATAAATAAAAGCTAATGGAAACCTATTGCTTGTATTGTGTTGCCTTAAATTGAGACCTATAGGGTATATCTGCTTCAGGGAGGGAAAAACAAGTGTTATTTTTAAGGCAAATCTTTAGAATAGTTGTATTGCTGCTGCCAATCTATGCGGACGGGCCGCCGAGAGTTCCAGGCGCATACTAACAGCAATTATTTCCTTAGAACATGGAAGACGTAACCTCCAGAGTATCATTAAATTGCAATGTTAGTGAGCTTTTCATGTTAGCCTGCCACTGGTATTACAACTATTTTGTCTTGCGATCGTGTGCCTCAAACAAGATGGAGCTGTTTTTTCTCATAGAAAATGTTTCCCCTTCCAAACATCTAACAACATTTCTAGAATTGTGTTCTGTGAGTAGAGACTATTCATCAGTGAAAATTACAGCTCTGGGACACAAGTGAAACCATTCAGTGGGATGTTTAACTGTCTATTCAGTTTTTTAGCTTCCTATAACTATATTGTGAAGAGCTTATAGAGGTTTGCAGCCCATGCAGGGGGTGAGCTAGCAACCCCCTTTACCCCACTTAATGGTATCACCGAGTGTTGCTTGGAGTAAGTTTTAATTACCAAATTAACTCTCAGGATTGCTAAGCAGCCACAGGTGAGCTCGAGCTGTACATAGCGGTGGTGCCTTGCATGCTTCTCACTGGATCCACTTCCTTGACATCATTGTGTGATGACACAGGAAATTTGGGTGTGTACCCTCTCCATATGTCTATATTGTAATACACTCCTCACATCCCCGCCTCATGATGATGCCAGAAATGTGGGAGTGGGGCAGGTCAGAGCCGGCAGGAAATACAAATAGATGACATGGTAGGCCCCTCCTATTTATACCCCTTATGACACGTCAGCACCACCGCTGTACTGGCCAGAACCCCATGCAGTACAAAGAAAACTTTAACTGACACATTGTCAAATTAACATGAACTGCACAAATAAGCACGTGTGCTTTTGTGTGTCCTGCTATAAAAGGGGCTAAGGACTTGATACCCTGGAAGGGGTGACTAGTGGGCCAATCTGCCAAAGCTTCTCGACCTTTTGGATAAGATCAAGTGTAGTATCTATTCTCATCAGTTCCCTATGGAACTCCTTGTATTGTCCTTCTTAGGAGGGGGGAGGACTGAGGATTTTCCATTTAGTAGGAAAGTGAAAGGGGGTAACTCCTGCACTTCCCGAGCCATCTTGGCTGTGTACTGGGATGTGGTCAAGTGTTTCCCACATATCGGGGTCAGCCATGAGGACTAACACTAGTACTAGTGAACAACAACAAACATGCATAGATAGTGGGGAGGCCAGACTACATCAAAATAAATAAAATTAATAAGTGCCTAGCAGCTGGCTATAGAAATTCCTCCAATCGAGAAAAAAGGCCACCCCCGGGAGGTAGGTGCTTTAAATTGTGGGAAACATGGAAAGTGTCAGGCGTGCCATAAATGTTGGGTCCCCACCAGTGAATTTTATAGCACCCCTGGGTCCCAACCAGGGGCATTGACTGCCGAAGGCCCAACCTCGACCCCCTGACCACACAAAACGACCAGAAGGCATGATGGCAAGTAGTAACCTCATTCTCAACCCGGGAAATTACCCAAATCAAGGACCAGGGAAGACAAGGCATTGCCTGCTGCCTTCCAATTATGCCTCCGGGACTTTAACCATGGAAAGTGGGGGGAGGGGGGAGACTGCTTATGGCTCTGGCCTGGCAGTCTCTCCAAGTTCAGGACCCTCTTCGGAGGGGCGCCCACCCCGGTCCCTAGTACTCGAGAGACCTGGCTCCGGTCAAGGTTACCTGGGAAATGGGACACTTTCTTTACAGAGGTTCCCTCCCAAGAGAGTCCCCTGTCTTGGAGGAGCCATAAACTATATAAATTCCTTAAGCCCATCACCGGGAGGTAGGTGCTCAAAAAGCAGTGCATCTACAATACCAGCTCTTTATGCCAGCAAGGTCTCTGTAATATTACAGTAGGCTATTTTTAGGACATATGTCTTACATTTAGAATCCTAGACATGCTGACACCAATAAGTGCATTTTATAGCAACACTGGAATTAATACAATAGAGAGGGCCAACGAGGCCATATGTCGCTTGACGTCGAATTACATGTATCTCATTGATCACCTCCAGTGATGGGCAGTGGATGCCAAGTCATAATACTACTTTCATTGCTCTCATCTAGTTTTTGGACTCATGCATATATGTTAATACAGTGGACCCTTGAGATGCGCCCCAAAGCTAGTGTACAGTATTGCCTGTGGGTTTCACCCATGGTCCCTTGAGGTGTATAGAACTTTTCTCTGAGCCCAGATACATGAGCATACACAGTACTTAGACATGATTGTAAGGAAGGACCCTAGAGGCGACCAGAAACATGCCTTTAAGCCCAGATATATAAGCATAAACTGTATTGTACATACACAGGGTTGTAAACAAGGACACCACAGCACACAGTAGGAAGTACAGTATTGATCAGTGCACAATCAGTGGATAGTCAGTGCATAATGGCCCAAAAAAGAGAAAGAGACGTCAACTTGAATGGTGAGTACAGTCTTACATTGTTATCTGTGCTAGGCTAGGAACACTTTTTAACTGTAATTGCTAGAAAGCTAGGAATGCTATTGCTGTTTCATGTATGTTACACACATTTTAAAACCTTTGTTATTATGAAAAATTTAGGTAAGTTGTAATGTGGGAGGTCCGGAATGGATTATTGCCCTATCCATAGTTTTCTTATGGGAAAAATGGTTTCTGCTTACAACCAACTCGACTTACAACCAACCGTTTGGAACAAATTTAATTGAGGGTCAAGTGTTTTTTAATTTTGAGTGGATTCCAGTTAACTATCAATATATATATTATGCTACCTATTTCTCTAATAACAGGCAAGTCTATGATATATCAGAGTCCTCGTGTCCAAAATCCCTCTGGGTCTACAGTTTACAGTTTTAATTAATTTTTGCTTAAAACACCAAAAAAAATTCTAATGAATTAGTATCAGCATGTCAAAGCAGCAGCTCATTACATGGCATGTAAAATATTTTGAGCTCTTGTGTCATCCGTGAATAGAAAATTAGCAGCTGGAAGTGAGAAGATATTAGCAGCAGTGGGTCTTCTAGTGCTGAATTAAACCTCTCACATTCCACCATCCTTATCAATATCAAAGAGTTATAGAGTAAAAAGTGTTATAAAAATTAGTGCCTTTATTAATTTACCAAATGCCTATTTTTATTTAAGGCTGTAAATTGAGGAACATGGATGGCTTAAGCTGTGGGGTGCATAGATTTATATCAGTGGTGGGCAACTGAGTGTGGCCCTCTGCATCACTAAAGGGCCGCACATAACATTTTCAATCTATACTGACTTGTATAACCATTTTATAATGAATAAATGACAGCAGATAGAGCTAGAAGACATTATCTTGAATTTTTCAACTAAACTTGTTTTCATTGATACTTCAAGCATTAGGGAACACTGTGGTATGGTAATGTAAAATGTAGTGACAGTCATTGTCAATTACCTTCTTGCCCTGGGTGCTGTGAAGCCTAGGACATCCCCTGGGTGCAGCGATCATATTTAGACCTGGTTTTCCCAATAAACATAGACAATTTTACTGATGTCATTAGGAGCGCCACAGTTAATTAGCATGTGACCGCTACACATGATAATATGTGGAATGCCCCACGTATATCATTAAAGGTTATGTGTCCCTATTCTGAGGTTATGTGCCGCAATATATATTATACAATCATCCCCTGTTTGTTGGTGGGATAGTGGGGAGTATAGGCTATCACCTGTCGGCTGATCTCCTGCTGATGCGTCCTTGCCCAGGATCTTATTAGAGTGGGCGGAGGAGGAGAAGCTAGGGAATTTCTCAGGTGCTGTCTGGGTTGCTGATTCACATTTATATATGCCAATATGTGTACCAGTCGGTGCCTGAGTGAATCCCTCTTCTCTCCTTTTCTTTCCATTCTAAGAAGATCCCAGGTAAGGGTGCATCAGTGGGAGGTTTTCGGGGGCCACAAGTGGAGGACTGAGGAGGGCCGCATGCGCCCCCCCGGGCTGCAGGTTGGGCACCTGGTATTTACATTATGTAGGACAAGGTTTACCCAGGTAGGGCTTAGTTGTAATGTATAGATGAAATGTGTCAGGGTAGAGAGCCCCCAGTGTGCAACACGGTCCTAAAGTGCCTTTTCATAGTAGATCATTATGTTTGGGGCATAGAAGTAGTACTGCAGCTGATTTAGTTTTGGTTTACATCATGGACCAGGAATGGGCTCTATTGCCCCCTACACCAAGACTCACAACAAGCTGATGGTGACCCACTTTGAGAGGAAATTGATTTTATGTATATGAATGCTTGTTTTGTGTGAAAACATGGACTCATGCCTGTTGAAAGACAAAGAGCCTCATTAAGCCCATGTAGTGGATGAGCAGACATTCAGCGAGGAAAGATAAAACCCTAACATCAATCACAAAATTGCTTTGAGGTTAAAGGTCCTAAGACATATGAATGTATGGTGAATATCTTGTGTTCATGTAAAAGTGCATCATATTTTATACACAGAATTCAGTTAACTTTGTATTAATCCACCCTACTTGCTTAATAATTGCTGAAAGCTCACACATAACATGAAGAACATTATCTTTAGTCAGATGAAGGCACTTAACGCACACTTAAGAACAAAAAACTAGATACATTTTTCACTTATCTCTGAGCTAACCCAATGGTTCAAAGTCACTCCAAAATCATAACTGAATGCTTAACCATTGATCTACCTGGCAGGACCATACACATACACAGACTTCCTCTCCTGCTACCCTATGCCCCCCATACATACACAGATTTTAGCATCCGACAGACTGAAAAGGATCAATTTATTTCAATCTTACAATCAGAGATTGATTGATGGAAAATAGAATATACTCCACATGGAATAACCAAATGTTTTTATTTTTGTTAGAATTTTTTTATTTTTGATCGTCCATGAAATTGATCATTTAATCGGGTAAATTTTTTTTCAATCGGAAGTGCTGTGTACAGAGGGCATGGTCATTTGATGACAATGAAGTATTAGTATGCAAATGATCAAAAGCGATCAAAATCCGTTGGTTACAAAATACTTTGTACTCAATTTGTACTCAACCAATCAAAACTTTCCGACATGTCCGATCATGTTTTGATTGATTTTTTTCACAATTACGATCAAATTTAGTTGATCGGACCATGTGGGCATGCACCAATTTTCAGTCGACCGATCTAAAAATTGATTTTTTTTAATCGGTCAGCCGCTAATATCTGTGCATGTATGGGGGCCATTAATTGGGGTTGGGCTCACCAGTGATGAAGCTCCTGAATGACCCATTTTCAAAGTCTTTTCCAATACTAAACATAGAAACTCTGCACTTCAAGTGAAAATCCAAACTTCTTAAAAAATTTCCCTAAAGGCCCCCATACACGTGTCGGATTCCCACCGGATTCCGGCACGATCGATTCCGGGCGCGTGCACGCGAAACGATCGTGCCGGAATCGTGTGAAGCCCACCTTGTCCGATCGATCAGGTCCGATCGTTCGGGGGCCCAGAATCGGATCCGACAGAGAACCAACATGTTGGTCTTTTTGATCCGATTCTGCACACATCAGGGGGAGTTGCCATTTGTGAGGTGGACAATCGGACGCGGAATCGTCCCGGAATCCGTTGGACAAGGTGGTATGCAGCGATCGGATACTCTTAATTGGCCAATTGATCGGAGCTCCGATTCCCGCTGAGATCGCCGGAATCGATCGGATCAGTGATCAATCGGCCATGGAATATGACAAGTGTATGGCTAGCTTAAGGGTTTTCGCCTCTCTGACACATTAACCTTCAACTAGGCGGCTTAATTAAACTTAATGGACATTGTTTTTATAGTGTATTTGTTTCCAAAAGTACAAATGCTTGTTGATAATGGTCATTTTCATGGAGAAATCAGCCATGTTGTCTTATACCATAAGGGGAGCGAATAATATTGTCCTCAACTGTGAAATGTATCATTGCCTTGCTAATAGGTCACATTTGCAGTAGAACTAAAGACTTCCTACCTAAATTATCAGTTTGCTGATAGTTAGACCAGAGCCCGCAATGTCATACAGACATGTGGGAAATTCAGCTCCCACCATCTCTTATGCTGCAAATAATATTTTAACTTTTCTTATGAAATAGTTTAGTCATTACTAATTAATGTGAACAGTTTTGAGGTTTATCATCAGTGCTGGGGAGTTACTAGATGTCTATGTGCCAGTGAAACCAGTTTTAGGAATGGTGTCAGTAGTAATTTCCATTACAATAAAGTTATATGGCTACTTTGGTTTTGTCTTTTCACCTCCTCGGAAAACTGTGTTCAGAGAGCGAGAGAGCAGATATCTATTTTATTTTTAAATCTATACATGTTTAGTGATGAACCTACAAGAGGTGGGCAAGGGCACCAGCACAGATGCTTAATTAAACTTAGTGGACATTGTTTTTTTTAATAGTATTTGTTTTCAAAATAACAAACGCTTGTTGATCATGGTCATTTTCATGGAGAAATCAGCCATGTTGTCTAAGGGGAGCGAATAATATTGGCCTCAACTGTGAAATGTATCATTGTCTTGCTAATTGGGCAGTGTGCAATTAAATATAATAAAGAATTGAATTTCTAGCTTCATTTCTGACCAGTTTGTTAACCTTTGTTTTGTTTGATAAAGCTAGGAATTAGTGACTTATCCCTTTGCATTGGATTTTTTATTATTAAAGAATACAGTGAACATTTAAATTGCAAACATATAAAAAAATCTAGTTTTTGATTGCACCTGACTGGATGATTAAAGATATTAGAGCTTCATTGTGCTCACTAAGCTTAAGGAAAATTGCATGCTAAGTGATAATTAACTTTGCGAGATGAATCTGCTCTACCTGTTCGTAAATGAACCACATTTAATTAGTTTCTGTCTGACACAACATATAGATTTCCACATAAAAGTTTAATCCAAGACATTCATTAATAAAAGTTAATGAATGGAATGCATTGTTGGAGTATTTGTCCTCTGTTAGCTTGGCTGTGTTATCTAGTTCATATTAAAATGAGGCAGCCGTGGAAATAGGATACATCTGGAGGGCTGCAACTTCCTTCCAGTTACAGTCAGTTGGGAAATGAGCAATGTGAAGGTACAAGTACTGTATGGTGATACAAGATAATCGTTAGTGAATAAGTTGAGATTCTGACTGCTAGTAGAACAAAGCATAGTACATTAGTGTAGACTAGTAGCTAGAAAAACCTTATTGAAGAGTTTCCCCTCAACTACAGTGTTTGTGTTTTATAGGCTGAGAATAGTCAACAGAATGAAACATGGCTCTTTATGAAACACCTAGGACCATAGTATTCCAAAAGTATTCAACATATCATAGAGGAATAACCACCCAGTACATTGATTCAGAAAATGCACTGTAGCCATGATGGTGTGTCTTATCTGACCCATTTCGCCCTTTAGTGGAGCTTTATCAGGGACATCAGTAAACAACTAATGTGACTTGACTTTTTCATGTAGACACCCATGAGAAGGATTATTATTGAAAAAGGCGGAAACTATCAAAATACATATATTTGCATAAGCGTTTCCCCCAGCTCAGGCCTGAGCCACAGATGGTATAAGGGGCAGGAGTGACCAAGCAGGGAACTGAATTCAGTCTATCAAAGAAGAGTTAATAGCCCATAGTACCTAGTACTCTGCTGTGTTTATCCTCCCTCTACACATCCCTGCCATCATCGATGATGCCTCTTCAGTGCAAGGTGCCGGAAGCGATACCCCACTTGGGCAAACCACCAGGGAAGTTAACTATTGACATGATCAAATCATGAACCAAGATCAAATCCCTTGAGACCTCCTATCTAGGGTATCTGTTGATTCTGCCACAGATCTTGTCCTCGGGTCTCAAAAGCTCCAACAACCTACTGTAGACTAATACAGAGTTTAAATTACATTCATCACAACATGGTCATAAGAGAAAATCCATGTTTGCCCATTAAAGGTCATCAAAGACACAGATCTCAATGGGCATATAATAACTTAGTAACATGGACATACTTAGCAGTTTAATGGCCAGATGTGTGCCAAGGACTTCATAGTAGTAAGACATCTGATGCTACCAAGTCTCAACAGAATTGTCCAATTGAGATATTTGACTAGTCTGGGTTGCTGATTTGCTTTCATATACGCCAATATGAGTACAAGTCGGAACCTGAGCAAGTCCCTTTGCTCTCCTTCTCTTCCCACTCTACAAAAATGCCAGGTGAGGGCGCGTCAGTGGGAGATTGGCGGACAGGTGAGATCTAGGACTATACCAGTGGTGGGCAACTGAGTTGATATGGAGTGCCACAAGTGTGGCCCTCGGCATCACTAAAGGGCCGCACATAAAATTTTTAATCAATACTGACTTGTATAAGCATTTTATAATCAAAAGAGAACAGCATGCATAGCTAGAACACATATTTCATTTACAAATAACAAAACTTGTTTTAAATGATACTTCAAGCATCAGGGAACATTGTAGTGTGGTGATGTCATAGGTTTATCGTCATAGGTTATGTTCCTCATAGTGATATATATGGGGCACATAACCTTTGATTCAAACATTATGTGGAGTGGACGTTGGAGGACTGAGGAGGGCCGCTGAAGAACACCCAAAGGGCCACATGCCGCCCCTGGGTTCTATGCCCTATGCATTAGGTTTCAGGGGCCACAAGTGGAGGACTGGGGGGGCCGCCGAAGTATGCCCAAAGCCCTCTACAAAGCCCATGAACATTGTATCATCACAGAAATTGCTGGATGTGTAGTAAAGGGTTGTGGTAAAGCTGGTAATGGTACCTTGTTCAGTAGCTTTGGAAATAACTCAATAAGTCAGCTAGTGAAAATAAAAAAAACTAAATTGGTAAATTAGACCATCTCTATTGTTCAACTTGACCAAAAGTCAGTAGAGGTGCATGAGCAGTACACTATTTCCTTCCCTAACCTCTATAGCAGAGTTAACAAGTAAATTCAAATCAAAACTTCCACATTTCCTCTCTGAGCATTAAAAAGCACTTCCTATGTTCTTGTTTTTCCCCCCTAAATGTCACCGTCTTCAAAACAGGCCAAGACCAAGATGTGCACATAATTACACATATAACAAATAGGAGCCGTGTTCTTCACATTCAATGTTCCTCACAACTGACATTTTTCTTGGAAAGTTATTTTGAAAACTTCACATGATGCCACTAGCATGGTGGTGATTCATTATTTACATATTGAGTGTCACATTTGCAGCAGAATTGAAGACATCCTACCTTAATTATGATCAGCATGATTATAGTTGGACCAGAGCCCGCAATGTCATACAGACATGTGGGAAATTCAGCTCCCACCATCTCTTATGCTACAAATAATATTCTAACTTTTCTTATGAAATAGTTTTAGTCATTACTAATTAATGTGAACAGTTTTTGAGGTTTATCGTCAGTGCTCAGAAGCTACTAGATGCCTAAGTGCCAGCGAAACCAGTTTAAGGAATGGTGTCAGTACAGTGGCTACTATGGCTACTTTAGATGTGTCTCAATATGTCTGTCCACCTCCTCAGAAAACTGTGTCCAGAGAGAGAGCAGATATCTATTTTATTTTTAAAGCAATACATGTTAGTGATACATAGTGATATGATATTGTATATACCAGTGTGGTGAACCTACAAGAGGTGGGAAGGGCACCAGCACAGAGGCAATGAGAGAGGAGAGATCTCAGTTGCCTATTAACTTACCAGACTGCCAGTCCCTCTGCCTAATGCACACTGTGTCCCATCCTTCCCTACCACTGCCAGCCAATCAGAAGACAATTTGGTGCCCTAACCTCTGTGTTTGTGATGGTTAGAACACCAGAAGTTTCACAAGTAGAATGTATGTAAGGTATATATGTAGTGTGTGTATTTACCCTGTTTCCCCAAAATAAGGCATCCTTCAAAAATAAGGCACCCTTACATTTTTGCCTCACACTTAAAGAAAAAGGCATCCCCCCAAAAATAAGGTACCTCTGAAGATACGGTACTGTAACTCTGGACAGGGGAAATCAGAGGGGGCAATCAAAATTACACAAGAGGATCAGAAGGGGTTACTAAAATGGTAATCCCCCCTCTGAGTCTCCTGTGCCATTTTGATTCCCCCCTTTGATCCCCTGTGTTATTTTAGGTGATCCACCCACCCTGATACCCCAGTGCCGTATTCTTGGAAAAAAATCATGGAAAAAAAAGACAACCCCCCAAAATAAGACGTAGGGCATCTTTGGGAGCAAAAATAAAAAAGTCTTATTTTCGAGGAAAAATGTAATATAAATGTATGTGTATATATATATATATATATAGATATATATATACACACACACATAGTGTGTATGTTTGTATGTGTGTGTATATATGTATTGTGTGTATATATGATTTGTGTGTTTCATTCACTTTAAATTACCATGTTGGCACTTTGTGATTAATAAGTGGGGCTTCTGTTTCAGTTGGGCCATCACCATCAGTGGTATATACCACAATAATGGCTTTTATAGATAAGTATAATGTAAATGATTTAAGAGGTCCCCAGCTAATTTGGAGGCTTTTGTGATGGATTACTCAGATAAACATCAGCATATACTGATAGATATAGATCTGTGGCATATGGCTAGTATATTATGTATGGGCGTAGTCTATAATGTGTATGGACACACAGCTAATACGTGGACTGATGACAGATTCATTCATCTTTGGCCAAATGGTCAGTATGTAAATGGACCCAGGGTTAGTAGAAGGTGATCACACTGGATATTACAGTTATACTGTATCTGAATGAACAGTTAAGGCATAGAATGGATCTATAGAACAGTTTTAGACATCTTATTAAGGAAAACAGTTAATCACATAACTGGGGAATCTCTTCTCTGCCAAAAAAAACGTAACTCTTTTTCTTTGGTTCAGCGTGATGAAATGTCCTGACCATTTACTCCTCACCACTGTAATCAAGGCAAAGCAGCTTCATAAAGACTATAATTGGAGAGTGAAGGAGCAGCAGTTCAGTGATGAGGTATCCTCCCTGATCTTTCATATAATCAGACTTGCAGAACTTTGAAATTAGTAAACCTTGATTCGTTTATAATGGTGAGGTTTTCACTCCCAGTTTAAATACTGATTGAAATAATAATACTTACCATGACTAGTAAAGTGACATTAAGTAAGGGTTACAACAGACACACCAGTGCCTACAAAACCATCACTAATCTTAGGCTGGAACTACACTAGGCAGCCCTAGAAACCACCCACGGATTGACTGCTATTCGGGCACTGTTTCTGAGAGTTTAGGGGGAATTATTTGCCATGTCAGCGATACTGTGTCCTATACTGTACATTAGCGCCCTATACTGTACATACTGTGCCCTAAACTGTTCCCGCCCTCATGGGGGTCCAAGGCCGAGCATTTAGGGGGGGGGGATTGAAAGCTAGGGGCCACCGCTGCCGCTTGATTGGGGCCACAGAAGCCTTGAGCAGAGTGGCGGTGAAAGGGAGGGGTTGTCACTAGCAGATCGGGATTTCCACACACCCCGCTCAACAACAGTGGTCCGGAGGTGATGTTACCGAGCCGGTCGCGATAACTTCGGTAGCTCATCGATCAATGCATTGTTAGTGGTGACCCTCGATCTCTTCCTGATAGATCAGACAAGTGAACGGCACAGGCACTTATATACAAGCACTTCAGATACACCCACCCTGACATCATTTCCGATCTAAGGAATTCAAGAAATCGACCTTGTTTGGGAGCCTGCAAACATTTCTAGGAAGAGGTCGACGATAAATCTATTAACCAAGGTTGTGTGATCATTCGATTACATGTTGCAATCGAATTGGAAACCGTTTGCAAAAGAGTCATCACGTCTATGGCTACCTTTAATCTAACATTGATCAATTTTACTATCACACAGTGTGATCGATTTAAACTCAATTGATTCACCATCACACTATGACACACATACTCCATAGTGCGATCGGTTTTTGAATGATTTCGAGCAGGTTCGGTATAAAAATTTATAGTTTTAAGTAATTTTAATGGAAATATCGAACTGTGTATGGCAGTGGTTCCCAAAGTTTTCTTGTAGGGCCCCCTTTTCTATATAGAAACATTATCAAGCCCCCCCCCCCTGTCAAACTACCGGTTCAGAGAGGGTCCGCGCCATGCCGGAAACCGGGTTTATTACTGGGCAGACGCGTAGCTTCGCTAGCCTGACAGCGCATCATATATACACACACCAATTATACATAACCTTTCTCATTCACATAGAGACAAACACACACATAGACACCACATCACGCCCCCATTTCTGTTTTGTCCATTTCTTAATCCCAAGCCCCCCATACCC
>CM070037.1:21706164-21719690 GCA_036250615.1 Ptychadena robeensis
TGTGATCTGGTCTGCTGTCATCCCTTCTGCCCCCATGTGTGATCTTGTCGGCTGTCATCCTTGCTGCCCCCATGTGTGATCTTGTCAGCTGTCATCCCTTCTGCCCCATGTATGATCTGACCAGCTGTCATCACTGTAGCCCCCTTGTATGATCTGCTTTGCTGTCATCAGTGCAGCCTGCTTTTGTGATCCAGTCAGCCATCATCACTGATGGTTTCATGTATGATCTGGTCGGCTGTCATCACGGCTGCCCCCAACAAGCCCCTTTATTGCTGACCTGATGGTCTGATGGAATGTATGGATTGAACTTTGTATGTTGTGATGCATTGTGTGTGATTGTGGGGTCCTGCGTCCCCACACAGTCTGGGTAGGCTGTTGCTGCTGTCATTCCTGGAAGTGTTATCTGTAGACTCATCGTCATTCCTTGGCAATGTAGGTTAATGTGTTGGGATGGTGACAACCTACCTGTCTGGAGTCTCGTTACATCATATGTTTGTCAGTCTGCTAATGATTACTTATGTAACGCTCACAATGTATGCGGATTGTACACACAGCTCTGATGACCACATAGAAGGTCAGACGTGGGACAGTGTGGAAATCCCGGTGGTTGGGGTTCTCCTAGACCAGCCATGCGGAGCGTGTACATCTCAGGGGTTCCCCCTCGGTCCCTATGGACCGCCATTGTTTACCATGTCTGTTGATGATGCAGAGCGCAGGTGGCTGTTTTGTTTTTCAGCTAATCAGACAGGAATTCCCCCCATTCCTCCCCTGCCCGGCAGTAAACCTACTCATTCCTCTTCTGTTCTAGACCATGGCAATAACTCCGTGTGCAGCAGAGACTTGTAAAACATGTGTCCCATCAATTCGCTGGACTTCTCCACACACGTCTGTCTACCAGCCGCACATGTGTCAGGGGGGGCTTCTAGGCAGGAGATGAAAGAGGGTCAAAACATTACACGGTCATGTGTGATCTTCTAATTGTTACCTGCTTTGGTGTGTAAATATGGATGATATCTAGGTCTAACGTGAGAACGTTCGTAATAAAACTCTGGGACAGGTAGCCAAAGAAGTTCCAAAACATATGTGGGGCAACTGAGTTTATGTCCATTGTCATCTTGTCACCTATGATAGCCTCAGTCATGGTCCTCATGGAGTAAGGACAAATAAGGCAACGGGTCCGGTATCCTTTCGGATTATATTTATACCAAAACCAAACCTGTATGTGTCCTTCAAGGATCAAGAGTTGTACAAGCTTGGTATACTCCGATAGTCAGGCAACCCCAAGGAGGTTCCTCTGTAGTCCATGAGATGTCCATGGAAGAAATTTGACTTACTTAATACAATGCTTTAGAGAGTTTTATGCCATGTTGGAGAGATGTGCCTTGGCTTCACAAGATGTCCATTGTCATCCTGTCAACTATGATAGCAGCAGTCATGGTCCTCATGGAGTAAGGACAATTAGGGCAATGGGTCTGGATTCTTTTCCCAATCCAACCTTTTAAGATTCATTCATCAATTGACAGATTTATATCTTTATAGTCAGACTTTCATTTTCTAGAACATTAGGAGAACCAAAGCAACCTTCTGTTGGGTTGGATCTTCAGTCTGCTGTTCTTCAGGTTCGGAAATATCAAGTTGCCTGACTTCCAGGGCCTGATCTATGTATTGGATAAAATGATTGTATTCATGGTCAGGTAATCCCAAGGAGGTTCCTCTGTAGTCCATGACATGTCCATGGAAGCAAGTTGGCCCCAACTTTTTAAATATAATACTTTAGAGAGTTTTGTGCCCTGTTGGGAAGATTTGCCTTGTCTTCACTAGAGGCTGGGACAACTGATTTGATGTCCATTGTCATCCTGTCAACTATGATAGCAGAAGTCATGGTAAGGACAAGTAGGGCAATAGGTCTGGATTCTTTTCCCAATCCATTTTTTTATTCATCTATGATTTAGATCTTAAGTCAGACTCTTATTTTCTAGAACCATGGGAGAACCAAAGCAACCTTCTGTTTGGTTGGTTCTTCAGTCTTCTGCCCATTTGGGGAGATTTGCATTGGCTTCACATGACGTGGGGCAGCTGATATTAATGTCATCCTGACACATATGATAGCGGCAGTCATGGTCCTCATGGAGTAAGGACAGCTAGGGCAATTGTTCTGGATTCTTTTCCTTTCCCAATTTTTTATTTATTAATGGACAGATTTATATCTTTATAGTCACAGTGTAATTATTTAGTAGAATAAGAGAGCAAAAGGAACCTTTTGTTGGGTTGGATGTTCACCCTTAGATTCCTCAGGTTCAGAAATACCAAGGTGGTCAAGCTCTAGGGCCAGACCTATGGATTGGATAAAAGATTCATAAAATGGTTGTATACTAAAACCAGACCTGTATGTATGTCTTTCAAGTACCAAGAACAAGCATGACATACTCCAATGGTCAGGTAACCCCAAGGAGGTTCCTCTGTTGTTCATGAAATGCCCATGGAAGCAAGTTGACCAGCTTTTTTAATAGAGATAGTTTTATGCCGTCGGGGAGATTTGCTTGTCTCCACAAGAGGAACTGGGAAAGTGAGAGAAAATCCCCTGGTACATTTGGAAGATCGTTTTTACTACTTCTTGTTTCATTGACAATTGTAAAAGTTTGGATTTCCCACCATGGTCACAACAAACCCCAGGAGGAATCCCCAGGAGGTGCAGGGTGCTCAGACCACAATATGATGGGTCTTCCCTGACTCTATCCAACGACTACAGAATAAGGCTTTGGATACACTAGAGGTTTTGAAATTCTCCTACCTGATGAGGGGAGTATTTTGGGGGGATCTCCGTGTTAACATGAAAATGTGCCCGGTCCCCAGAGGACTTACTATGGCAGCACAAAGGTCACGTACAACTTTGACCTAGATGTGCCTATTTATCATCGCTTTATTACATCCGTCTGCAATCTTTTGTTAGACCTCCTGTGTTGGTTTTGTGGTCTATTGTTACAGAGCCGTCTAGGTCAGTCACATCAACATTCAGCGTATGAGTGCTGACAGCTCGGCCGTCCATGTATGAACCTCCATTGTCATCAGAGACGTCCCACCATGCCGGTCTGCTGAGCAAAAACATACATTGTCACCTATCGGTGTGAAGACTTCCTTTGGGTTTGTTTATCTGCTTCTCAGCGATGCTTATGGTTTACAAATATTTTATTAATCTTTTATCGAATCTATAGATCTGGCCCTAAAGCTTGACCACCTTGGTATCTCTGAACCTGAAGAACCTAAGACTGAAGATCCAACCCAACAGAAGGTTCCTTTGGTTCTCCTATCGCACTAGACCCTAAGTGCCCAACCTGCGGCCCTGGGACCGCATGCGGCCCTTTGGGTGTTGTTTGGCGGCCCCCCTTGGTCCTTCACATGTGGCCCCCAAAACTGTTAATAGGGCATAGCAACTCACCTGTGAAGTGGTCACACGCTGATCCAGCTTTCCTAATCAACTTACATCAGTAAAATTTTGGTGATCGTGGAAACCAGGTCTACATATGAGCGCTGCACCCAGGGGCAGGAGGGGGGTGTTGTTGGGTTTTTACTGCCTGTTGGGATATGGTCCACCTGTGGAGATATGCTGACGGGGGGAGGGTCTGGATCAATGTGCGGCCCTTTAGTGATGTCGAGGGCCGCACTTGTATCAACTCAGTTGCCCACCACTGCACGATGACGTCAGACGATGAAAGTCTGACTATAAATGTTGAATTAAAACCACCAGAACCCAGACAAGGGCTTCCTTATGACGTTGGGCCATCTACTTTTTCAGATGTCCTGTAGGTCAGGTAGTGGTGAGATGTCCTGTAGGTCAGGAAGTGGCGAGATGTCCTGTAGATCAGGTAGTGGTGGTAGAGATGAGGATACACCGCCAGGATCTCGTAGTCTGCACCGTGGATATATTTAGTGAATTTGGAGTTGGCGGGGAACTAAGAGAAGGTATTTACTGCCGGGGTAGATGAAAGCAAACCTATTACTCTACCTTTCATGGACAAATCATAGGTTTGGTCTAATGACTATGTTCTCCTACGTTCTCCATCCTGATCACATTACTTCTCCTCCATTTGGCTCAGACCGTTGCCCAGCTTTAGATGGATTTCTGTTGGTCTTCTAAAGCATTTTGTCATAATGAGCTTCCTCAGCCTGATCTGCGGATTACCATGGAGAGGCTGGGAGTCTTCTGTAGGGGTCTCGCCTATTTGAGGTGGTCCTTTCTCACGCGGCATTTAAGTGCTGACCTTTGTTCCTTTCACTTGTTTTGCTTTAGAAAGGATTACATTCGGCCTTCTTGTTATTTAAAGAAATGGGCTCCTTAGGAAGGTGCTTTGAAGTGTGTTTTCAGAGGAGGAGTGCCCCCCCCCCCTCCACCATGCCCACATTTACGAGTAGGGGTGATTAGTTAACTATAGATTAGGCATTAGCCCACCATGGCTGTACATTAGGGAGATGAAGTAGAGAAAACATTCATGGAGGTTAGGATCTGTCTAATTCCCTTCAATTACCCGAAGGTCAGGAGACGTTGTGTGCATGCCTTTGTATCGGGGATTAAAGCCAAGCTTTACTTTAAGCTGGCCATACACCTTTAGATCTCACTGTCAGATATCCTTTAGATCTACCAACGTCTATGTAGTGCCGGGTCCTCTGCGATTGAACACAGGTCGACTTGATGGTTTAGAAAGTCCCTCATATTACATGGTTTTGGTAAAACAAAAGGAGATCTAATGGAAATCTGACAGAGAAATCTAAAGGTGTATGGGAAATCTAAGGCTATGTACTTACCTTGTTATGGCCAAAGAAGTAGTCCAACAAGACCGACCCCAAGCAATTCAGACTTGTTTGTGCCTTGTTGGAATACCAGTGATGATGACCCAACGTTTTCCTCCTGGAGCTGTCACCCGCCATCACATGATGTGTATTCCACCAGGTCCTCCACCAATATACATTACATATATTGTATTCATGCTTATGTCACAAAAGAAAGTGCACCCCAGGAAGTTGGGTGACTGATCTATTAAAGTAAACCTATTGACTATAGAACGTGATAGGACGGGTTAGTTGGGGTTTCCGGTATTTTATCTTTATACCAGTAATGGCAGATTGGCTATTAGGTCTCACTTTTTTTGTTTTATTCTAGGGGTGCCATTGGGGTTATGGATATTTTTTAACTACTTACATGCTTTATATCAGTGGTTCCCAACTTAGGGGGCACGAGAGATCTCAGGGTGGCATTGAAGGGGGGTGGATGGACCACCTCTATCTCTGTAAACCGAATTCATCAGGATGACAAAACTCACTGGAAGTGGAACTGGACTCTGCTGGTAAATGTAAACACGCTCAGCAGCGCCATCTTGTGGACGTTTTACTAGAGATCGTGGAATTTAATTTTGAAAATGTCACTTTTTGACTTTGCAAGTTAACGACAAAGCTCCTGAACGTGGTATCATCCTCCAAATTGCTGGAGGTTTAAAGAAGGGGTGTTTGCATGCAATTAAGGAGGTAGGGGGCGTTACTTCTGGGAAAATTGATGCGCACCACTTTGCGCAATCGATCCTTTGCTGATACTTTGGACAGGGACACTCGTGCTGATTCTCTTTTATGTTGAGCGATAGATATGTGACCATACCTGGACTAGATCTGCAGTTTGTACAGATGATCCCACCACCCCATGCCCGGCGTTGAATGAGGTACAGCAGGCCGGTATCAGTTTGAATGAATGAGACCCCAGAATGAGGTGGCCTCCCTCCGGCATTAGCCCACATTATGTTTGGCCAGTGACACGCACAGTAGCTGTAAGAACATTTGCTCGCCGGGCTTACTTCCACTAATCCCACCTGGCGCCTGCAAGCTGTCAGCATGGAAGCAGCCGCTCGGCTCAGACAACTTTGATGTGGGTGTGCAGCCCGGGATCATTCTGATATTAAAACAAAGAAATCCGACGTGCCGGCAAATCATGGATCTGGTGCACTGGCATCCAGGACGTGTCTGTCCTTACCAGGCGTGACAGACGGCGGACACGTCAGGATTGGGTACACGTGTTTGTTCTTGTTTAAGTGTTTTGCATGTTCATAGAGGAAAGTGTTGTCTCTTTGTTGGGAAGCTTTCTTATAATATAGCCAGACAAGGTACCCATACACGGATCATTGTTTCGTTCTCAGTGCGCGCTCATGGTAAACCTTTGTCGGACGCTGCCATGTTGGTAAATCCCTGTTTGATCACCATTACTTTAAATGGGGACCCTTGATCCCCATCCAAAGTATTGGCCAGGGCACCCAAAGTGGTGTGCATCGATTAGCCGAACGATTGTTTATAGTTTTTTGCGTCAGCTCGTTGCGAATGATCATTCCTCGTTTGCATGCGAATCGATGCAGGCATGGCTACCCTGTAGATACATTTTAAAGGACCAGCAGAAATGAGGCCGCCATGTCACTACATAACAGGTAAGTGATGTAGGTGCCAGTGGGAGGACATGCCACCAGGATAGCAGCACCTCAAACATTACACATAGTACCGCGTTTCCCTGAAAATAAGACTTATGTCCTATATTACATTTTTGCTCCCAAAGATGCCCTACGTCTTATTTTCGGGGGATGTCTTATTCTTCCATTAAGAAGAATACAGCGCTGGGGTATCAGGGTGGGGGGATCACCTAAAATGACATGGGGGGGGGGATCAAAATTGCTCAGGAGACTCAGAGGGAGGGATTACCATTTTAGTAACCCCTTCTGATCCTCCTGTGTCATTTTGATTGCCCCCTCTGATCCCCCCGTCCAGAGTTACAGAACCGTATCTTCGGGGGTGCCTTATTATCAGGGGGTGCCTTATATTTCAGCGTGAGGAAAAAATGTAAGGGTGCTTTATTTTAAGGGAAACATGTTACATATAGAATGGCTTATTATTAAGTGTGGCCTTGAGAGCTCTGGCTGCAGTACTTACCTCTCTCCCACAGCCATCCCCTGCAGTAACAGCTTGCTGCCACTAGATGTCTTCAGTATTTTGTGATAGTTGACGCCCATTGCCTTTCAACCTGGAAGACTGAGTGTAGGTCATCATGGACCACCTAGAATAGGTAGAGGACCCTGTATATTGCATGAAGGGTCCCCATACACGGGCCAATACCCGCTCGATCGATTGTGGCGTGGTGACATCACAATCATTTGCCGATTGTTTGGCGAATCGCTGTGCACCACATTGCACAATCGATTGCCATTCGATACCAACATGTTGGTTCTCTGTTAGATCGGATCAGGCTTCTTCTTTTCGGGGATGTCACCGTTTTAGTCTTATATTATAATGGTGCTGTCCCTTTAAAGTCCAGTATAACTTTTTTTTTATCTTCTATAGATAAATATGTAAACGTCATCATCTTGATATTAATAATCTCACCAGAGATGTTTGTAGTCTCCTGTTTCTATGTATAAAACGTAATTATTTGCATGTATGGGGACAGTTATATTTCTAATTACAAACGCAGGCTGTGTTTCCTGTTTTTAACAATACAAGTGTGTGAGTGCGGGCTGAGCCATCCCTGTGGGCCTTCCATCTTATCTCAGATGTTCGGAGAGAGTCGGAGTAATTGTACTGAGCCAGTGAGGGTATGATTACTGAACTCTCCGTATTGTAATAAGAATAAAGGAGAGAAATACTTCAACATGACCCCGATAAGTCGAGTCTACTCATAATTGTAACATCTGCTGTAGTCTGGGATTATGGTGGATGGAATATGGATGATAGGAGTTGTAGTTTCTTCATTATCCAGGTTGTAGAATGAAGAGACACTGTGAGGCCTACACACCCTCATAAGCTGAAAGTTGTACCATTGTCTTCTAAAATGTGATGAGATCTCAATGTTAGTAGGAAATTATATATTTTATTACTATCAAGTTGGGGAAATAGTTCTGAGAAGGGAACTTCTCCACAACACATACTACGCCAATGTAAGACCTACTGGAAGAGCTGTTTCATGTCCAAGTCCTCTTCTGCTTTTGGATGTTACTTTGGCCAATATAGATTGCTGTTTAGTGTCAACTCCACCAAGGTTTCTCGACTCAACATGATGTCACCACAACACTACTGTCCAAGTCCTCTTCTTATTTTGGATGTGACTTTGGCCAATGCAGGTTGTTGTTTAGTGTCAGCTCTGCCATGGTGCCTCCACTCAACATGGAGTCACCACAACACTGCTGCCCAAGTCCTCTTCTGCTTTGTGATGTTACTTTGGCCAATGTTGGTTGCTGTTGAGTGTCTGCTCCGCCAAGTTGTCTCAGCATAACATGGTGTCACCATAACACTACTGTGCAAGTCCTTTCTGCTTTTGGATGTGACTTTGGCCAATATAAGTTGCTGTTTTGTGTCAGCTCCACCATGGTGTCTCCACTCAACAGGGAAATCTCCACAACATGATAAAAGAATAGAAATGTTAATGCTTTAATACTCTGTCCTAACTTTTAGGTTTCAGTGCTGGAAGCAAATAATAGTTATAGCAATCTCCGAGTTAACACCCCCATCATGTTACATGATGTGGGTGTTAACTCGGAGATTGCTATAACTATAACATTGTACACAACTGACCAGTTTCAATATTGGCATTGCATCATGGGAGGGCATACATGCCCATGCCAGCTGTGTGATTAAGGCAGCCGGAGGTTTGCTGGGATTAGACGATGTTTAACATAATCCGTCTTCATAACAATCCAGATGGGTGTCGGGAATCCAGAAGTTCCATCCCAGGCATGTAGTTTTGTCTGCAGTGTGTGCTCTACAGTGTATGCGGATGTTATATGAACAGGTCTGTCAGGGTGCCCAATGCAAGTCCAAAACCTGCAGAGGGTGGACTAGACTGCAAATATATGTGTGAGTAGGTTCTGCTATCCGTCACTAAGTCACATGGTGGGTACGTTTTTAACACCATTATGAAGACGTTGCCAAAATCCGACCTACATGGAGGCCCACAAGTATGTTTGTAGTTTGTGTGGAACTCTAGTCTTAAGATGGCCATACACCTTTAGATCTCTCTGTCAGATATCCTTTAGATCTATTAACAACTATGTAGTGCCGGGTCCTCTGCGATTGAACACAGGTAGACTTGATTGTTTAAAAAGTCCCTCATATTACACAGTTTTGGTAAAACAAAAGGAGATCTAAAGGAAATCTGACAGAGAAATCTAAAGGTGTATGGGGGCCCTTACCTTCAGCCTTTCAAAAAATAGGTTCCTGCTCTGTGCTTAAATGTTCATTAGAATGTAAAGCGACGTTCAGTATTTCCTTTGTAATGCAACCTGGGCATTGGACAATGCCCAATTCTCCATTTTGACATCCACCCATCAAAGGCTTCATATAGGTGTAAGCCCCCCAAATCCACCCAACATGGTGATGCAAGACCCCATTGCTGTGTTCCCCAAAAAAGCTATGAAATAAAAATGGAGAGTTCATGTAGACATATTGACATACTGATAGAGAGGGAGGAGCCAAATAGAAGATGGAACTTTAGCCCCAATAGCAATGTCTATGGTTGTATTATGGGTGGCCTTGTATATAGAGTTTATTAACTTAGCTGCCGTAATTCAGCATCTCCGTGTCCGTGCTGGCCATGAACATAGCGTGCGCAGATATCTCGGAGAAGACGTACAATTACAACGTCTGTCTGTGGGAATAAGTGCTGTTAGGATTCTTGTGGTTCAGTTGGGTGTCTTCACATTTTTTCTAAATCTGCTGGAACTGTTTCAAAACCAGACTGTAAAACCACATTCACACAGGGCCTTTGTCCTTTAGTGATCCAAAAAAATGATAATAATGCTGGAAGAAAACTAGGTTAAAGTGGACCTGTCAGGAGTCACATCAAGTTTGGTTATGTCTAGTGAAGGATACTGGTGACGCTAGATCATACCAATATCGTTTTTGACAATTTGGAGCTTTCAACCTTGTGACAAGTTTAGTGAAAGGTCGCTTCTCTGCCTTTTGGCTAAGATCAAGTGTAGTATCTGTTCTCATCAGAGATTCCTTGTATAATAATCCTTTCCTAAGGGGATTGGGTTCCTCATTTGGCGAAAGGAATGTATGGGGGTAACTCCTGCATTTCTGGATCCAGCATGGTCGAGAGTCTCCCATGTATCAGGACAATTCCATGACGGGTAATTGGTAGGTGATGTTGGGATGCCATGTCCTCCCCAGTCTTTGATTTGGGTCATTGTGGCCCTTTTCTGGGTTGAGGATGTGTGTCCGTACCACCCACCATGTCTCCTGGTAGGGCAGCTCTGCTGCATCTTTGGTCAGGGGGTGGAGGTTGAGCCTCGGTGGTAAGTGCCCCTAGCTGGGACCCAGGGGTGCCATAATATCACTGGTGGGGGCCATAGCACATCTGACACTTTACACCTACGCACAACTTTAGCACAACTTATGGCACTTACTTCTAGGGGGTGTCCTTTTGGCCGGAGGAATAGCCAGCTGCTAGGCCTGCCCCATGCTTGATTACACAGGGCACTTATTTATTTTTATATGTAGTCTATCCCCCTCACTACCCCTGCACGTTTGTCAATTGTTTACTGGCATGGGAGTTGGTCCTCCGGGACTTAACCCTGGAAAGTGGTGGGGAGAGACTGCTTATGGCTCCGGCAGTCTCTACAATCTTGCGACCCTCTTCGGAGTGGTGCCCACCACGATCCTTAGTACTTGGGAGACCAGGCTCTGGTTGAGGTCACCTAGGGAACGGGACACTCAAGGGTCAGATGGCGTTGGCTGTCTGACCCACTAGTCACCCCTTTTTGGGAACAAGTCCTTAGCCCCTTTCGGGGTGGGACAATTGTGGCACCCATGCAGTTTGGTGGGGTTTTACTCTACTGTGTGCACTTCACTTTTTCTGCACTGGGTGCGAGTTTCATGTTTGTGTGTGCCAGCACACGCAGAGCCTCAAATCTGTTCCAACATCCCTGAACACAAAGCCTACTTCATAAAGACATGGTATGGTGAGTCTGGGGGAGGTGGAGGAACTAAAATGTCATGACCTCAGCCTTCTTGAACAGCTTTGAGATGAATGAGGACAATTTCCATACAGGTGCTCTCATCCTACATTGATATTGACCTCAAATATGGGCTTTTGGAAGTAGAATACCAAGCCCCACCATGTGGTTTGATCCAGTGGAGCGCCGTTCCAAAGAGCTGCTTTGTTGGGATGTCCAACAAACTTTATTGTGTCAATAAAGAGCCGAACTATGTACAATGTAGAGTATGATTTGGAGCCATTTTCTTCCTGCGGCACCACATCATTTTCTTGTACTTTATGTTATGTGGACGTATTGTTGAATAGCACAGTCTGCATTGATAGACTTAATAGAGCCTTTGTATGTGTCAAGCGGTACGGACATTAGTAAGTGAATGGCACATACTTAGCCTAACAATCACTGTAGCCAAGTATAGAACGAGCACATAGAGTCCTCCTGTTTCTAAAGCTCACTTTATGCCCTTTAATAAAAAAATGACTTAATAAGAGCACACGCCCAGAGACAGCCTGTTCTGAATGGCCACCATGTTGCCGCCTCCGTCGGTGCTAAGCCTTCAATTAGGAGTTACATGTTGAAGCGAGAGGTGCTGCTTATTGTGTCAAGCCCTGTAGGGATAGTCTGCCTCTGCAGAGCATTCTGTAATGTCTATGACACTTTTCTTGTAAACAAGAAGTCCAGAGGGAGGGAGCTCCATGCTTGACTAAGAGACACAAGATGTTCTTCAGATCCCCAAGGTGCAACCAGAGCACTTGTCTTTCTTAGAGCCAGGGCTTGGACCAGATATTCAGAACTCTGACACACCTTGTTTGACTGCTAATTAGCCATGATGAGTCTGCCGTGTTATATAACATTAGCTGGCTGATTACTAATGAAATAAAATATATATTTATTTTCTTGGAAGAAAGGCAGGCCGTGGCTTTCACTCAATAATGAATGCAACTAGCCAATGGATCTTCCATTATAGTTCATCTCCGTTGGGTTAGGAGAAGACATCTGGTTGCTGTGCATTAAGGGGAACCATTATGCTATTCACTCAGGCAGTCACTGAGCCTCGTTTATTTTTTTTAGGAGAATTATCCAAGAAACCTCAATGTTGGATCTACCAGATTCCCAATTTCCATTTCTTAAGGTTTAACATTATGTTTCCCTTTTTCCAACCATTAAATTTTTTTGTATCAAACCCTTTCTGTTTATATTACTTTTAGATCATAGGTTGTTGGAGTTGGTCATAGGTGGTCGCAGTGGAAAACTGGAGCATGTAAGAGGCCCATAGGTGACATGGAGGTTCCATAATTCCATAAAAAACTCTTATGTTCCCACCCCGCTTGTGCAGATGATGTGCAAGGTGGCAGGTTAGGCAGGAGAGTAACATCCCCTCCATCCTAGGTTAGCCAGCTTGCAAATATGAGGGAGGGACTGGTAAACCTGATGCCGGACGGGACATCCCGGACGTCACTTCCTGTATTTGGAACTTGGAAGTGGTACTCTGTCTCTACACTTCTGCATCCCAAATACTGAAAGTGATGTCCATGATGTCACTTCCTGTAATTTTTACCTTATTAGCTAAGGGAAACCTTGACAGGTATGGTCAAAACGTTTGCGCACCCCTGGGCTATCAGATGGTGTTGGTCCATCAGCCAAGGATTAGGTGGTCTCTACCTGACATTGTGAGACCCTGAAATCAGATGATATTACAGGAGAGGAGACTGTACATGATTTGAAGATGTAGTGCTGGATTGGTTCTTCGAGTGTATGAGTGTGTGATAGAATATGATGAATTACTATGAACAGCACAGACTGTAAGACGGTAATTCTTCCAGGCATATTGGTAAAGGAAGTTCATTATCACATTAAGAGCGACAAATACAACACCACTCACCATTTAAGAAATGAAAGTTATCACTTAACGGAGAGAAGAACAGAAGAATAAAGACGTGCCACCGCCTCGCTAATGAACCTCCGATGTTTGACGTCAATGCTTTTCCGTACCCATTATGTAATCCAGCTGTGGGTTAAACACTACTGGTTTATTAGTCTGTGTGTGGTCATACTGGGAAAACACCAATTAATTTGCTTGGCATGCTTCATTTCATTTTGGCATTTCCAACTGGCAATATGTGGGCGGGGACTTGTTTGTTTTTCACTTTTGCAATACGTTGGGTTTCCTTCAAGCCAACATTTTTGGCCAATTATGGATCTTAATAAAAACAATTCTGACCTTTTCTATTTTAAAGCCAACTGCCGGTAATACCCTGTTACCCCTGAAAATAAAGCATCCCCCAAAAATAAGGCACCCTTACATTTTTGCCTCACACAATATAGGGCCCTATATTGTAACTCTGGACGGAGAGGAGGGGGCAATCAAAATGACACAGGAGGATCAGAAGTGGTTACTAAAATGGTAATCTCTCCTCTGAGTCTCCTGTGCCATGTTGATTCCCCCTCTGATCCCCCCTTTGTCATTGTAAGTGATCCGCCCCACCCTCATACCCCAGCGCCGTATTCTTCTTC
>CM070037.1:21726050-21746467 GCA_036250615.1 Ptychadena robeensis
AATGACTGAAGCAACAAGAGGCCAAAAGACATGGCGGTGGAGGCGGCGAAGCAAGAAACGTAGGCGAAGCAAGAAATGTAGGAGCAGAGATTCCCCGGGATTGTGGGAGAAGAGGCTGTAAACATGGTGCAGCCCTTAGTCAGAAAGCCCATTGAAGTCACTGGGGAGGGAGGACGGCCAGGGCTTGTCACGCTGACTGTGGGAAAAAGCATTTTAAAGCAAACAAACTGGAAGCAAACATGAAATGCGGAGAAGAGCCAAGACAAATTCAGACAGCAGCGTAACAGACAGTGTTAGTTCACGGCAGCCGAGCTCCTCTCCCACACAATGACACTGCGAGGGGAACACATAGGTGTTATGGGAACACTCACACTGGTTCTTATCAGAGGAGAGACGGCCTTGGATACTAGGATAGTGAAACCACCAAACTGATTATTAAAATCCCCCTTCCAGGCCCATCCAGCTTCTGACTATCCAGAGGTCGTATTTCCCTTCTACCGGCAGCCTTGTGATCTGGGAACCCCTGCTTGTTAATGAGTAGAGCTGTTCAGACACACCCACTAACGACTACTTGCTAATTGAAATTATGTAAATTTAACGGTACTAGTGCCCTTTACACACTAGAATATCTGACATCTGTGTGATCCCTGAATCTGCTTTTTCGTTTAATCCCTCCTATAGACCTGCCTAAGAGCCATTGTGTCCTATGGGGGAGGATGGAGCGGAATGCTGTCCCACAGTTGTCTTATTGCTTCTCCTCCTTTTTTTAAAATACAGAATGGCTCATGTGGAAACAGCAAGGAAGATTCCCATATAATTATGTACACCAATGATTTTTTATTACAATTAAATATGACAATACTGTTTACTCATAGGAAGATTGTGTGTCCCCTTTACATTTATTTCTTCCATTCTCCAAAGCCAGTATGGTGGAGTAGCCAATCTTTAATGTACATTATGTATACGATGTGTACATCCCAATGGACATAGCCGAGTCTGCTTATTGCAGCTTTCATGCTTATAATATTTTCTTTCATGCTTATAATAAGCTCAATACAGAGTAAGGAATGGTCAAAGGGGGCTCTATGTGTATATGTACCACAGGGAAAGAGAATCTGACATAGCCACAGGGGTTTAATGGGTAATATTGTAGGAGAGGGGTCCTGAACTAGATGTGAGGGTATAGGGTATACTGGAGGAGAGGTCCTAAACTAATTGTTAGGGTATATGTAATATTGGGAAAGAGGTACAGAACGACATGTAAGGTTAAAGGTTATATTAGGGGAAAGATCATGAACTACATGTTTTACAATATTGGAGAAGAGGCACTGAACTAGATGTAAGCATATAGGTAATACTGAGAAAAGGTCCTGAACTAGATGTAAGGGTATAGGTAATATTCGAGAAGAGGTCTTAGCTGTAATGGTATAGGAGGAGAGGTCCTGAACTACATGTAAGGGTATAGGTAATATTGGAGAGAGGTCTTAGCTGTAATGGTATAGGACAGTGGTGGCCAACTGAGTTTATATGGAGGGCGACAAGTGCGGCCCTTTAGTGATGCCGAGCGCCGCACTTGTGGCCCTCCATATAAACTCAGTGACATTATTAATCTAAACTGACTTGTATAAGCTCTTCTCTAATTATGCTGCCTATACACCTTTTGATCTCTTTTAGATATCCTTTAGATCTACCACCACCTATGTAGAGCCGGGTCCTCTGTGATTGAGCACAGGTAGACTTGGTGGGTTAGAAAGCCCCTCATATTACATGGTTTTGGTAAAACAAAAGGAGATCTAAAGGAAATCTGACAGAGAAATCTAAAGGTGTATGGGGACCCTAACAGGATTTTGAGCAAAGACTCGTCAGGGAGGGTCAGCGGACAGTTGGGTTACTTTGCCCTATGCGTTAACAGTTAGATTTCAGGGGTCACAAGTGAAGGACTGAGGGGGGCCGCCGAAAGAACACCCAGAGGGCCGCATGTGGCCCCCGGGCCGCAGGTTGGGCACCTGGGGTATAGGAGGAGAGGTCCTAATCTAGATGTTCGGGTATAGGTAATATTGAAGGAGAGGTCTTAGCTGTTATGGTATAGGAGGAGAGGTCTTGAACTACAAGTAAGGGTATAGGAGGAGAGGTCTTGAACTACAAGTAAGGGTATAGGAGGAGAGGTTGTGAAGTAGCTGTAAGAATACAGTTGACACTGGAGGAGAAGCATACAAATTGTTAGGCTTTTTTAGGTATATTCTATCCCCCCAGCTCTGCAGGGTAATACACAGTTGTCACTTTACTGCCTGAACTATACATCTTATCGGTCCCCATCTGCTTCTTCCCCTTAGAGGACGTATATTTTCACCTTCCTGCTGAGCTCACGCATCTTCATCCACCCCCATGAGATCCTAATGAAAGTGGGACAGATCTGCATGAAACAGAAACAACAGCTGGAAGCTGGTACCGAGTCTGACAAGGTAAGGAAGAGCGATGCACCCCCCTTCAGGTATGTGCCACCCTCAGGGGGCTCCCAAATACATGTGTAGACTTCTAGGAATTATGGGGCAGTGGCCTTGTTGCTTTTATGTGTATGTTACATTTAGGATATAGTATAATATATATATATATATATATATATATATATATATATATATATTATTTTGCATACATCACCCCTGATACATACACATATATATATATATATATATATATATATATATCAGGGGTGATGTATGCAAAATAGTGTGTATATATATATATATATATATACTATCTATTTCCGTATATTATATACATTTCATGTCGTCTCTCTCGCCAGCCGCCTCCACGTAAACAGCTTACATTAAACGTGATGGAGGTCGTCCCTTGGCCCAG
Organism: Ptychadena robeensis; assembly: GCA_036250615.1. NCBI lineage: Eukaryota > Metazoa > Chordata > Amphibia > Anura > Ptychadenidae > Ptychadena > Ptychadena robeensis. Next base: position 21,728,910 of record CM070037.1, read on the forward strand.
TGCCTGGGGCAGTACAGTCACGTACAATAATAGTTAGAATTCCTTGTGTCTTCACTGTCGGACATAAGAGACGCAGTGTAAATTACCCATGCTGCAATGGGACTGATGATGCAGACCAGGCTCTCATATTTGCATAATTGGTTCTAAGCGTTATCCTCTCACCGTCCTGTAGCCATTAACGCGGACCTTTCATTAAGGTTTAGAGGAATCAAAAGGATCGTTACTAAATCACATAATAATTTTCAGCACAAATGTTCTCTCCTAGGCCCTCAAGCTTACACGGTACGCCATAGGATCCTTAGTAAATAGGGGCATACTGAGTGTTTTCAGTCATTAGAGACTGCAGTAAGTTAACCCTGTGGAACCAGTAAAATAAAAAACATCAACATTCTGTATAACCAACAACATTTGGGTATCCAGATTAACATACATTACGGATATTATTTCTATTTATCTGATCTTCTACATTTGTAATGGAACGCTTTACAAATATTAGAGTTTCCCTTAATGGGTTTCACTTGTAAAATTCCCCCCTGTGATGTGTGTAGGATTCACACGTCATTCTCATGTGGCTGCCCTCACTTTCCACGCCGTACAAGTGAAAGTCGGAGTTCTGTATGTGTGTGATGGGGGAGGCGGGAGTGGGGGGACTGGTCCACCGGGGGCTTGTATACTATGACAAGTGCCTTCCACAGGAAACAACAGTCTAATTATACGTCTGCCTACCCACCACTTCCTTGTATGCTCATTGTGTCACTGCAAACAGCACTGAGCCTGCACACGGGGAATAGCCGGGGTCTATGTATGTATAGTGTGATCTCAGCGACACATGATACTGATCATACAAGGCATATCCAGTGTTGTCATATCCTCTTGTGTTCTCCTCTACCCTGGTTCTCCCCGTCTTTGACATTCAAGGTATAAAACACATCGGCCAGCAATACCGTGACAGGTCACATATAACACATGTGGTGTAACCCTCCAAATAGCAGAAGTGTCTTATTGCATTATACGTTGTCTTTGTACAATAGAGAGATATAACCCCAAAGAGAATTCCATAGCAGTTTCTGGTAAATAAAAATAGACTTTTTTATTTTTGCAATCTACATGTACAGAGTTTCCCCGAAACTAAAGCTGGCCATACACCTTTAGATCTCTCTGTCAGATATCCTTTAGATCTACCAACGTCTATGTAGTTCTGGGTCCTCTGTGATTGAACACAGGTAGACTTGATGGTTTAAAAAGTCCCTCATATTACATGGTTTTGGTAAAAGAAAGAAAATCTGACCAAGAAATCTAAAGTCCTTTATATGTTATCCGTCGTTGTTAAACTTTTACATTCTGAAGCCATGTAGGGTCCTATGGGCACTTCTTGAGTCGGAGTTACTCCTTTTTTTGTGTCCCTCATTTTTATACTGACGGCAGAATGTTTTTGGCTTGTGATAGATTTCAGGGTGGCGGAGCTGCTCACCAGGACCATGACATCACCCTCCACTACCAGCTAGTAAACATGTTCCCCATAATACAAAGTGACACATGACAGCGATGCGGAGACTTGTGACTCATACCCGGCCTTCCTCCTACTGTTGTTGGATGTGTCTGTAGGCAGACAAAGCCTCTGACCCCCCCTCACCCCGTTGTAGGCAAAGATCTGGAATAAGTGACACGAAGCCGATTGCTCTGTTTATTACCTCAGTAGTGCACCCATTAGGGTTCTTTATAGGAAAGGCAGAGCTCCTTAAGGAAATTTCATTGTGAATGGATCTGTACTGTCAGCCGATAGAGGACTTGGGATTTGTAGGACCCACGGAGGGTCAGCATCAGGAACTTGTCAAAGAAAATAATATAAAGACCACATCCGTGATAATTCAGAGGTTTATCGTCCTGTAGAGTGAGTCCTTGCCTTGTCTGCTTTCTGGAGGGAAATACAGGCCCCCCCCGTTTATATAGGTGATTAGGTGTACATTGACCATGCATGGACCAGTCCTGCACAAGCACAGCTGGGGAGTCCTTGTTTACATCATGGGATGAGACTTAAGCCCTCCATACATGGGCCGATTCCCATTCGATTCCCTAAACAATTGATCGCCGGGTAATCGGATGTGGCCAACCATTCTTTGAGAATCAATTGATCCTACTGGAAGAAATCACTGTTGAACAGAGAAAAACACATGTCCGTAAATCCCATTCGATTGCCATTTGAACCGGCATCGATTCGCTGAACTATCAAGCATAACGTGGTGATGTCAAAATGGCGTCACCACATCCCACTCGATCATTTGTCTATCGAACTGGTACCGACCGTGCGTCATTTTACACAGGTTGTTTTTTTTGTTTGAGCAACAAGGTGGGTCGTGTTCGATTCCCAAAAAGTCAATTCCCAGCAATGGATCGTTCGGTAATCAAACGCGACCCACCTTGTTCAATCGATCCTACTCAGAAATGCTGATCGAACAGGGATCCGACATGTCGGTAAATTCCTGTTCAATCGCCGTTACCAAATATCGGCCAGAAACTGATTGAGAAAGGTGGTGAGCATCGATCCGCTCGTCAATCCTTTGTGTCACCACGCTGCGATTGATCGGGTATCGATCCATGAATGGCCAGCTTTATTGTGTTGAGGCAACAAGTTTCCATGGCTGCCAGAAAATTCGTGTTTTCAAGAGAGGTCAACAGTGACCGCCTCTGTCTTGTCTTCTTGATATGAGCCCAACATGAAAAGTTCTCCTGATGGTGCCAACCCTGGACAGTACCAGCGTCATGGATGTCTGTGATTTCTGAGGTTCATCAGTCGCCTTCCAAGTTCTGCTGATCAAATGTGTAATTTTATAGCCAATAGGATCGATCAGTTACTTGTTATCTGAAATGCTAATTTCCCTTCCTTTTCAAATCCCCAGGCCAAACTGAAGTCCTTCGCTGCAAAGATCATCCAGCTGCTGAGAGAATGGACCGAGACGTTCCCCTTCGATTTCCAGGATGAGAAAGCCAGGAAAGAGCTGAAGGAGATTGCGCAGAGAATCACGCAGTGCGATGAGGTGAGGGGCACTTCGACAGTCTAAAGCTAGCCATACACGTGTCGGATTCCATGTCCAATCGATTCATCATCCGATCGATTCCGGCGATTCTGCCGGGAATCGCAGGTGTGATCAATCGGCCAATTAAGAGTATCCATCGCAGCATACCACCTTGTCCAACGGATTCCGGGACGGATCCGTGTCCGATTGTCCACCTCACAAATGGCAACTCCCCCTGATCCGGACAGAATCGCATGAGAAAGACCAACATGTTGGTTCTCCGTCGGATCCGATTCTGAGCCCCTGATCAATCGGACGCGAACGATCGGACCAGGTGGGCTGCATGCGATTCCGGCACGATCGTTTCGCGTGCACGCACCCGGAATTGATCGTGCCGGAATCCGGTGCGAATCCGACACGTGTATGGGGGCCTTAACATCCTTTCCTCTATAATACAGCAGGATGTGAATTCTATTTAATTATTTGAACTTGGAATTAAATTTGTTTACTACTTTGGAACCACAACAGGTGGATCTAGACCCCTTTTCATGCTATTCGCATAATATTTATACTCTTTAGTGACTAATAAGCAGTTGCTCATCCGAGCGACCTAGCTAGCATTTAGAGAAGGATATTAATTACTAGAATCGGTAACCCCGAGCCACATTCTGGATAGCATACCTGCTCAAGACGAGCACTCATTGTCCCCCAGCAACAGCGTCCTGCGATCTACTTTCTTGTTCCGCCTTCTCGACATCAGTGTTGGCATAGTCATACCAGGTCCTCACATCCCCGGCATCATCAATGACACTGGTGATATGATTGACCCGGGTCACTGAAGTTGGGAAGGCGGAACCATGTGCAATGTGCGGGGTTACAAATATGAACAGATGAAATAGTAGTTTATATTTCCTATACCGCTTTTGAAGCAGAAAAGCGTATCCATACCGCCAGCCAGCTTTATCAGAGGGATCAATGTTGAGACAAACTTTCAAAGCCGGTAGTCTTTTAAGCCCCTAGTGGTTGAGATGAGTCCAAGTCGTCCAGAGTTTGCTTGCAAACTGGGCTCGCCTAAACTAATGTACAGTATTCATGACAGGACCTCACAAGTTTGAATTGCCGAAGACCGGGCATGTGGTCCCTCATTGAGAATGCCAAATAGGCGGGGGAGGTGGTGCCATAGACCTCCATTATAGGGGAGGGGTGCTGCTGGGCTCGATGACACCGGCGATGTGTAGAGTGGATGAGGGAAGGGCAGTGATCACGAGTTAACCTATGTGCTCTGGGCATCCTTAATCATGCTTCAAACTTTGCTTACAGTTTTATTATGACAGAATTAAAACGTTAAATCCTAATGATATAGAAACATATGACCCACTAAAATAAAATGGAATCATGGTAAGTAGTAGTGGTAGGAGTAAGCAGTAAATATCCGCCTGTGGGTAGCCACTGTTTGCTTATCATGGCTCCCTAGTACTTAATTTTCTCTGCTCTTCTCAAGCTGTACAAAGCAGGCCGGCGAGGGTTAATCTACTCCATTTTTTTTTTAACAGCCAGTAATGTAAAACATAAAGGAGGGTGGCAGCAAGTTAGCTGCACAAGAGAGCGGGGCCGCTTCAGATGCAGAAAGACAGATAATTTCACGCAATTAGTCTCTGTTTCATTCATCATCCGCTCTTCCTTCTGCCGGCACGAGCCTGGCACTAAGAGAAGGGGCTTTTGTTATCAGTTTGAGAGCTGAACGCGGTTCCTGGACTTCATCACCGTACCATCTGCCCTCAACAGTGCTCCAGCCGCCAAACATAATGTGCGCGCACTGCTAACAAACAATACGTTCATTTGTATTCCAGAGCTCATTGCCTCCATTCAGTAAACAATACGATTTGGGGAGGATTGGATACAGCCAGCCATGACCTCGGTTCATAAGGCTCCTTAGTATTCGGAAGCGGGGCTGCTGCTCACGCCCTTACAGGGTAGACTGAGGCCTCACACGTGGCGCACGTATAGGAGGGAAATAATAATTGGAAATGATATCTGATTGTATGCGTATGACGTGCAATGTAGTCAGCTGTTTCTGTCTTTCGATGTTTAGGAGAATGGTACAATCAAGAAGAGCATCAGTCAGATGATGCAGAACGTGCTCCTCGCCCTGTCCACGCGGGGCCAGTACCAGGAGATCCGAGAGAAGATCCGCCAACCGGTCACCGATAAAGGGACCATTCTCAAAGCGAAACCCCAATCTTCCCAAAAGGACATCCTGAGTGTGTGCGGAGATCCGCTCATCTTAGCCCAGCAGCTCACGACAATCGAACTGGTGAGTCGGGTAGCAGATCCTGGGCAGTTTCATGGATGGAGGTCACCACACTTGCACCTCTTTATTCCCAGTACAGACCTATCAGCTCCACATCACATTTTCAGAAGTCCTGTTCTCTATGGCCAGAGATGGAGATTCCTATGGCAGGGGTCCCCCAACTTTCCCTGCAGGCCTCCCTTTTCTAAATAGAAACATTATCGAACCCCCCCATTCGAAATACACAGGTTCACACAAGAACCGCGACGCAGCGCTGCTTTAGTAACTTGTGATACACAGGTTTCCATGGGTCGATTCTTGTTGCTTTCACACTGGCCTTGCATTTGTTTTTGGCCACTACTACAAACCGCTCTGCAGCATTCAGTTCTGGGGCCTCTGCGCCAACGTCTCTTAAGCTGGCCATACACCTTCAGATTTTTCTGTCAGATTTCCTTCAGATCAGATTTTGTTTTACCAAAACCATGTAATATGAGGACCTTTCTACACCTTCCAATCACTATGTATTCTATCAGGGAGGACACTATACTACATGGTTGTTGGTAGATCTGATCTGATCTGAAGGAAATCTGACAGAGAAATCTGAAGGTGTATGGCCAGCTTTATATGCTTGTATGGGAGAAGCATGTGCAATGTGGAAACGTTGGGTTTTATTACCAGTTACAGATGTTGTACCTTCACAGCAAGTACATCTGTTACCAGTAAAAAAAAAAATAGAGGCTGCCCTCCTAGCTGCTTTTGCCCTCCCCCATTGGAATACCTCCATGCACCCCAGTTTGGGAATCACTATCCTATGTTAAGACTATCTATGTTTTATTTTTCAGGAACGATTAGGAAACATTTATCCCGAGGATCTCATGCAGATTATCACTCACATGGACTCCTTGGATAAGGATAACCACAAGGTAGGTTATCAGTCAGTACACGTTAAAGCATGTCCAGAGTAAATCAACCTTTCATTTTCCTTTACATTGTTTTTTATTGTTTAATTATTACTATGACTATGCATACTGTCTACACAGGGTTAGGGGACACATATGGACTACACTGTAAACACAGGGATAGGGGCACACATGGACTATGCATACTGTCTACACAGGGTTAGGGGACACATATGGACTATGCACACTATTTACACCGGAATGGGGGCACACATGGACTATGCACACAGTCTACACAGGGATAAGGGACACATATGAACTACACTGTACACCAGTGGTGGGCAACTGAGGTGATATGAAGGGCCACAAGTGCGGCCCTCTGCGTCACTAAAGGGCCGCACACAACATGTAGAACTGCCAAAGTTTATTAGAAAAACTGGGTCACTACACATGGTGATATAAAGAATGCCCCATAGGTATTCTCAAAGTAGTCTAGTGGAAGCATAGGCGCTCTTAGATTTCAGGTACGCCAATAAGTATGCTCAGCTGAAGTAAATTATCTCCTTAAAAAATCCTCCTTAAGTTTCCAGGCGAGGACACATTAGTGGAGGATTGGTAAACAGGAGAGTTCCTATGCCATATGCATTAACAGGTTTTGAGGGCCGCAAGTGGAGGATCAAGGGGAGCCGCCAAACAACACCCAAAGGGCCGCATGCGGCCCCCGGGCCGCAGGTTGGGCACCTGGGCTGTACACACAGGGATGGGGGCACACATAAACTATGCACACTGTCTACACAGGGATAGGGGCACACATGAACTACACATATTGTATGCACTGCACAGTTTATATGTAGCCCCCCATGCCTGTGTGTACAGTGTGTGTGTAGTCCAGGGGTGTCAAATTCCAGCCCATGGGCCAAAAATGTGTTATTTTTATATATATAAAGGTTTGCCCGTAACATTGTACAGGTTTTGTGTGGTTTTCGGTTGACACCCCTGCTCTCGATTAAGCCTTTATGGTATGACAGCCTGGGGAAGACAGGCAACTATTTCTGTACAAGTTATGGGCTGCTACTTTCCACCTCTGTAAACCCCGCCATGACAGGTGACACAGCCTCCCGGCCCCATGTGCTTTTGTTATTAAATCCGTCTTTTGTCTTTTTCACCAGTGCCGAAGTGACGTCGCCAAGACCTATAACCTAGAAGCCTACGACAACTGGTTTAACTGCCTCAGCATGCTGGTGGCGACAGAAATCTGCAGGGTGAGTAGTGTGACGGTGTCGCCTTACTACATATATTAGGTGTATTAGCTCAGCCGCCATGTTACGCCCGAGGTCGATTTTCTTGTTACGTTAGTGGTAATTTAGTATATCAGATGAGTGACAAGACTGCCACCTCCCATCACATGACTCTAGAATGCAGAAGTGAAAAGCAACCAGGTTTTAACAATACGTTTAAGTGAGAATGGCGCTGTATCGGTGATTACGTTGGGCGGATCTCGCAGCGGATTTATACGTGTATTGCAGTGATCAGCCCACAAGGGTTTTATGAGACATTGGTCATCTCTTTAAGAGGCAGATTATACGGCATGAAATGACAGGTCTGCTTTTTTTAAATTGTTTTATATTTTTGTGACTTGGAAAATCACATGACAGCGCATAATAGGAGATTGTTCTCTTTTTCTGTGTGAGCGGTGTCAGTGCTGTGATATGTAACTTCCTTTTATCTCTAACAAATGCACAAGCCGCAGCGAGGAGCTCATTGGTAATTCTTAGAAACCATCAGACACTCGGCACCTCTCTTCACCGTCACACAGTGTGGATATCTGCTCATCTGGATAAATATAGACGCACGGTGCTGGGTTTTGTAGTTTGTGCAGATGTACACAACTATTGTATGATTAATAAACACACAACATTCTCTGTGTATAGTCAGTGTATAAGACAACACCAGACTGAGCTGTACAGTGAGCAGCATTGTGTGCCGTACATCTGTCATTAGACGTTCGGGGTCCGCATAGGTCAAACCCTGAGGGACTAGCATGCTGTCAGCAAAGTTTCAGCGTTCCATCCCTCTATACTTGGTCTGGGTCAGCAATGACAGCCAGGGAACTAGCATTGTCAAAAGAAGAGCGCAGCAGTTCTGTTATATAAATGGAGTTGTTCAGACTGAACTGTGAGGCTAGTTCATTGACATGACACCCCTAATAAAACAGAGATTAATGGCTCCACCTATGTGTTCATGAGGATCCCAGAGCCAGCAACAAAGCCAATCTCTGTCTGAGGTCCCATTTCAGGGACATCATAATGAGAACCCACTGCCTGGAGTTTGCTGGGATCTGTAGTGCTCCACTCCTAGATTTGAAGGGCAAAAGCTGGTAGGGGGGCTGCAGAGCTGGTGAGAGGGGTACCAGGATTGGTCTAGGGGAAAGAAAAGTACACTAACTGTACACACAGGGATGGAGTCACACATGGACTACACAAAAACTGTACACACAAGGATGAGGGCATACATGGGCTACACACACAGGGAGGGTAGCATACATGAACTACACATTGTACACACAGGGATGGGGGCACTACACAAACACCCGAGCAATAAGGGGGCTCCGGCGGCCCGATCGGCTTGGCAGACTGTGACAGTGAGCTGGCAGCCTCTGCTCATAGCCTTTGCTCACTGTCACAGTCCGAAAAAAAATCCGAGTATGGGGCCCAAGGATTTCTGACGGCGGCCCTGCCCACACAAACAATATGCATTTAAATTTGTAATGGTTCAACCAATTGACTAACCAATAGTGTGATTGGTCAACCAATTGACTAACCAATGGTGTAATGGGTCAACCAATTGACTAACCAATGGTGTAATGGGTCAACCAATTGAATATTAGGAATGTTAATATATAAGTACATCAGTGATGATATTCCAGTAATGAGTGTTTGATGTCCTATGTTGTGTAGGTGGTAAAGAAGAAACAAAGGACGAGGGTGATGGAATTCTTCATAGACGTAGCCCGGGAATGTTTCAACATTGGAAATTTCAACTCTATGATGGCCATCATCTGTAAGTTCTATTCTTATATCTTAATAATCACCCGTCTATATCAGGGGTCTCCTGGCCGTTTTGTGAGTGACCTTCTTCCAGTATAGCACAGGCTGCAGCAAAGGAGGATGCGCAGAAATATTTCGGATGTGCAGGGACTGAGGAATATTGTATAACCTTGCTGAGCGGACCGCCTTCTCTGGACCCTTTTACTACAAGCTTTATATATAACACACAATTAATGTAAAGGATTAGAAGATGTGCTGTGACTGAGGAAGAGATTTACATTCAGCGTGGTATTAGGTGACACGTGCAGCAGAGGCTTCGGGTCCATTTCGATGATTACATTTACTTAGGAGACAAGCCAGATGAACTGAGACACCTCTGTTCTGCTGATTCTCTGGTTTCATGTGTCGGAGGAGCTCCTGCTTTCCTCCAGAAAGAGACAGCTGGAGGGCAACACTACAACTCAACAGAAGTGAGAGCAGCAGATTTTTCAGGATAAAAGCAGAGTCATCTGATGTCGTCTCTGTTTTCTCCTAGCTGGGATGAACCTCAGTCCTGTTGCGCGGCTTAAGAAGACTTGGTCGAAAGTCAAGACAGCCAAGTTTGATGTGTTAGAGGTAAGACAAGGTTCCATTCTTTATACCCTTTGACGTTCTCTCTATTCATTTCTGCGGGTTAAAAATGGAAACTGTACACAAGTCATTTTCAACATGATAACCTTTGGAGGATCTGGCAAAATCGTTGTAGTGTAGTGTAGCTCTAAAGAGATAAATGTCCCATCGCCACAGGACTCGGTGACTGCGTCCACGGCTGTTTATGTACTTTGTGTTCTACATATTCTGTATAGTCCTGAAGAGAATTGATTATGGTGCAGTGGGTCTATTAGTATGAGAAGGCTTTCTTAAGGCAATGCCTGTTATGGCAAATTTCTTACACCTAACTGCAATTATTCCCTGTGGTTATTTAATGAGCATAAATTATATACACAATACAAACTGGAACAATTAAATATGGTATCCTAAAAAGTTAACCAGTAGTGTATAAATGATCAAGTCAATCTGTTATTACAGTTACTTGTGTTCAAGTTTAAAAACAAAAAAAAAAAAAATCACCCTGCAATACCCTCTTTTGCCACAAGACGGCCTCAGTGCACCCTTACCATCATTGTATACTGCAGCTCCGGCTTTCTCCGTGAGTTCCATCTTTCTTACAGCTTGAAAACATCGGGGCGACTGTGACGGGCCAGATTAAAAGCCTTGGAGGGCCATAGTTTGAGAACACATGCTCTAAGGGGTTATTAGCACCACTCACATATGTTGCGGTGTGTTAATGTATATGGATTTTGAAATGGTTATTCGTATTCAATCGCATTAACACACTGCAACATATGTGAGAGATGTTATAAACTCTTAAGAACATGTTCTCCAACTATGGCCCTCAGGCCAAGGTCCCTGCAGCAGTCACCCTGATGTTTTCGGGGTGTCAGAAAGCTGGAGCTTACGGAGAAAGCCGGAGATGTGCTATACAGTGATGGTGAGGGTGCTCTGAGGGCATCTTGTGGCAAATGATGGTATTGCAGGTAAAATTAGAATAAAGTTTAAAGCTTTGAACACAAGTAGCTGCTTGACTGTGTGACTACCGGTTCAGCTTTTTAGGGTACGTTTATTGTTCCAGTTTTTATTGTGTATATCATTTATACCCATTGAATAATCGTAGGGAAGCATTAATATAAAATGAAAAGGTTGCTATTGGGGGTAGGAAATTTAGAGGGTGCCTAGTCACACATAGTGGCAAATAACTAACTCCCCAAAAATATTTAATTGTTACTTAAACAATATATTGTTGGAGTGTTGGAGATCTGGGGGTTTAAAGTCAGAGAAGGCATGTATATGCAAGGGTGGCAAAATCACACATCATTCAAATAATATATGTTCTGCACATGAGAATTTGTTCATGTTTTCATTTCCAAATATAGTATGCCCCCCGGCATCCTGAGGGATTGTGAGCTGGGCCCCCATTTAAAATGTCTGAGGACCCCTGCCTTAAGCAGGGAACACATGTATAGATATGTGCCAGATCGATGGCCGCTTTGAGCACAGTGCACGCTCAGGGCCATCTATCTGGCCAATATCTGATGCTGCCATCCATGAGATATCGGACATGACCGTAAACCATGGTCAATGTCCATTGCTTGGTCTCCATGACCTGAGATATCGATACGTCATTGTGCTGCTGCGGGGAACCTCAAACGACTCCTATATCGAGCCGTGTGTTCCCTGCCTTAGAGCTCAATCAGATACATGGTCAGGTATCTCTATGATATGTTTATGGAGGGCAGACCTGGGCTATAGCACCACCTAGTGTACAGAAGGGGAACTACAACATACAGCTTACATATTACCAATGTACATTACATCTCCGTCTCTTTAGATGTATGACAAGTAGTCCTTATACTGCAATTAGTTGTTTGTTTGTTTTTTTAATACAATTCATAGATATTATCGTTGTTTTTATGACTGCAGCTGCACAACATAAAACGTTACTTATGTATGCATCTCCCACATACATAAACCCTATCATTACTGTAGATGTGGACCCCTGTTGCCATGTGTCTCATACATTAGAAATTGGGCAGTGACTATAATAAATTCTGATTTTAACATTGGGAAATGTATATAGTTCCTGGCATTGCGGTAATAATATTTATATAGCGTGTATGCCTGCTATGGGTTTACGCTGCTATTAAACAGTTTTGTTTTTGTCTAATTGCAGCATCATATGGATCCATCCAGTAATTTCTGCAATTACCGCACAGCTCTCCAGGGGGCGACACAAAGGTCCCAGAGCGCCAACAGCAGCCGCGAGAAGATCGTTATCCCGGTTTTCAACCTGTTCATCAAAGACATCTTTTTCATGCACAAAATCCACTCCAATCGTTTACCTAACGGACACATAAACTTTAAGGTATATTATTCAGCTTTCATTCACTGAAACTATGGGCATACCTGTCCAATGAGCGTAAGCCTTCTGAATACAGCCAATGAATGATTTCATTATGGGTCATGTGATATTACTCGTATGACACCTTTTACACTGTGTCTATGCCAAGTATAGAGCCCATGCTGTATGGGGGGGGGGGGGCGGCATATTGTATAGTAGCTGCCAGGCTAGAACATAACCAATGTGCCCAGATGTCAGGCATATCTATATTCCAGGGTTGCTAATTCTATAAATAACAATGGTGTGATGTGTCTTATTTTTCTACTCTTTAGCAGTTATATGTAATTTTAATGAACACCAACTGTGTTTCTCTAAAAGTAAGACCTAGCTTCTATTTCCCCAGTGCTTCTAATATGAGCGCCCCACCTAAAAAAAAAAAAAGACCTACCATGTCCCAGAAATCGCTGCTGTATTTAGGGAAGGCATTACAGGAGATGTCCTGTCACAACTTTTAAACCCAACCTACCCCCCTTACTTCCCACGCTTGCACACTGTGTGTGCCTGAACCCAGGGGTATGAGGGAGTCAAATGTCAGCAGCCCGGAAAGTGCCCACAAGTCCCTGTGTTCGGCCACACACGATGTGCAGGGCCGGTGAATGTTGCCCCCCAGGAAAATATTCACTTAAACGGTCTGAAGCCTGAATAGCTTAAAAAATTGAAATAAGATGGCAGTGACATCTTGTGGCCATTCTGTTTATTACATCAAATTACTAAAAATAATACCCGAAAATTATTCATATTTTGCACCTAAAATGAATAGAAGACAGTGTTTATTTTCTGGGAAACACGGTATTCCAGGTGTGGTATGTAGTGTCATGTATTCCACGCATTAGTGGTCTATAATCGTCGTGATTCTCTGTTACAGAAATTTATGGAGATTTCCAGGCAGATTCACGATTTCCTGACCTGGAAGCAGGTGGAATGTCCATTTGAAAAAGACAAGAAAATTCAGACCTACCTTCTCACTTCCCCGATTTACACAGAAGAAGGTGAGTGCGAGTGTACAGATGAGTGTCATACTGAAACGCTTCCTTATTATAAAGTTAGCAGGGTGTAAATGTGATGCCCTTATATCATCAAACCATGTCTTAGGCCCTCCCATACACCTTTAGATTTCTCTGTCAGATTTCCTTTAGATCTTCTTTTGTTTTAACAAAACCATGTAATATGAGGGACTTTCTAAACCATCAAGTCTACCTGTGTTCAATCACAGAGGACCCAGCATATGGACATATGTGTTGCATGCAGCTACTAACCCCCAAAAGACTGTAAAAACATGGTAACTTCCAATAACAAGGGCAGAGCAGCAAAGTATGTTTTAGGATTTTGGAGTGACATAGAGGGGTTACTTACCTGTCCCCGGCGAGCTCATGCTGATGTAGTATATTGGCAAACTCAACTATTGGCCCAAGAGATGGGGGGGGGGGGGGGGGGGGGGGGGGGGGGAAGCCATCGATGACACTGGGGATGTGGAGGGAGTGAGGACAGGAAATCACATCTAGGAGGATAAAGTCCCTGGTGTCTCATTGTAAAACTACTAGGTTGTTCTAGGAATGGGATACATATCTAAAGATACTTTCATTTAACACAATAAGGGCTTTCTTTTTTTTACAAGGGTGGTTGTTAACCCATTGCTTAACCTCCCTCCCTACAACGGCACGATACGGGCGATCAATGCTGCAGCGATGAAGACAATCGCTGCAGCTTTCCGGGGAGGCATAGGGTCTCCCCGCTGCCTGCTTTCCCGGCGGTTGAGGCGAGCCTGAAGCTCGGACGAGCCAGGCTCGTCTCAACCGCTAGGGAGGTTAATATACCTGTAAAGCGATCCGTGAGCAACTGCGCAAGTTTGCAGATAAATGAAACGTAGAATAAATAATTAAGATTTTTTGGTATGTGTAAATATGTCATAATGTGTTATCTACACGGCCATGATATAAAGACAAGGGAGATTATTATAAAAGGCTGGAAATATTCAAAAACGTACCAACCTAACATGATTAAGGCTATGTCTCTACTGCGTTGTGTGCATTAAACGCGGGGGTCCTGAGGGTGCACATACACATTACCTGCCTGGCGAAACCTGTTTACATGGCGTTGAGCTAATCTGCGGTTGCAGGGGTTAACATAGTGCAGTGTGTGAACAGAGTATCTGCCGGGCAGGTAAAGTGTATGTGCTCCATCGCGACTCCCACATTTAATGCACACAACGCAGACATAGCCTTAATCATGTTAGGTAGGTACTTCTTTTGAATATATTCCCAGCCTTTTATAATAACCCCCCTTGTCTTTATATCATGGCCGTGTAGATAACGCATTATGACCTATTTATACATACCAAAAATCCTATTCTACGTTTCATTCATTTCATTTAAAAATAAACACAACACAGTATAGATTTAAAACATGTATCCAATCACCAACTCGTCTCCTATGTGTCTGATGTTCCTCATACCCTCCTCCCCTTCAGAAAAGAATCAATAAGGAAAGCCTATTTAACTTGAAATAATTCAGAATGACATTTTTTGACAGCTTCTTATAAGCCGCGTATTCAGCAATGAATCGCAGAGTTTGGTAGCGGTCACACCTACCTCACATGTGAAATGTAAATATCATCTGCTCTGTGTTGTATGTAAAGTGTCATGGTATGATATATGACCGAGAGAAACGTAATGACTTGGCGTACTGCGCTGCTTTGTATAAGTTGGAATCTGTAATGTAAGGTTTTCCTCTGGTAGATCCCATTTACTGTCCATACTCCTGGATAAATGAATGGCGGTGACACCATGTATACGGGTGTAGCCGTGCGGATACACAGTGTATACATAATAACCGGTGACCTTTATACTTGCAGCTCTCTTTGTGGCTTCTTTTGAAAACGAGGGTCCAGATAACCATATGGAGAAGGACAGCTGGAAGACTCTCAGGTACAGTGACCATCGCTGGGGTGACAATGGATGCCGCTCAGGGCAGCATATATACATGTGTTTCAGGGAAGAGATTTTCAGATACTGAGAATTCCTTTATTCTGTGTTTCATGGGTCGGGCTCATGGGATTCGCTGGAACAGATGCATCAAATCTCTATATTCTCTTTCCTAATTGGTCTGTTGAGATTTCACTTTAAAAGAGTTCTAGAAGGAATGAAAGGAGGACAGATAATGAGCCTCTGGCTACTTTTCTGCTGGCAGATCCATTAGGATGAGGATATATATGAGGGCTTACTTTAATAAGCTAGCCATACACGGCACGGATTCCCTGGCTGATCAATTCAGCACCGATGGATTCCGGCGATTCCGCCGGCATCCACAGGTGAGAACGATCAGCCAATTAGGGAATCCGATCGTGGCAGCCCACCTTGTACGGCCGGATCCGTGTCCGATGGATCGCCTCCCTGACCGCAATGCCCCCTGATCAGAGCAGAATCGGACCCGAAAAGACCAACAGGTTGGTTCTTCCTTGGATCCGATTCTGTGCCCCCGATCCATCGGATGCGGTCGGACGGGCAAGGTGGGCTGCAGGGGATTCCGGCACGATGGATCCGCGTGCACGCACCCGGAATCCATAGCGCCGGAATCCGGCACGAATCCGTGCCGTGTATGGCAGCCTTTAGATGCTAAATGGTCAGCCCATATACCTTATTTTTTTGGCTGATGTGATTTAATTTGGATAAAAAATGTTAAAAAAAAACCTGGCTCCAGAAAGAGCTCCATGCTGGGTTTAATGGAGGTGGGGAAGCTGTCCATATGGAGCATTGTTCTACATACAGTCAACATCTGTCTATGTAGAGCCTGAGATTCCTATGTCAGCCCAGGCTGACATACAAAAGCTTTGGGGGAACAGACAAGCACCCAGCTTGTCGGGACTGTCCGGGCTGAGTGGATTTCTATCCCACTCAGCTGGGACAGACCTACACGCAATCCGCCCAGCCGGCAAGCTTGCCAGCTGGATAGATTCCTGACGCACCATCAGCCAAGAGCAGGAAGAAATAAGAAGGAGGACCCCTCTGTGGGCAGATTATCCATCTCAGAACTTCACCATCTCTGCCATCCGCAGCCAAGCTCAGTTCAGAGTGGGCGCATAGAATGCATGACCACCCACAGCAGAGGCAACTCGGCTGTGGGTGGTCACACATTCACCATATAAGACGCCCACACAAAAAATTAGGAACTCTGGGTCCATCTAGCAGTGCGGGAGTTAAAGGAGGTGGGGAAGCTGTCAGATTCGCCATCTTCTGCTCTTCCATATGGAGCATTGTTCTACATATACAAAGCTTTGGCTTGACAGAGATCAGTTCTCTATCTGTCAGCTCAAGCTGACATACACACAATCCAAGTTTGCCAGCTGGGGGGATTCCTGACCCAAGGAAAAAGCTGCTGTAATTTCACCTGCTTTCTAGGCTGCTGCCAACTGTCAGAAGCCCAGAAAGCACCCACAGGTGGCTGTGTTGTGGTACACACAGTGTGCAATACCACCCGCAGCAAATTTCTTATTTGGGTGAAGCATTATCTTTATGAATGACATTTTGTAGATTTAAAAAAAAATTTGGCACATGGGAGGCTGAGGTTTTAGAACCTGGCTGTCATTACTTTCTATAGCTGAATATAAGCCACTATATTTACGCTGAACATTAACGTGTATTCCTCTTCTTCCCTCCCAGGTCAACGCTATTAAACCGAGCCTGAGCAGATCGGCGCGAGGTCTAAAGCACACGCCATGTTTTTTTTTTGTTTTTCCCCGTTCTCGTATCGTGAAGAATGTTTGTCAGGAAGACGGTCCTCGCTGGTTGGGGGTCTGCTGAGTTTTTTGTACATAAACTTTTACAAGTCTAAAAAAAAACTAAAAAAAACAAACAACATTCTATAAATATAATGATATAAATATATATTTCATGCTGTAAGCACTTACAAAATGGAGAAATCTAAAAGGGATTCGTGTTTTCTTATGTTTGTTTATAACTGAAGGAACCCTGTGCTGCTGGAATGGCCAAAAAAAAGTGAATGTGAGAAATGCACTGTATCCGCCTATTTCACGTGAGGGTTCCCCCGGTATTTACTACCATCACACAAAGGGCGGGCCCTGAACTTACTCATTGATGGCTGTTTAGTAACTTAAGGGGGTTCAGTGGGCCCAGACAGACCTTAAATTATGGTTGTCCCTCTCTAGTCCTCAAGGGCTGGATCTGCACCAATTTTGGAGTCTATCCACTCCGGAGAAGCTGTCCGAGACATGATCTTCCTATGAACATTTCTCCACCTCCTGGAGCTCAAGGTCAGCCGGGTAGATTGCAATGGTGCAACCTTGGCAATCTAGCC
>CM070037.1:21746567-21759053 GCA_036250615.1 Ptychadena robeensis
GCAGGATTTATGGAGGTGGTCAGAGGAAAGATCCACCTCGGAGGAAAGATCTACCTGGCTTCTTCCACCTCCTGGAACTCAAGCTCAGATGCAATGGTGAAACCTTGGCAATCTGGACAAGCATGGAGCTTCCAGTCACTGGCTAAACAGGAGTTCAAGGAGGCGGGAAGCAGTCAGAGGGAAGATCTTCCCATTGACAACTCTTCCCTCTACTTCTCCACTTTATGGAACTCCAGCTTAGCCGGGTAGATTGCAATGATGAAGCCTTGGCAAGCATGGAGCTTCTAGTCACTGGCCAAACAGGTGTTTAGAGAGGCACGAAGTTGTCAGAGGGAAGATCTTCCATTGGGAGATTCTTGCCTCTTCTTCTCCACATCCTGAAACTCAAGCTCAACTGGGCAGATTGTAATGACTTAACATTAACAATCTGGCCAAGCACCGAGCTTACAGTCACCAGCCGAGCAGGAGTTCAGAGAGAAGGGAAGCTGTCAAAGGGAAGATCCTCCCATGGGAGATTCTTGCCTCTTCTCCACCTCCTGGAACTCAAGCTGTCAGAGGTAAGATCCTCCCATGGGAGCTTCCCCGCCTCCTGTAACTCCTGCTGGACTAGTTGCATTGGCGGCCAGGCTTGAGGGAAGTGATTGCCTAGCAGACATTTTTTGGGCTGCTCTGCAATCATTTCCTTCTTTAGTATCCTTAGCCAGGTGGCTGGAAGAGACCACAAAATACAGATATCCGTAAATAAAGTAGAAAACTGTTTACAAAGAATCATTGGCTGACCAGAAACCGGCATGCATGTGGCCCTCGAGGACTGGAGTTGGACAACCCTGCCTTATATCCTTACTCCTCTCTGTCTGCCCCTGAACAAACCATTTGCTGCTATATTCTGGTATTAAATGCCCATCCCAGACCATCTAGAGAGCAGCACCAACCATCAATTACCCTTCGGAAAAAGTTATGTTGCCTTTTTTCTGGACTTTCTCCTTGAACGATCTGTAAATCGATTCGAAATGACGAGTCAGCAAAAGTCGCGGGAAGACTTACACTGCCTGCTCTTAGACGCAGTCACGGTGCCTTTTATGTGACACTCACACTAATTACCAAGTGGATTCCTTTGTCTTATATACCATTCGTGAGAGCGCCTTATACTGGTGACGACAATGAATTGGCTTCAAATGCATTTCCATTGTTATACCAAATCAAAAGCATCTGTTCTGTAGTCTCCTAGTACTGGAGAAAACTAAAGCCCCCCCCCATACACCCTTAGATCACTCCATACAATTTCCATTAGATTCTTCCAACAATTATGTAGTACCGGGTCCTCTCTGATAGAATACATAGTGATTGGTAGGTATAAATTACTGCTATGTAGTGCTGGGTCCTCCCTAATAGAATACATAGTGATTGGAAGGGTTAGAAAGATCCTCGTATTACATGGTTTTGGTAGAACAAAAGTTGATTGTACAGAAATTGTATGGTGAGATTGTAAGGTGTATGGAGGCCTTAAAGAAGGGGCCCATCCGCTCATATAAAGTATCTGATTGTAGTTGAAGAGCTTTAAAGGACCAAGCCTCCTTGGCACATGTAGGAGGATATACTGTTAGCATATTGGTCAGAATAACTTCTAGCAGTAGCATCTACATACCCTTGAATACTACAAAACTCTCCCATTTGTAAATGATACAAAATGCCTATAATGGAATACTCAGAAATCCCTCATCGGGACACACGCCAATAAGCCAAAACATGAATCCACTACCCGCTCCCTTGGCATCTGTCGAAGTTAAGGGAGCATGTCAACAGTCAGTGTGGGCGTGTTAAAAGCTAGGATAGCTGCAGTCATACACGGGTCAATATTTCCGTTCGATCGACCAGAAAATCAATCTTTTAAAGTCGATCCAAAAGCGCCCTCTTGTGGCAAAAAGTGGTTATGACGCTTTAAATAAAAAACAAAAAAAAGAATCGCCTGAATCTATAACACTGTGTGTACATTCGATTGATGTTCGACTGGCGATCGATTTCTTATTGCAAAATATGATCGAATGGCAAAATAATCGACCCCTGTATGGCTACCTTTAGGCTCTATAAATTCATAAGGGATGGCCATGTTGTCTCTTGTTGCAGGTATATAGTGGTTAAAAGTTGCCCCAAGTAGGACAACCAGAGATGGTTTGATGGGCTCCCAAGGGTCATTGCTTAGGTAGTGAAGGCTTGTTCAGATAATCCTAGAGAGGAGCTATTCTAGTTCCAAACACAGCAGGACAGTATGTAGGTGAAGACCAGTTAGAACAGTGGTTCTCAATCTTTTAAGATCTGCAACCCCTAAAGTGAAACCTCAGTGTCACTTCTGTATTTCAGAAGTGACACTCTGCCATGCCACTTCCGGCACGATCAGGGACGTTTAATGTCCCCTCCCTCCTATTGTCCCACCCTGCTTGTGCAAATGATGTGCAGAGTGGGAAGATATGAGGGGGGGCGTTACCCTTGAAATGGTCGTTTGACCCCCAAGGGGGCTCCACCCACTGAGTTAGAGGTTGCCATGTGGTGTGTCCACCACAGAAAGTGTAAAAAGAATGGTTAGGGCCTGCAGAAAGTGTCCTTCACCGGCCCAAGCCTCATCGCCTCCCAGTCTTTGTGATGTTAACATGGTCATCATTAGAGAAGGTCGATGAAATGAGGACTTTACCATGCAAATTGTATGCAACCCGAGCTAAGAACAGCAGCAGTTACATTTGATTGGTTCTGTTTCAGTCTGTATACAATTTGCTTGCTAATGTCAACATTAAGGCATCTAATAATAGACATGTGACCATGACAGAGGCCATGGAAGAAGGTGGCTTGGCCTGAGGAATCAGGTTTTAGTTTGGCAGGTGTATGGCAGAGTGTACCAGGGAAGGAGACTGCACGTGTACGCCCTGTGGGACAAATGCAGGCGAGTGGAGGATACTTTTTTAGGACACACTGGGCCCGTACATTCATGTTGGATGTCATTTTGACAAATACCAACATATCCATATCGAAAGATTGTCACATGACGCATGCACTGCTTCATTGAAAAGGCGAACAGTTCAAGATCTTGGCCTTCATGTGTCCAAGAACTCGGCTTGATCTGTGAAGGGTCCACTTGTTGACCAATACAAGACCCCTTCAGGGGTCTCAGAGACTCCATATAAAAGAGCTCAGGACCATTATGGTGGAACCAATGGGAGCTATAAAATATTGACCGTATCCTTTTAATGTTTTGGCTGATTGGTGACCAAAGCCCGTTCCATATACTCCATCAGTGGCCACATCTACTGAAACACTAGAGACCATATCGGTGACCATGAACAATTCCGAGCACTTTAACCCCGAGACTTCTCCCAGTACGAGGCAACAGATGCATAATAAATGTCGGACTCTGAAGAGAAGTAATAAGACAGACCAATCTCTCTCCATCTATGACTGATAGATGGGCACTACGCTGGTCTGCCAGTCACCACAAACATGAATTCTTCGTGTGCCCTTTTGGCGCCCCAAGGACAATGCCATCACCTGACCGGCTCATCCAGTTTCAGTGCTGTGCGTTGGGGCTGAGGCTCCGGGAATTTACCATTAATATTTCACTATCTACCATGATTTTATGAATGGTCCATCCTTACTACAATGGCCAATCATATTGGAAGGCCTACCCCCCCCCCCCCCCCCCCCCCCCCCCCCCATGGTCCCAATTCTCTAAAGAAAGCCTTATCTTGTATTAAAAGGGAATTGTTTTTGCGTGCGGATGGTGTGTAAGCCTCAATCACAGAGGGGTTCTCCGCCATGGCCGTCCCTCTGCTTCTATGACAGGTCCTCATGTACATCTTATTCTGCCTTTGGGTTTGAGCTTTTCCATGACTGTATTATTCGGGTATTTCTGTTCTATTGCCACCAGCTCGTTCACGCCAAGCTGGACTGTGAAGCAGGGTATTCTGTGTTTGACCTAATGTGCTTGCATAAATAAATACAGACTTGCTTCAAAATGGATCCGATGGCTTGCATTTCATTTGTGGTATTTCAAGTACAATGATCAGTTTCTGATGATCGGTCCGCTTTAAGTGTTGATAATAGAAAAAAAACAAAAAACCTTACCTGTAAGGAGTGGTTTAAGAAGATCCCTCGCAGCCCTCCTTTCTCCCTGACTGGCTCTGTGGCGCAAGCAGAACATTGACGGGCAAATCTGTAATCTCGGCTCTGCATGAAAACAAAAAAAGCTGCATTTACCATAGAAAACCATTAAAAAGCCCCCAGTGGCCACTTTCCATATTGCACCCTGTGTTGCAGCCTGGCAAATAAAGTTGTAATCTCTCATGATTCCAGTGAACAGCGGGTAACGGGAAGGAAGGTGGTGTCGGGTAAGACGCCAGGTATGGGCTTTTCATTTTCTGGAATCAGTTTGACCAGATTCAGATTACATAAAGGTAGGTAAACACTGGTCATACACAGGGCGATTCCCATGTGATAAACGATTGCTCGCAAATTGGTTCCACAACTAATCCTTGAACGGTGAATGGATGCGCACCACCTTTGACAACTGATCCCTGGTCAATACTTTGGATGGGGACCAAAAGCAAATGGTGATTGAACAGGGATTTACCAATATGTTGTATTCTTGCACAATCTAGATTTTCTTCGAGCTGGAGCAATCGCTACAGGTGGGAAGCATTTGATTCGAACCCTGTATGGTCATCTTAAGCTAGCCATACATGGTTCAATTTGCAAAAAAATCGATCAATTCGATCAAAGTATTTGACCATTGAATCGTATATCGATTGGAATTGAATGACATACCACATTGAGTGTTCGATCTTAAACATTTCCATTACTGCAACAGCCGCCTCCAGATAACCTGACCTATGCGGAGTCATCATAGTGGTCTGACTACAGGCAAATAAAGCATACATACAATCATCCTATTCTGCCGACCAGTAGAGAGAACAGTATGCTAATTGGTTGGATCTAATCACAATTGGTCGGGACAAGGAATAGTATGTAATTTACACTCGATGTGGTAGCAATCAATCAAGATTTTACAACTGGTCCGATCAAATTTCGATCGAGCAAATTGACAATTTAAATCAAATTTAAACTATCGTTCAATGTGGACATGATTCAATTTTCAATCGACCGACTAAAATAATCGAATTACATCGATTGAACAGTCAATTGAACCGTGTATGGCTAGCTTAATGTGTATATGGATTTATTTTTTCATGTGCAATCTCTTTAACCTCCCAGGTGGTTTGCCTGAACCCATGTCAGAGTAATGCTGGGCATACACACACCGAGTAGGTCAGACCGACCTACTCCGATGTGTTCCGAGATGCTAACGTGATGATGTCATGACGTTAGCACCCGTTGCATTGTGGGGCCCCTTCAATCGGCCGGGCACCCTTTGTGTGCCGGCCATAAGCTGCGATGGAGACGCCGTCTTCATTGCAGCTTATGGCATCGGCTCGCGCCGGCCAGAGATTATCGGACATGTCCGTTCTCTGACCGGCCGAGCTGTGGGGCGACAGGGATCTGTCGCCCCATGTGGGCACATGCCGATTAGCGGCCGATTTTTAACCTGACCGACGGCGCGAGCGCGCACGCCCGTCGGTCAGATTAAAAATCGGCCGCTTATCGGCATGTGTATGGGTAGCATAATTTTGTTTACAAACTTACCCTGGGATCAGATATACTTGCCTATCCTCGGAGAGCAGTTCTGAACTCACCAATCACTTCCGCCACCTCAGCATCATCTGTTGACGCCGCATCAGTTTCCCACCCCGCATTGCTGGGATCATCGATGTAGAGGGGAGTAAGGAGGGGGGGGGGGGGATAACCATCAGAGTACAAAGTTTTCAATGATGCGGTACTAGCAAATCACATGGGAGGTTAAAGATCTTAGGCAACATTCAAATAATTGCTGAAGACAATTCTGCTGGACTAAAGGCTGCCATACACAGCACGGATTCGTGCCGGATTCCGGGCGCGTGCACGCGGATCCATCGTGCCGGAATCCTCTGCAGCCCACCTTGCCCGTCCGACCGCATCCGATGGATCGGGGGCACAGAATCGGATCCGAGGAAGAACCAACCTGTTGGTCTTTTCGGGTCCGATTCTGCTCTGATCAGGGGGCATTGCGGTCAGGGAGCCGATCCATCGGACACGGATCCAGCCGTGCAAGGTGGGCTGCCACAATCGGATTCCCTAATTGGCTGATCGTTCTCACCTGTGGATGCCGGCGGAATCGCCGGAATCCATCGGTGCTGAATCGATCAGCCAGGGAATCCGTGCAGTGTATGGGGGCCTTTACGGTTGTCCAACTCAGTTACCGCAGGTCCAGATTGCGGTAGGAACGTTCATTTTCTGGCAACTTACGTCATTTGTGTCTGCTGGATAGAGAAGTATGACAAGATCTCCACTCTCCGGCTGGTGTTGGTGTTCTAGAATCCTGAAGATCACTGAGGCAGCCCCATAGTTTTTGTTATTTCATCCTTGAATCTTCAGCTGGTTGGAGTGGCGCCACCTTTTGCCATCTTATCGCCATAACAAAGTGGTAGAGTTATCAAGGTCATTGCTATAGATTAAACGGAATCTGAAAGATTAGGTAGTTAAACATATTTGGCGACTTCCTATTGGTTGAGCTCTGGATTTTCAGATGAAAGCATATAGGCTCGATTCCCCAGGAGCTGTGTATAGGGACCTTAAGATCTCTCTGTTAAGGCCCCCATACACGGGTCCGTTTACCATCGGATTCCGGGACGATCGATTCCGGGCGCGTGCACGCGAAACGATCGTCCCGGAATCACGTGAAGCCCACCTTGTCCG
This sequence comes from Ptychadena robeensis, assembly GCA_036250615.1. Lineage (NCBI taxonomy): Eukaryota > Metazoa > Chordata > Amphibia > Anura > Ptychadenidae > Ptychadena > Ptychadena robeensis. The sequence continues at coordinate 21,753,402 of CM070037.1, forward strand.
TCCGATCGTTCGGGGGCCCAGAATCGGATCGGACAGAGAACCAACATGTTGGTCTTTCTGATCCGATTCAGCACACATCAGGGGGAGTTGCCATTTGTGGCATAAGCGATCGGACACGGAATCGTCCAGGAATCCGTGGGACAAGGTGGTATGTAGCAATCGGACGGACTTAATTGGCCGATCGATCGGATCTCCGATTCCCGCTGAGATCGCCGGAAACTATCGGATAGGTGATCGATCGGCCATGGAATCCGACTGTGTATGGCTAGCTTTAGATTTCCTTTAGATCTCCTTTTGTTTTACCAAAACCATGTAATATGAGGGACTTTCTAAATCATCTAGTCTACCTGTGTTCTGTCACAGAGGACCCAGCACTACATACTTGTTGATAGATCTAAAGCAGTGTTTCTCAACTCCGGGTCCTCGGGGACCCTCAACAGTGCATGTTATGCAGAAAAGCAGAAACATTCAAGCTAACTAGTGTCTCAGCAGAGTTCGATTAACCTCAGTGGTTTTCTGCAAAACATGCACTGTTGAGGGTCCCTGAGGACCAGAGTTGAGAAACACTGACCTAAAGGATGTCTGACAGCGAGATCTGAAGGTGTATGGCCAGAGATACTAGAAGAGCAAGGCAAGGCAATCCAGCACCACCTGCAGGTCATTCCCATGACTAGATATTTTAATGCACAGATCTATAATGAGATAACTTCTGGGTGAGCTCTCCTGTCATTCCAACCCACAAAATGTCTGATATTATTCTGCTTTCCTATAACCAGGAAGAACAGATGGTCACAAAATTTCAACTTGTTGATTTAGACATCAATTGCTAAGCCCCTGAACATGGTATCATCACTAAGGCTCCACTAATGCGGACAGAAAAACACAGCCTTACTGTATATGTTCCCACTTGGGGTTTGTTTGCACTATACGTCGGGACCCCCTCCATTAGGCGCATTGCGCCCGACGTAGCGCATAGACATTGCCTGCTCGGCGGATGCTGTGTATACACATCTGCTGATGCAGAGGCTCCATGTACTCGACTACGTTCAGCCTTCCATCGGCGGAACGTGCTACGTCAGGATCCCCGCCAAGCAATGCGCTTAGTGGAGGGGGTCCTGACATATAGTGGAAACAAACCCTTAGACCCCGGTCCCTTGAGCGTTCTTTGGTGCCCCCCCTCAGTCCTCCACCTGCGGTCCCTGAGAATTAATCATGTTATTATCATTCTGATGCAAAATCAGCTAGTTAGGGATTCTTCCTCGGTGGGGATCATAGTCAACCTTTTGATTTCCTAGAACACTATTTGACTAGCCCCTGAGAATTAACTTAATGCATAGGCCATAGGAACTCACCTGTCTGCCGATAACCCACTGACAGGTCCTTGTCCAGGATTTTCTTAAAGTAGGAAGAGGAGGAGAGGATATACTTACAAGATAGTTGTACGTAAAAGCCTGAGCAAGTCCCTCGCTTCTCTCCTCCTCTAGTGTTGGCAGGGGATCAGCAGACAAGTAAGTGCCTATGCTCCCACTGTTCCATCAATAAACGGGGGGATTGTATATTATATATTGCAGCACATAACCTATGACAAGTCAGTATAGATTGAAAATGTTATGTGCGGCCCTTTAGTGATGCCGAGGGCCACACTCCATAGCAACCCAGTTGCCCACCCTTAGACGATCAATCGCCGGCAGAATCGCCTACAATGGGCTTGTCCCCATTGATAGGATCGTGCAATTGGGGCAACGCTAAAATTTCATTGCGTCCATAGACATGAATGGAGGCGATTTGAGATCGTGCGTGCGGGCCATCACAAGCTGCAACCATTTATTTTCTAAGGAGGTGATTTTTTTTTTACAAAAATGGCCTAAGTGGGAACATAGCCTTTGAATGTGTTTTCTGTGCGGAGAAGTCCCAGTTTCCCTGTGTGTAATCGGGGCGCCCCACGTGGGCCATTGCAAAGGCACCAGAAGTAGATCACAGGAAACTGGTCCCATTTCTCTCCCTTCACCTTTAACAGAGGCTCGTGCTAGTAAACACTGAATTGGAGCATATACATATATATATATTTTTCTTACTCCAATCAGCTCGGGCTTCAGAACATCCTCCCTAAATACTGTTTTCAGAGGAAGGCTTATCTTGGAACCACAAGGGGAATATGCAGCTAGGTCTTAAATTTATGGGTAGGTCTTATTTTCTGAATTTGCTGTAGACTGGGGGGGGTAAATAAATAAAAAAAGAATTCAGCAACAATTCAAAAACAAATCTCATTAGATTCCATAAATAACGACCAGAAAGCCGAATCTTGTTTTGTAAACTTTTTATATAAACTGTAATACTACCGGTTCAGAAGTAGACAAACATGGCATGTGAGGGGCGGCGACTCCGGCCACCGAATACTGTAAACGGGAGAACGTACAAAACGGGATTCATAGCAAAATCTTTATTGGTTTCTTCATTTACTGGTGGTGACAAAGCCCTGTATGCGGGTTTCCTCCTCTCCTACATCCTACAAAGCAGAAGCTCTTTGGGTAAAATGGTAAAAAGCCGCGTGATTGGAGGATTGCAGAATTCGAGAAATAAAATACGTTCGATAAATAATTCCTTCATTTACGACCAGTCTCGGTTATTTAAAATAATAAAAAAAAAACATTTCACTTTGATGCCCAGAAATAGTGGAATACAAGGAAAAAATTAGGACACCCTTCATAAAAAACCTGTACAATGCCTGTGCACAACTAAAGTATTGACACCCCCCAGTCTGTACAATCTCGTCTCTCCAATACTGAAATGTTTCGTTACCACATTTGACAATTTACCAAATGTTTCACTTTATGCGATGCACTTCCCCTCCAATACCTGAAAGAACAAATGGGTGCTGACAGCTGCCACCAGTGTCTCTCCGCCCTCCCTCTTGTCAGACAGCACCTAGGAGAAGGGAGTGATCAGAGCAGAGAGGAAAAGGTCGCAGGGGCTGTGTGTCTGCTTTAATCACTCCCAGCTCTCCCCCTACCTTCCCCTAAGTAGTGTCTATGGACACTTAGGAGGAGGGAGCAGTAAGAGCAAGTGGAGATACACTGGTGACAGCTGTCAGCAGGGGTTATGTCTCTCTTCTCTAATCACTCCCTGCTTTTCGCTACTTTCCCCTAGGTGCCATCTATCGACACTGAGGCTTTGTTTCCATTGCGTTGGAACCTGTACGCTTAGCGGAAGGTCCCAACGTAACAGATAGACTTACCTGCTCGGCGGAGACTCTGTCTTCATTGCGCTGAGCCGATCCGTCGGTGTAAGGCTGAACGTAGTAGAGTACGTTCAGCCTTTACACCGGCGGATGTGTAAACAGACCATCCGCCGAGCAGGCAAAGTCTGTGGGATACGTCGGGACCCCTGCTAAGCCTATATGCTTAGCGTAGGGGTCCCGACGTATAATGGAAACAAGCCCTAAAGGAGAAAGGAGAGCAGGGAGTGATCACAGCACAGAGAAAAAAAGATGCAACCCTATATACATGCCGTCCTATCTTCCGGTGTATCTAATCGTGCATAAGATATGGGGTTTTTTTTCATTTTTTTTTTTATAAGTGCCCATTAGTTGCTCCCCTCCCCCCAAGCAGATCCACAGCCGTGGTGATGCAGCCAATCAGAGCTGCGGTCTTGGGTGAAGGGTGCCACCCCACAATATATAATAAACAGAATTATATACAAATTAGTTTTAAAAAAAAGTATCTTCTCAATACACGCAAGATTTTCAAGGAGTTGGATTTTAAAAGTAACAATTAGGACCGCCATACACCATTGTAGGCCAACTTAGTACTTTTATACAATTTCTTAACAGAAGACTCAGCAATTCACAGCTACGACCTTAATACACCAGAAATGTTTTTACCATCTTACTTCCCCCTCAACTAGACTTGGACTTTACCATCTACAGGTCTATGCCTTGCTGACCCGAACCATGAAGAATATGGCCAATCAGACCCTTGTCCGTCCACTAGGCTTAGCATGGCAATGAAGGAAATGGGAGCCTCCCGGGATCTCTTAGGCAGGAGTTTGGGTTTTACATTTTGATGTACAGAAGGTTCTAATGAATGGAGATGTACCTACCTCTTCTTTACCTTACACAGACTCTGGCAACATACTATTAAATACACTATTCACAAACCTTTAGTTATAGTGGAGGCCAGGGGAAAGGAACCTTCAATAAGATCCCTTTGAACAGTCTACGTTCATTACACGGAAGCAAAGAACGCCCAAGCTTCTCACTTTGTGACTAACCCCCTTAAATAGCCATGTGCAGCCTTGGCCAATGAGCATAGAGCGCATATTAATTTAATTGAGGGCACTTGCATGTTTCCACAAGTCATTGTTACCATTTCAATGTTCCAGACCAGGTAATGACCTTGGAAAATCACTCAACCCTTCCTCTAGCCAATACGGTCATCATGTAGAGCTGGTTTGGCCAAGCTTGTGGAGAGGTGAGGCTTTCTAAGTGTCCAACGTACAGTTCTAACACACGCCTATGGCATAGGAAAAGAGAGGATTATAAATCTCTCAGCGTAGACCTGTATGGTTTCGTACAACACCCTGTTGCAATTTTACACGCCTGAAGACATTTTGAAACATTCTCCAACCTGAAAACATTGAAAAATCAACACCTTGTGATGTGAAGACCACTTTTTGGGGACAATGGTGGAATCGCATACACTAACCTGAGCTAAAGCCACCAATATTCCTCTACGGCTCGATACTTTAAGCCATTTCTCCTACAGGTTTCCCCCACTCTCTGAATGGAGTTGGTGAAGGAAACATCTACCGTAGGTTTGAACCTGAATGGTGGGTGAGAAGCTTCTATTTCTTACTGTACTTGCAATGAATGTTTAAGCATCACAAGTAGAAGTATTTCTATATCAGCAATGGAAGGAAAGTGGTCAGGACTTCGATATGACCCTTTAATGTCTCAATGGAGAGTGTAGTGCGATGGCAAACCTATAGCACACATGCCGGTAGGGGGCGAGAGGCGCTGACCTGTGTTGCACAATCCCCAGTGTAGTCAGACACAGCATGTTTGCAGTCTGTCTCTCTAAATTGGTAGGAATGGGAGGAGACGGGAGGTGATTTTTTTTCCTCCGGAGTCCAGCAGGTGAAATGTAAATAAAACAGACAGCAGTGCCATCTTGTGGCTATAATGCTAATTTGCCAGAAAATTCAAGGAGCCTACTTTTGTTTTATTGTCTTGTTGACTGTTAATATTACAGAAAACTAACAAAAGTGGTTTATTGATGGTCAATTGTGCTTGTTAACTGTGTCTGTGATGACTAGTCGACTCGACTACGACCGCATCATAAAAAGCCACGGTCTTGAAACTGGTTGTTAATGAAGATACAGCAATGACGCTGCCATGCTCCCTGACCTTTTATAGAACAGAATCCATGCATTTCAGTCGTACCGTTTATTCCCAACGAACCAATCACTGGTTAGCTTATTGCTGTGACATCTCTGCCCTCCCATGTGCTAGAACAAATTGTGCTTATTCTGTGACCCGCCAGTGCGCACCAACAAAACTATTCACATCACGAAACTCTTCAACCGTCATGTAAAGGATGCTGCTGGCGGGCGTACAACATTCCTTCTGAATACTTGTCACAACCAAAGAGAAAA